>JALDNG010000091.1:460000-547500 GCA_024349245.1 Neodontobutis hainanensis | reverse complement strand
ATGGCGGCGACCTTACGCAACGACCCTTTAGGAGGTTCCGTGAGAGACGCTTGGAACTAACACATGGTTATTGTCCTAAAACTGGAAAGTTGGTGGTTTGATCCGAATGTGTGAGAACAGGTGGAAATGAGCCTAAAGCCAGGTCTACACTGTACAATTTGTCGTTGAAAAACACTGATCGTACGTCTCAGTGAAGCAGGGACCAAGATGAACGCTACAACCATCTTACAACCAAAGACGAGCTGCGACAGATTGAGCAGTGTTGGCTTTTCGGGAAATTGTTGCAAAGTGTCTGCCTCTCGCTGCCTATGATCTCTGCCAGCCAGCCCACCGACAGCAGCTCGTCCACACGAACAACAGCATCCAACACAACAACAATGAACATGTGTCTCGTGTTCACACCGTCCCAATCAAAGAAAGAAATAAAGAAATTCAACACAAAGCTCAGTCTGTGGACAACACTCCTGAATAACACCAACAGCATTCTTCAGGAAAGAGCTGTTCAACTGAGAAATGTTACCTGGATTAAACAGAGTTTATAAACCAGGTTCACTTCTGTCTTTCACAGTTTTATATCACGTCCACTGAGAACCTAACTAAAACCTGTTCAAACCCAACTAAAACCTGTTCAAATCCAAATAAAACATGTTCAAATCCAACTAAAACCTTTTTAAACCCAACTAAAACCTGCTCAAACCCAACTAAAACCTGCTCAAACCCAACTAAAACCTGTTTAAACCCAACTAAAACCTGTTTAAACCCAACTAAAACCTGTTTAAACCCAACTAAAACCTGTTTAAACCCAACTAAAACCTGTTTAAACCCAACTAAAACCTGTTTAAACCCAACTAAAACCTGTTCAAATCCAACTAAAACCTGTTTAAACCCAACTAAAACCTGTTTAAACCCAACTAAAACCTGTTTAAACCCAACTAAAACCTGTTTAAACCCAACTAAAACCTGTTTAAACCCAACTAAAACCTGTTTAAACCCAACTAAAACCTGTTCAAATCCAACTAAAACCTGTTTAAACCCAACTAAAACCTGTTCAAATCCAACTAAAACATGTTTAAACCCAACTAAAACATGTTTAAACCCAACTAAAACCTACTCAAAACCAACTAAAACCTGTTCAAATCCAAATAAAACATGTTCAAATACAACTATCACATAGTTCTTTTTTTAAAAAGATAAATTAATAATAGTTGTGGTAGAATTGTATTAAAATCTAGATAAATGGAGATATACTGAGAATAAAGCTCTGAAGTGAATGTCACTGTTTCTGTTTCAGAGAAGACACCATTTTATTTACTTTACAGACGCTGTGTTTAGACTGGACTTTGACAGAAACAGAGAAGACTTGTCAGAGCGGTGAGTCTTGGAGCTGTACAGGTGTTTGAGAATGGTCTAATAGACCTGAGGCCTGACAAGACTCGCCCTTGTTTCACCTTAACTTTGTGTTGACATTAGAAAAATCATCAGGCTTTTTACACTTACTTTATATGCTTTATATAACCAATAAATAACTGAACAAAAGTAAACACGGTTTGAAATAGTCCTGGTTTAGTCCTGGTTTAGTCCTGGTTTAGTCCTGGTTTAGCCCTGGTTTAGCCCTGGTTTAGCCATGGTTTAGTCCTGGTTTAGTCCTGGTTTAGCCCTGGTTTAGTCCTGGTTTAGTCCTGGTTTAGTCCTGGTTTAGCCCTGGTTTAGCCCTGGTTTAGTCCTGGTTTAGTCCTGGTTTAGTTCTGGTTTAGACCTGGTTTAGTCCTGGTTTAGACCTTGACCTAAACCTGAGCCTTTTATCACGGTGAGTTCAGGGACAGGAGGATAAACGAGCGCAGCAGGTTTGTGAGTCTCAGGAGACACATAATATTCCACTGACTGCCTCTAGAGGGACTCAAGGACATTTCTTAAACTCTTCTGCCAACATTGTCTGTCCCTGTTCTTTTATGTTCCTTCTCCTTTGCCTCCTCAGATGACAGGAGACAGGACAGAGGTGAGGAGAAAGGAGAGGAGACAGGTCCATACTCCTCACAGAAACTCAGCCACTGTCTCCTCTCATTCTCTCATCTCCATCCAGTCCATACTGCAGTCCTTCAAACTCTGGTTCATTATGGGTGCATTATGGGTGCATTATGGGTGCATTATGGTTATGTTATTGGTGCATTATGGGTATGTTATGGGTGCGTTATGGGGATGTTATTGGTACATTATGGGTGCATTATGGGTATATTATGGGTCCATTATTGGTGCGTTATGGGGATGTTATTGGTACATTATGGGTGCATTATGGGTATATTATGGGTCCATTATTGGTGCATTATGGGGATGTTATGGGTGCATTATGATTATGTTATGGGGATGTTATTGGTACATTATGGGTGCATTATGGTTATGTTATTGGTGCATTATGGGGATGTTATGGGTGCATTATTGGTGCATTGTGGGTATGTTATTGGTGCATTATGGGTATATTATGGGTGCATTATGGGGATGTTATGGGTGCATTATTGGTACATTATGGGGATGTTATTGGTACATTATGGGGATGTTATTGGTACATTATGGGGATGTTATTGGTACAGTATGGGTGCATTATGGGTATATTGTAGGTATGTTATGGGTGCATTATTGGTATGTTATGGGTGCATTATTGGTATGTTATGGGTCCATTATGGGTATGTTATGGGTGCATTATTGGCATGTTATGGGTATGTTATGGGTGCATTATTGGTATGTTATGGGTGCATTATGGGGATGTTATGGGTGCATTATGGGTGCATTATGGGTATGTTATGGGTGCATTATTGGCATGTTATGGGTATGTTATGGGTACATTATAGGTAAGTCTGTGTGTTATGGGTATGTTATGGGTGCATTATGAGTATGTTATGGGTGCATTATGAGTATGTTATGGGTGCTGTGCAGTTAGAATGAGATGAAAATGTAAAGACAAAGCAGAGAATAAAGACAGGAAGTGGACCAAGTGTTGGGGTAAAAAACAACCAAACAAAGGCAGGTGTAGAGTGAGCGTTCTGGTCAGACTTGAGGAGGTCAAAGCGCTGAGAGAAATATATGGGCACTTATTAAACAACCGTTAAATGAGTGAGAAACTGAGGCACGGCGCGTCTCTCACATATAAGTCCGTAAGTGTTATTAGTAAAAATGTCCCTTTTTAACACATTTTTATTTGATAAACATCTGTCATGTGTTAAAATAATATGTCCATTTGTTATTTGATTGTAAACAGTAAACTAGTAAATATCTGCCTTGTTTAAATAAAAAGTGGAACACAAATATATATTTTTTATTCTGTCGCCCAGCTCCTGTGTGGGCCGTACTTCTTTTCTGGGCTGACTTTAAAATAATCTGTGGCATTCTCACATTTATGAATTACAGTGGTGTCATTGTGAATAGATATCTGCAAAATAAATATAAGCTAAGGTGAGCTAACACTGCTGTGAGTGAAATGAACATCTACATTTACAGACAGGGGGCGCTATTCTCTTTTTGATAAATGACATTATGTTTAGAGTCTGTGACCTTCACTGACCCGTGACATCGACACAGTCCCTTGCAGCAGGGACAAACGTCTGTCAAAACTACGTCCAGGTGCTACAGGAGCTCCAGGACCTGACCCTGGACCTGACCCCGGTCCTGACCCCGGACCTGACCCCGGACCTGAGGGGTTTAAGCAGAAAGCACCGGGTTAATATCAGAAATAAAGCACATTTTAATAATGTTTCTGCTCTGATCATGTGAGAAGTGTGGTGCAACTTCTGTTGTTTAAAAAGGTGGCCTGAAAAATATATCCTGGCAAAGTGCTTCATAAAATACCTTAGACATGTGTCATCAGGAGACAACTCAGAGTACGCCCCACATGTGAAAAATAATAATGTTATAAGATACATCAAGAAACAATGGACTCTGTCTTTAGCCGTAGATGTCCTCTCGAGTGACGCAAGACAAACCGAGCGAGCAGCAACTTTCATGGACCGACAAAAACCTATAACTGTGATTTCCAAACTTTAGACTTTTATTACCCAAAAGAGACATCTCGCAAAAACAGTGCAGTTTCACGACATTAGGAGCTTATTTGGACTTCTCTTGTCTTTCTGTCGTTGGTAATGTTGTCTGTTCATGTTCCTCCTGGTGAACAGACGCCACATTTCTGAGCTGTAACAACGATGAGGATAAATCAGAGCGACCTTTCTGTGAGAACCGGACCTCCTCCTATTCTCTGTCTCCTGTCCCGAGTCCTGCTGAGTCTGGTCTGAACCAGATTTCTGTGAGAACCAGACCTTTTCCAGGTGACTAAATCATGCTCCTTAGTCCTAAACGTCTCCTCTGTCCCTCTTCTGTCTCTCTTCTGTCTTTTTTAATCTTTTCTGCATAAATCCCACAATCCTGAACAAAACGGCAGGTGACATGAACCATTTCTCAGCTTTAATGAAGGAATCCATCAAGGACATAACTAAGGACGTAACTAAGGACGTAACTAAGGACATAACTAAGGACATAACTAAGGACATAACTAAGGACATAAGGGAAGGATGCAGAGGAAAGAACACGTGGAGGGCCGAAAATTACATTTTAAAATAACAACATTTACCAAAGAAATACTGGATATTTGAAAAAGCAAGATGTTGAAGCTCCCAGAAGCAGGTTGACCTTTAGAAAGAGCTGTGTTGAATTTGCTTCAAATTCATTTTATCATATTTGATCATTTTTCAATATTTACTTGAAAATGTAAAAGTATAGAACTATTTATTTTACTATCAAGTCAGAAATTACTTTTAAACCAATCAAATATGTCTGAAAATATGTTTTAAAGTGTTTTAATGTGAGCTGCTTTTAAAGAGGCTTTAGTTTGAATCAGTCCAAACACTTCGCAAAGAAAATCTTCAAAAATAACTTTAGGGAAAATTTTAGGCATGCGGTTGAAATGATCCTTAAATAGCTTCTGAACCAATTTAAAGACAGAAATCTGTTAAACACCATAAAATGAACCAGACCTTAGTTCAGTTCATTCCAGTTTGGTCCAGTTTGGTTCAGTTTGGTTCAGTTTGGTTCAGTTTGGTTCAGTTCAGTTTGGTTCAGTTTGGTTCAGTTTGGTTCAGTTCAGTCCAGTTTGGTTCAGTTTGGTTCAGTTCAGTCCAGTTTGGTTCAGTTCAGTCCAGTTTGGTCCAGTTTGGTTCAGTTTGGTTCAGTTTGGTTCGGTTCAGTTTGGTTCAGTTTGGTCCAGTTTGGTCCAGTTCAGTTCAGTTTGGTTCAGTTCGGTTCAGTTCAGTCCAGTTTGGTTCAGTTCAGTCCAGTTTGGTTCAGTTTGTTTCAGTTCAGTCCAGTTCAGTTCAGTCCAGTTTGGTTCAGTTCAGTCCAGTTTGGTCCAGTTTGGTCCAGTTCAGTTCAGTTCAGTTCAGTTTGGTTCAGTTCAGTTTGGTTCAGTTCGGTTCAGTTCGGTTCAGTTCAGTCCAGTTTGGTTCAGTTCGGTTCAGTTCAGTCAAGTTTGGTTCAGTTTGGTTCAGTTCAGTCAAGTTTGGTTCAGTTTGGTTCAGTTTGGTTCAGTTTGGTTCAGTTTGGTTTGGTTCAGTTTAGTCCAATTTGGTTCAGTTTGGTTCAGTTCAGTCCAGTTTGGTTCAGTTCGGTTCAGTTCAGTCCAGTTTGGTTCAGACCGAGACCAAAGAGTGGCTGTTTGGACTGAACCACATCCTGGAGTTTTCACCTGAAGGTTTGGTTCAGATCAACCTAATGAGTGTTCAAACAGACACTGGACTCGCCTTTGTTCAGGTGTTGACGTTCACCTGCATCTGACACAGACTCACCTGAGGTTACCTGACCCAACCCTACCTGAGGTCAAACCACGTCTAAACCAGGACTAAACCAGGTTCAAACCAGGACTAAAGCAGGTCTTGTATTTTTTTAGAAAAATAGGCGGAGCTTAAGTAGTTATGTGGGTGTAGTTTATATATATATATTTTTTGTGTAACATTTACAGATTAAGGTCTCTGCAGTTTGTGCGTGTTTCCTCTGTTCATGTTTTCTGAGTGTTTAGTCATGAACTGTTCATGTTTTAAAGTTTGTCGCATTATTTTTTTGTGTTTGTGCGTGTTTCCTCACCTCCTCCGTTCTTGTAGCACAGATACGGGAACCGCCAGACGTTTCCGAGTCCGACAGCAAATCCCACGCAGCTCATAATGAAGTCCATCTGCCGCGTCCATGTTTCCCGCTCCGGATACCCGCCAGGCCCCGCCCCCGCGACCACGCCCCCTTTTTTCTCCGGGACGGGACATGCCACGCCCCCCATCGCGACGGTTGTGAGGAGGGAGCCATTAGCGGCGGGGTAATGTCCGCCACCGTTCGACACTAAATGGCCATTTTTTGTTTCATCGAGAAGCGCTAACGAACAGGACGAGTCAGGTAGAGACTGCTTTTCCATCGGAACTGTTTAAATCTGACCGAGTTTGAGTCAAAAACAATTAAAAGCCTCTCCCAAGGAACGCCCAGACGTTCAAAATCAGTTTCCGAGTCCAAAATGCACTTTAAAACTTTTTTAAAACACTTTTCAATCAGGATTTCAGAGTTCAAATCAGTTCAAAACTTCTGATGAGCAGATTTTTGACGTAAAAGACTGCTTAAAATCTTTTGGAAAATAGTCAAACTTTTCTTCTGACTTGAGCAGTTAGCGGTTAGCCGTACAACATTATTAAAAATAATAATCAATAACCAAAAATAGTCGTCCGGAGGATTGTTAGCAAGGACATGAACTTATAGCTGTCCAAAACCAATTTAGCCAATTTAGAAGATCTTAGTCCCAAATTTATTTAAATTAACGCCAAAAACTGTCCAGAAACCACTTCTTATCAAACTAAGAAACTGGAATCAGCTTCACAGTTACAATTACAAACAATTACGAACTAATTTAGTCTTTTTCAATCATAAAAACAGCAATATGTCCAAAACCCACTTTATGGAAGCAGTCCAAATCCAATCAACAACGTTAAAACAGGCAGTAATTTGTGAATTAAATGTTTAAAATCCAATTTTTAAAACTAGTTCGAAACATAAATGCGTTTTGAAAATGGTGTGGCCGTTAACCGGATCAGAAATCGGTCTAAATCCAGTTATAAGTCACTAATAACCGCTCATACACCGCTCGTATTTACGTCCCGTTAATCCCCGCTTCTTTCTCTCGCGGCTTTAGCGCCAGAAAAGCGCCGTGTCCCGTGTCTCTGCAGCGGGGACAGCGCTCACCTGTCACCGCTGATCCCTTCGCTCGGGGCTCGACCCAAAAACGCAGCTGCTTCGCGTCAAAAATCTGCTCTTTCTTCAGTTCTGTGCCCTTCGCTGCTTCAGTCACGTACAGCCCGGATTGGAGTTCTTTTAATCTCAGAAAAACGTTCAAAAATCAAACAATCGTAATATTAAGAATGAATGGGGTTTTGAAAGATTATGAAAATTAAAAAAAAAGGAATAAGTAAACGCCACAAAACGCACAGCGACCTTCAAAAACAATCCACGAAACACTTGAATGTGAGTCTGAAGAATCGCATGGGACTTCACGGAGGAGTGGTCCTCGGCGGCCTGTTCAGAGGAATCCTGCGGGGTTTGGGTGCGCGGAGCCCGGCTGCGGAGAGCTTCAGACGCCGCGGGGCTGGAGCTGTGGCCGGAGGGGCTCGAGAGGGAGACCAAGCTCCATCCGAGACAAACGAAAAGGAGAAAACGTGAAGTAACGGTGCGCACAGTCACGCGGATGTATTAATGCTGAGTGTCCGTACGTCGCTGCGTGAGTCTGAGTCGGTCTGAGAGGACCGTACGTGCAGCGGCTTTAAAAAGAGGGAGGTGACGTCACGGGAGAAGCCACGCCCCCGTTATATCGCTAATGCAGCTCGGAGTCTGGACAAATATGAGAGCAGTGTCAGAGAGAGGCGTCACTGGGATCTCTCGGATTTTTGTTTTAAAGGACCTCCTCCTCTTCTTCTTCTTCTTCTTCTAGCGCTGTATCCTCGTGCTCTGCTGACGTCACACAGGGAAGCCCCCCCAGAGTCACGAGGACAAACTGAGAGTGGGATTTTAGTGAATGAACCGCAGCTGCGACAGAGGCATGTGAGTGTGTGAAGGACAGTGTGGAGGTCAGACAGAGACGGGAGACAGAAGGAGGACAGAGGCACTGGGGGGGCTCCAGGGCCTGTCACTTACTGTTTCTGTAAATGTTCCGTAAAGGGTCTCTGCAGCAGCAGGAACTGTCTCTGAAGGACACTGCTGCTGCTCTGTGGAGGTCACACTTCAGTCAGAGCACGTTTCTCACCAAAACACTTCCTGGTTACGTCACTTACATGAAGTTTATAACGCAGCTGCTCGACGCTGCAGATCCAGGTCTGCACAGGGTTCTTCAGTGACACACTCGAAGGATGCTCTTATGACCTCTGACCTTCTGTGTACAGCACTATTTATAAAAGTCACTTCCAACAACATACCTCCCAGAGACAGCTGTGCTCAGGACCGGGTCAGAGCCGGGTCAGGACCAGGTCAGGGCCGGATGAAGACCGAGTCAGGACCAAGTCAGGACCAGGACCAGGTCAGGACCGGGTCAGAGCCGGGTCAGGACCAGAACCAGGTCACGGGCCTGAATCGGGTCAGGACCAGGCCAGGGCCGGATCAAGACCGAGTCAGGACTGGGTCAGGACCAGAACCAGGTCAGGACCTAGACCAGAACCAGGTCAGGACCAGAATCGGGTCAGGACCAGGTCAGGGCCGGATCAGGACCGGGTCAGGACCATGTGAGTGTAAACACAGGGGGCAGGCCTCAGTCTGAGTCATTACGAACACAAGACAGAGGCCCTTTCAGACGGACCCACATTTGACCCACAATGGCTGCGTTGTTCATGAAAATCCCGGAGGTTTTACTGAGAAGGACGGAGCCTCCTGCGGTGACGCTGATTATTGCTCTAATACTGAAGCTACAGTTATTGGAACATGTGACACTAAACTAAACAACATTTAAATGTATAAAGTATCATGGCCTGGTCATGTTTCAGTGACTGACCCACAAACAGAGCAGTAACAGTTTCAGCTCGGTCTCTGCCGCTCACAGGAGCCGTTTCAGGTTATAGATGAAGAAAGAACACATTTTATTATTCACGTGTGATCGACGGAGACAGTCTCTTGTGAATCTAAACAACAAGACGAACTCACAATTTTTCACTTTTTCAGGGACAGGGCCTGTCTTCAAAGATCATCTCTGAAAACTCTGATTATAATATTCATTCTTACATTTGTTCATTTCTTTTTTGTCTTGGTTAAAGTTGTGTTAATGCCTCAGCTCTTTGTCTCAGTTTGAGGTGTAGTGCAGCTTTAGGGCAGTGTGGGGCGCTCTCTCAGCCTGCAGAGAAAGAAACAAAAAATAAGTATTTTTTGGTAAAAGAGGAACAGGACAAAGTCAGACGTCGTAAAAGATTTAGAAAATTAAAGAATTTTAAACTTTCTCCGTCTGTAGCTCCTTTTTAAACTAATCTAAATTTTATTTATACACCATTTCATACTTTTAATTTATTATCCTTTTACCTTAGTGTTTTTCAGCCCTACAGTTGTGTTTTGTTTAGTTTTATTTTATTTATTTTTTTTGAAAACCTGTGAGAAACTGTTAAGTTTTTCTTTTTCATTTGTTGTAAATGTTTCTGTCACTGTTTGTGTTTTTAAGGTTTTCTGGAGCAAAAGAATGAGAACAACGACACTTTCACTTTTTAAGGCCGTTTTTTTGGAGACAGATTTTGAACTGTGCCTAATAGTGTTGGTTTGGTTTTTATTTGGATCATTAGCGCCCTCTGGAGGAACTCTGCGGAAACTACAGCTCTGTGGAAAAGAGGCACGTTACAAAAAAGAGACCTTATGGTCCGTCTTTATGTCATTGAAAAACTGACATTATTAAAGAAAGTATTTTAGTTTTAATAATTCTTGAAAAAACTTATATTATTTTCGTTTTATTTATTATCTGAGTCTGAACGATGTTTTATTTTGAAAAATGACCGGATTCCCTCTGTTACATCCGTCTGTGACTCACTCTTGACGCTTGTCCCGGTCACATGATACGTTGCCGCTAAAATTAAACCCCCCAAGCTAACGTTAGCAACACGAGAAAAAAACAAACGCGTTTGGAAAGTTTCTTGTTTCTTTGCGAAGGAGACAAGACCCAGTGAGGGACAGAAGAACAGACGACTTTTCAAAGACAAAGTAAGCTGCATTTAACAGACAATATGTTATAAGAAATTTTAATTTTACTGTTTATTGTTACTGAGGGCTTATAGTTCTCTTCAGGTCATGTCAAATTCATGTCATGTCCTTCGTGTTAATCCATGAAGTAGACATAACTAGACTGAGACATGTCTTGTCCTGAGACGTCTGCACCTGGACCATTGTGAACGCCTCTCACCAAGGCCTCACTGTGTTGTATATAATCTCATGTTCTGTTTACATCTTTAAGCAAACCTCTCGCTGTAATATTGTGCTGCTTTGCTTCAATTCTTGCAAGGATTAAAACCTGGCCATTACTTGTTAAAATATAATCTGTATCCGTGTCTCTTTGAATTAATATAAGGATATAACAAATTCCAATAACACAATACCAAGAGTCCTACTTAAAACATGGATTTTTCTCGACAGGTGATTCCCGCTCGTCAGAATGAGCGGCAGCCGGCTCTAATGCAGTGTTTACCAACCTTTTTTGAGCCGCGGCACACTTTTACTTTAGAAAAGTCACAAGGCACACCACCAAAAAAAAATGTCACAAAAACTATTTATGAATGACTATATTGTCACAGCCCCTCCTCTGCCTGGCTGGTTCCTCCTGCAGGCAGAGGAGGGGCGTGAGTACCTGGAGACACCTGGGCTCAGGTATTTAAACACCTGTTAATCCTCCTCGCTCTCTCAGCTCCTACAGGGTTGGTTTGGTTGGTTATGGTGCTTTGTGGTTTTCTTTAGGTTTGCACTCAGGCATTTCACACAAACAGATTCAAACCCCATTCATTTGTCTTTGTTAAAGTTAATGGTTCTTAGTTTAGTTAATAAATACTTTTATTGGTCTGTGTCCCCTCATTCTTTGCCACAGGCTGTGAGCCGGACTGTGACAATATTTATTCAAATATAATGAAAATCTAGTCTGAATTTACTCAGTTTACTGAAACCTGGGCCTGTTTAGTTAAACACAATGTTAATATTCTTACAGGAATTGAAGAAAGACACACAAAAAGATCTAAGTCTGAGTTTTCGTCTTTATTGACATAGTACGGAGCCCCTCTGGTTACACTATGTCAAAAAAAAAAATATATGTAACTAAGTCGTGGCCACGAGATGAGTAAATATGAATAAATATAAAAGGAGAATGCACAATGGAGCAGCTTTTCTCCCGAAAGCATGCACGCTAACTCTGCCACCCATAAGGCTCATACATACAGCCAGATGGAGGTGACCTAAGCCTACAACGCCCTCTGCTGACGTTTTATCGTAGGCTACACAGACATGCTTTTCCAAAATGTCAAACACTTCAATAATTAATAAACCAGTCTGCACACTACTGTAGACTATCTTAAAATCATAATCAGAAATACTTTATTGATCTTTATTGATATCGATAACCCAGGGGACAATTGTTTTGTCACAGTTGATGTGCACATCAAGACATTTAAAGAAATATAAATGATAATATAAGTTGGTAAATAAACAAGTAGCCTATACACATGTAAAAATTATAAATATATGCTATAAAATATAAATAAGAGTTATAAAGGACCATGGATATGCAGCCTACAAGATTTACATTACTGTATTAACAGAATTGAATTGATTGTGATGAACAGTACTAGTAAATAAATAGAAGCAGAACTGCAGCAAACTATATTACACTGAATATTAAAACAGATAATATTGCACAGAATGTGAAGTATTACATTGCACTACAGCACAAGGTCCATTTAAATAACAAAGGTTATCGATATCAATAAAGATCAATAAAGTATTTCTGATTATGATTTTAAGATAGTCTATAGTAGTGTACAGACTGGTTTATTAATTATTTATTGAAGTGTTTGACATTTTGGAAAAGCATGTCTGTGTCTGTGAGTTAGCGTGCATGCTTTCGGGAGAAAAGCTGCTCCATTGTGCATTCTCCTTTTATATTTATTCATATTTACTTATCTTGAGGCCACGACTTAGTTACATATATATATATATTTTTTTGACATAGTGTGACCAGAGGGGCTCCGTACCGTAGAGCTTGAAAAGCCCACCTCGCACAGACAGGTTGTGGAGAAGGGAGCAGAACTGAAGTAGTTTGTCTCGGTTGGTTTCCCAGTTTAAGTGAATCCAAAGGCACACTAACACTAACTTTTATTGTATTGTATTTGAGCTTAACTTTTTATGGCTTTCTTCTGCCACTGCTCAGGCGCGAGCCTTTATCTGGGTCAAAACTTTCTTCAGGATCAGGTCAGATGGACAACTTTTTCTTTTCAAATGTTTATCCATCGCTATTACCTTCGATGGAAAACCTGCAACATGACTATGTTCTTTCGTATTTAGCGTGATACTGCCCTCTAGTGGAAGAGCATGTAAATGTTCACATCACGTTGTTCGCTTAGACACCAATCAGGTGAAGTTGACATTTCTTTAGGAGCCTCCTCGGACTCTGAGAACATTTGGGACAGGCTTCTGCTCAAGCCCAGAGTTAGAACTAAACCTGGTCAAGTTTCAACAAAAGTCTGGAACAGCTTTAACAATGTTCAAAAAGAAGTTCAAAACCGTCCTCTTTAGCTCCGCCTACATTCCGTAAATACAACTGAAAAAGGTTTTTTATCACTATTTATCTTTTCATTTTTTTATTCTGTATTTTACTTATGTTGGTTCTAAATCTTGTCTGCGTACTTTAAATATGTCTTTCATTTCTGTAAAATTGTTTTGTATAAATACATTTGCCTTGCTTTTGGCGAGAAGTAAAGCTCAGTTTTAACCTGCTCAACCTAAATTGTGTCATAAATTTTGGCAACACAAGTATTTATGCTTTGGCCAAGAACCTTGTGCTGTAGGACATATTTGCATAAACAGTCCCGTTCCTGTTGAAGCCTGAATATTTTAATTGGAGCTGAAGCCACAGAAGACTTCCTCCAAACGCAACTAAGCTCACCTTAAAAAAACGGAAAAAACTCCAAACATCTACAGAACTAGTGATTATTCTTGTTCAGACATGTCAGAAGTTTAATCATGAAATACTAGATCAAGATGGATAAGTTGTGTGCTTCGCCTAGACACTGGTGATGAAGAGGAGAGCGAGGATGTTGGTGATGATGAGGACGGTGATGATGATGATGACTGTGAAGGTGATGATGGTGATGAGGATGATGAGGATTATGATGATGATGATGAGGATGATGATGACGACGGTGGTGATGATGATGAGGATTATGATGATGATGATGAGGATGATGGCATTGATGATGAGGATGATGATGATGACGGTGAGGATGGTGATGATGATGATGAGGATGATGTGATGATGATGACGGTGATGAGGATGATGGTGACGATGAGGAGAATAATGAGGATGATGATGACGATGAGGATGGTGATGATGAGGATGATGATGATAATGAAGACTGATGAGGATGACGGTGATGAGGATGATGACGGTGATGAGGATAACGGTGATGAGGATGATGATGAGAATGAGGATGATGGTGTTGATGACGATGATGATGACGATGATGACGGTGATGAGGATGATGACAGTGATGAGAATGATGATGATGATGATGATGATGATGATGAGGATGATGATGACAGTGATGAGAATGAGGATGATGATGATGATGATGATGGTGATGAGAATGATGACGGTGAGGATGATGAGGATGATGATGACAGTGATGAGGATGATGATGACAGTGATGAGGATGATGATGGTGATGAGGATGATGATGACGGTGATGAGGATGATGATGGTGATGAGGATGATGATAACGGTGATGAGGATGAGGATGATGACGGTGATGAGGATGATGATGATGATGATAACGGTGATGAGGATGATGATGACGGTGATGATGATGATGATGATGACGGTGATGAGAATGATGATGACGGTGAGGAGGATGATGACGGTGATGAGGATGATGATGAGAATGAGGATGATGGTGTTGATGACGATGATGATGAGGATGATGACGGTGATGAGGATGATGACGGTGATGAGGATGATGACGGTGATGAGGATGATGATGATGAGGATGAGAATGAGGATGATGATGATGAGGATGATGATGATGATAACGGTGATGAGGATGATGATGATGACGGTGATGAGGATGATGGTGACGATGAGGAGAATAATGAGGATGATGATGGTGATGAGAATGATGATGATGATGATGAGAATGATGACGGTGATGGTGTTGATGACAGTGATGAGGATGATGACGGTGATGATGATGATGACGGTGATGAGGATGATGATGATGACGGTGTTGACGGCGATGACGGTGATGATGATGACGGTGATGATTAGGGGTGTGCCGGTTTAAGAATTGGTGATGACGGTTATGACATGAGTCAAATGTGACGGTTGACGGAGCGGGGGGGGGGTAAGATGGTTACGGGGATTAGTTGTGTTGGCATTTGTAACAAATACCGTTTTTCCACATATTCTGCACAGAGGTTCATCAAGATTTTCTGGTTTTCCGTTGCCATCTGGTTTAAACCCGAAATGTGCCCATATAGGCGATGTAACATTTTTTTTTCGCAACGAGATCCATGGTTTTACCTTTCTTCACGAAATTGCTAATGCTAAGGTATGCTGAGTTTCATTTTCATTTTGCAAGTGAACACGGCGCGGTGGCGCTTCCATGTCACGGTTATCATTGTCTGCTATATTTGCTTTTTATTTATTAAAATACATGCAATTGGTTGAAACATTTATTAAAATTAAGATAACATTTGTACAAAACGAAATTTGTTTTTAAGAAAGGTTTTCTACAAAGCAAAATTTAATGAAGTGGTAAATATCATGTCTGACGATTTACAAAACTTCATTAAGTGGTAAAAAAGATGTCTCCCGATATATTGCGCATGTTATGATCCTATCAAAAAAATGAAAATAATTTTTGATAAAAAATGTTTGTAAAAAATATTTTAATGACACGGTTTTGACGGTTATAGAGTTCTAATGACGGTGTTCAACTATAACGCCGATCACACGGTTATATAATAACCGTCACACCCCTAGTGATGACGGTGATGATGATGATGATGATGATGATGATGATGATGATGATGACGGTGATGATGATGATGACGGTGATGATGGTGATGATGATGATGATGATGACGGGGATGATGATGGTGATGAGAATGATGACGGTGATGATGGTGATGAGGATGATGATGATGGTGATGATGACGGTGATGAGAATGATGATGATGATGGTGATGAGGATGATGATGAGGGTGATGATGATGACGGTGATGAGGATGATGATGACGGTGATGAGGGTAATGAGGATGATGGTGTTGATGACGGTGATGATGATGAAGACGGTGATGAGGATGATGACAGTGATGAGAATGAGAATGATGACGGTGATGAGGATGGTGATGAGGATGATGATGACGGTGATGAGAATGAGGATGATGATGGTGATGGTGATGAGGATGATGATGATGACGGTGATGAGAATGGTGATGGTGATGAGGATGATGATGACGGTGATGAGAATGAGGATGATGATAACGGTGATGATGATGATGATGACGGTGATGAGGATGATGATGGTGATGGTGATGAGGATGATGATGATGAGGATGATGATGACGGTGATGAGAATGAGGATGATGATGGTGATGAGGATGATGATAACGGTGATGATGATGATGATGACGGTGATGAGAATGATGATGAGGATGATGATGGTGATGGTGATGAGGATGATGATGATGAGGATGAGAATGAGGATGATGATGGTGATGAGGATGATGATAACGGTGATGATGATGATGATGATGACGGTGATGAGGATGATGGTGTTGATGATGATGATGATGGTGATGATGATGATGACGGGGATGATGATGTGATGAGGATGATGATGATGAGGATGATGGTGATGAGGATGATGATGACGGTGATGAGAATGATGATGATGAGGATGATGGTGATGAGGATGATGATGACGGTGATGAGAATGATGACAGTGATGAGAATGAGAATGATGACGGTGATGAGGATGATGAGGATGATGATGACAGTGATGGGGATGGTGTTGATGACGGTGATGAGGATGATGACAGTGATGAGGATGATGACAGTGATGAGGATGATGATGATGATGATGATGAGGATGATGATGACAGTGATGAGGATAATGAGGATGATGATGACGGTGATGATGATGATGATGATAACGGTGATGAGAATGAGGATGACGGTGATGAGGATGATGGTGTTGATGACGGTGATGATGATGATGATGAAGACGGTGATGAGGATGATGATGATGATGATGAAGACGGTGATGAGAATGAGAATGATGACAGTGATGATGATGATGATAACGGTGATGAGAATGAGAATGATGACAGTGATGAGGATAATGAGGATGATGGTGTTGATGATGATGATGATGAGGATGATGACGGTGTTGAGGATGATGATGACGGTGTTGAGGATGATGATGAGGATAAGGATGATGACGGTGATGAGGATGATGATGATGAGGATGATGATGAGGATGATGACGGTGATGAGGATGATGATGATGACGGTGTTGAGGATGATGATGATGGTGATGACGGTGATGAGGATGATGATAATGATGATGGTGATGAGGATGATGATGACGGTGATGAGGATGATGATGACGGTTATGAGAATGAGGATGATGAGGATGATGATGATGATGACGGTGATGAGGATGATGATGATGATAACGGTGATGATGATGATGATAACGGTGATGAGGATGATGATAACGGTGATGAGGTTGATGATGATGATGACGGTGATGAGGATGATGATGATGATGATGACGGTGATGAGGATGATGATGATGATAACGGTGATGAGGATGATGATGATGACGGTGATGATGATGATGACGGTGATGAGGATGATGGTGTTGATGACGGTGATGATGATGAGGATGATGACAGTGATGAGAATGAGAATGATGACAGTGATGATGATGATGATGAGAATGAGGATGACGGTGATGAGGATGATGATGACGGTGTTGAGGATGATGATGAGGATGATGACGGTGATGAGGATGATGATGACGGTGTTGAGGATGATGATGAGGATAATGTAGTAATGAGATAATAATGTAGTAATGAGATGATGATGATGATAATGTAGTAATGAGATAATAATGTAGTAATGAGGATGATGATGATGATGATAATGATGAGGATGATGATAATGATGATGATGACGGTAATGAGGATGATGATAATGTAGTAATGAGATAATAATGTAGTAATGAGATAATAATGTAGTAATGAGATAATAATGTAGTAATGAGATAATAATGTAGTAATGAGATAATAATGTAGTAATGAGATAATAATGTAGTAATGAGATAATAATGTAGTAATGAGATAATAATGTAGTAATGAGATAATAATGTAGTAATGAGGATGATGATGATGATAACGGTGATGATGATGATGATAACGGTGATGAGGATGATGATAACGGTGATGAGGTTGATGATGATGACGGTGATGAGGATGATGATGGTGTTGATGACGGTGATGAGGATGATGATGATGATGATAATGATGAGGATGATGATAACGGTGATGAGGATGATGATGATGACGGTGATGAGGATGATGGTGATGATGATGATGATGATGATGATGATGAAGACTGTGATGAGGATGATGATGACGGTGATGAGAATAATGATGAGGATGATGACGGTGATGAGGATGAGGATGATGATGACAGTGATGAGGATGATGATGACAGTGATGAGGATGATGATGATGACGATGACGGTGATGAGGATGATGATGGTGATGAGGATGATGATGGTGATGAGGATGATGAGGATGACGGTGATGAGGATGATGATAACGGTGATGAGGATGATGATAACGGTGATGAGGATGATGATGATGGTGTTGATGACGGTGATGAGGATGATGATGACGGTGATGAGGATGATGATGATGATAACGGTGATGAGGATGATGATGATG
This sequence comes from Neodontobutis hainanensis, assembly GCA_024349245.1. Lineage (NCBI taxonomy): Eukaryota > Metazoa > Chordata > Actinopteri > Gobiiformes > Odontobutidae > Neodontobutis > Neodontobutis hainanensis. The sequence continues at coordinate 529,260 of JALDNG010000091.1, read as the reverse complement.
ATGACGGTGATGAGGATGATGATGATGATGATGAAGACTGTGATGAGGATGATGATAATGTAGTAATGAGGATGATAATGAGGATGATGATGATGAGGATGATGACAGTGATGAGAATGAGAATGATGACGGTGATGATGATGATGATGATAATGATGATGATGAGGATGATGATGATGACGGTGATGAGGATGATGATGATGGTGTTGATGACGGTGATGAGGATGATGATGACGGTGATGAGGATGATGATGATAACGGGGATGATGATGATGATGACGGTGATGAGGATGATGATGATGATGATGAAGACTGTGATGAGGATGATGATGACGGTGATGAGAATAATGATGAGGATGATGACGGTGATGAGGATGATGAGGATGAGGATGATGAGGATGATGATGAGGATGATGATGACAGTGATGAGGATGATGATGATGATGACGATGACGGTGATGAGGATGATGATGGTGATGAGGATGATGAGGATACTACTGTGTTCAGTGAGCTGGTTTCTGTGGTCTACTGCAGAGATGCCCTGTGGCTGCAGCCGAGCCTCTCGGCCCCGACCCAGAGCCCGCGGAGAACAAACACAAAACACAGACGCTCATGATCCAATATTAACACACTGCACTGACAAAAACCCTGCTTTAACAAGTATTATAGAGGTTTTTCACCTGTAGAAAGTGTCTCCAGTGGAGTTTGTTGGGTCAATTCAACAAACACTGGCTCTGGGGCCCCCTACAGGCCACGGGGCCCTAAGCAGCCCCTTAGTTGTCCCATGGGGCAGCCCAAATTTGTAACTCTAAACATAATAAAAGTGTCTTCCTGATGTGTTTTCTGTCAATAGCTGTCTACAGTTTTGTGAGTCTGAGAATATAGCTTTGTTTTTTCTCTCCTTAGTTTTAATCAGTGTTATTATTTTTAGTTAAATGTTGGAAATTTCACACATTATTTAATTTAATTAAAAAATTGGAGTTAAATAAAGTTATAGGGAAAAGGTTGGTAGTTAAAGTCTGGCAGATTTATGTAAAAACTGAACTCAATACCATAAGTACCTCCCCCTGGTGGCCTCTGCAGAACTACAACTGAGTGAAAGCATATTTAAGAATGAATCAATCAATACGAAAATAAGCACTTTTCTTTATGTAATTTAAGTTGGTCACTGTTTTTATTGGATTGTTGTAAATACAAAATGTTTAAGGCACATTTTAGCAGCAATTTCCAACATTAATGCTTTTCTCAATAAAACATTTCTTTGTTCTTTCTTTTAAATAATCTTTGGGAAAAACATACATACCAAAGATATAATTTAAATTAAATGAAAGGTCAAGGAGTAAATAATAGAACTTCAAATTAAAAGCTGAAGGTCACTTTGAGGCATTTTCTGCTAAAAATTAAAAAGTTTAACACAAATATTTAAAATGACATTAAAACAGTCAATACAATTTCAATAAAAAAAACTGATTTGGATTTTTTAAAAGTAATAAAATAAAAAAAGCACTTTTTATTTGGATTTGGATTTTTTTTAATTCTAGTTTTCTGATAAACCTAGTTTTGTATTCAGCTTTAACTTTCTTCAAAATGAGCTTCAAATTAAAAGAACAATGTAAACTGAGTAGAACTTCAGAATAAAAGCTGAAAGTCCCTTTGGAGATCACACATAATCAAAGTAAAATATTTTGTCCTTTTTTTAATCCACATTAAAATGAAAGGAGTGTGAAAGTTTAAAGTTTTAGAGTAAAAAAAGCATCGACAGATTCAGAAGCTTTTATTTGTGTTTACTAGTGTTGCTTTTGTGTCAGTCGTGTTTCTATAAAGTAAGAAACTGATAAAGAGACATTTTGAAATGTCTCAAAGAAAACATGTCATGGACTCTGTAAATGTATTTTCTTTTTTCCCCTGTTGTAATTGAGTGTACAGTTACTTCACAATAAAAGCATGCAGTTATTTGGACCAAACATATACATCTTTACAGATTTTTATCAATTCCCCAAAAAATGTAAGGTCTAATATGGCTTATCTTTGAAAGTGGAAACTTTGGAAAAAAATAGTTTTGACATGTCTATTTGAAATGTCTATTTTGTTTTTTAAAGTTATGGTTTTTGTGATTTGCAAATTTGGGAGAGAACACTTCAATATGTAGTATTTTTGGGTTACAATATTCATAAAATGTAGCGTATGTTCATTTTCTTAAAACCAAGTAAACCCTTCAAACTTTGAAAAAAAAACACCTAAAAAAAGTGAAATTTCTGCCAATTGTACTGTTTAAAATAATTTTATATTTGATAATTAAATATTGTATGGATTTATATTTGTATAAACTCTAGATTAGACAAACTTTGTATATGTTGAGAAATAAACTTTAGAAAAATATTTACCATTTTAATGCAATATTAATAAAAAATATATATTTTCATCTAACCCTGGTTTTTTTCAGGTAAAAGCCAGAAACTGATGGACTGTAAGTTTTGAACAGTTTTCTGAATATTTAAATAAAAGTGCAGGAGTTTTGTGTGAAATGAAGCTGGACTGAAATTTATGATTTAGAATTTTGAAAAGTCTGGACTCGACAGAAGACAACAGTGTTCCCGGTTTTGTCGTTTTGTGGTCGTCTTGTTCAGGATCCTTTCTCTTTCGCACAAAGTCTGTAAAAAACAAAACAAAAAAACAATGGATGTTAGGAATCCAAGACATCGAAGGAGGATTGGATCCAAGAAAAAAATTAAACTTGAGTGGAAACAGAAAAGTTCAGGAGAAAATGAGATATTAGTGAATATCAGTATTGTTTATTGTGACAAAAAACTGGAGTCTCATTCAGTGTTAAACGTAAAGTAATATAACAGAGTCGACATTTTTTCTATAGTTCAGCAACAGCACAGCTCCTCCTGGTGGTAGAAGGAGGAACTTCCTTATTTTATCAATTTTTATGTAAAAGAGCAGTAGAGTAATAAATGGAAAGAATGGCGAAGTAAAAACAAGTATCAAGAAAAAGAGAAGGTGAGGAGTCACTGTTAAAGAAAGACAAACTGAGACCAAAGTTCAATCATGAGACGTTTTTTTATAAAAATTTACCAAAAAAAGTATTTACAGAATCAGCTTCTACAAAAACAAGTGCAAACCCCACAAACACGTCTCGCATATTTATTTACCTCCAGGTTTATTTCCTCACTCTTTCAGACCTGGCTCTGAAACCAGCCGTAAAAGTGAAGGAAAAAAGGCCGCATTTTCAATAAAAGAGCTGTTTTAATATTTGACTTCACCAGCAGGGGGCACTCCAGATTCAACACAGTAGAAGTTCAAATTTAAGTCTTGTTTCAATTCTCCAATTTTCTAGAGAGAACTTGAATATTCTGTCTTTGTTTAAAATTGTTTGATAAAAAGGTATCTTTTTACATCTTTAGATTGAGATGATATTTAGGAGAACACTTCCAAATGTAGTAGTTTTAGGTTTCAAAATCCTTAAATATAGTGAATGTTCATTTGGGGAAACTAATTTACATTTTGAACAAAGTCTGAATTATGTTTCATATTTCTTAAGAACTAAATTCTTAAATTATGCTGAAATTTCTTAGAAAAGCCAGGAGGATACAAGAAAAGTTCACAATGAAAATTAACCAAAATATTTGACATTTGCAACAATTATTTTTCTTTAGGTTCAAAAGTTGCTGACAATAACTAAGGCTTAGTAAAAAAAATCTCATTACATTCAGTTTTGTTCAAACAGAAATCAAATTAAAATTTTTGGCCCCTTTGATTTTTTTTGTACAACAATAATAGAGCAAATCTTTGCTAATTTTCTTTATGATCAATAAATTTATCAAGAGTTCTTCACTTTTAAATTCCAAACAAAAACTGTTGAATTTTTACAACTTTTTTTGCTTTTGTACATTTTGCAAAAACTTAGAACTGAATCTGGAGCAGCCTTTATTCTTGCTTCAAAAATAAACGTAATTACAATGATATATTTATATATTTTTATACAAAAATCAAAGAACATTTAAATCTTCATTTGTACAGTTTAATTCACTTGGATTCAAATGAAATAAAGAATTATACAAAATATTTGACAATAAGCTTTGGAAGAAAACTTGATTCAAATTTTAAAGAAAACTATTTTATGAAAAAAAAAAAAAAAACCCGGACCAAGAAAGACCAGGACCAAGACTAAAACCAGGTCTGATCTGACCCTAATGTGGAGTTTTGGATTTTTCTTTAGTCAAGACCACACTAGACTTAGATTAAGACCGAGACCAAGTCCTGGTCCAAGCCCAAGTAATAAATCAAATGTGTTTGACTTGAGTTCACAACTTTTAAACTTTTTGTGTTTTGTATCGAGTTGGTCAACAATTTCTAATTTTAGAAAAAAGATGCATAGCTGAAGAAAAGTACATTTTTGGACAAATCTGCTTTTCTTAAAATAGTGTAAATTTTTTCCCCTTGAAAATTTACAACTTTAAAGTAAACTTGTATATTAATGAAATTTCTTGAAATTTTTTAATTGTTGAATACGCCTATACCTTAATTTACAAAATTTTAGTTTTGTCCAGTGAATTTAAAAATGTCTCAAGTGCAAAAAGTCAGATCAGAAAAGACAATATTCTATAAAACTAAATAGGACGCCCAAATTATTATTATCATTATTATTATTTATCAGTCATCTAAAAAAAATGTAATTAATAAACCAAAATTCATGTAAAACTAAAACTTCAACATCTGAAACCCAAAAATATAAAATGTAAATGTAGTTTTCTTCCAAAGTGAAACATTTGTAAACTTCTGCAATTTTTAAAATAATTTCACAAAAGGTGCTCCAATCAACGAGCACAGAACCACAGCCCCTCGTCACATGACCAGAGCTTTCCCGCCCAAAATATAACGTTTCCCGACATAGATTTAATTTCGACATACTGTAGAATACTCAACCGTTACAAACAGTGACTATGGCTCAATGGAAAAGGCACCGACACAGTCTGCAGCAAATCCACAAGAGCTTCACTGAAAAAAACTTAATCTTGGACTTTTTTGTGGGTTTTGTTTCAAAATAATATATTAATATTTTAATTGATTTACACATGTTGAGTTGGACCATTAATTGGTTTGTTAATTTTGACCCATGTTGTCTGCCGTACCGCAACATTACAGTATTTTCATTTCCAACAACGTCTTTTTAAAGGCTTCTCCAAAATGTTTAGTGTTTTTTGAGGTAATCTCTTTTTCCAATTTCTAGGGAAAAAATAAAATGAACATTTATAAATAAGCCAGGTTTTCTGAGGCTCTTCATATAAATATATATTTTCATTATTAGTATGTTTTTGGGTGCCATCAAACACATGAAGAACAAAACCATTTTTTAACTCTATTTAGTGAAAAGCCCTTGTATTTTACGCAGACTGACTCCCCATTAACCAAACACCAATAACTTAATCTATAATCTATAATCAGCATAAGGCTTCTCTTCATTCGTTCGGCAAAAGCAAGAGTTTAAGGCTAAGAGGCAGAAACAGAAACGTTTCTCAGCGAGTCCCTCATTTTCTCAAACTTTTCTTTTAGGTTTGTCCCTCATTCGTCACGTTGTGCTTCGAAGCATTAGTCAAAGTCAAATAAAGCTGAACATTTGAGGTTAGTAAGAAATATTCAGGTTTAGAGTTTTCATTTGAAGACTTTAAGACGTTAGAGAAAAGCAAGAGTCGTATTCACAAAGAAGTCCTTTCTGAAACTAAATCCTGGTTAGGTCTAGTTTTCAAAAATGCTCTGTTTTAGTGTGTTTTTAGGCAAAAACTATAAAATGAGATGCAACAAGAGTTTAATTTGTACAACTTTTCCTTAAAAACTGGGATTTTTGTAACAGAATTTCAACCCGTTGAATACAGCTCAAGTTGGATTTAAATGTGTTTGATTCTTTTAGAAAGTCATTATTTTTTTCTGAATAAAGTTTGGAGAGTTTTTGTGAAGTCGACTCTTGACGCTAAAGGAGAAGGAGTTTGTCTTTAGTCCAAAAAAAAAAAAAACAGCAGCTTAAGAAATTGTTCCTGTTCTGACTTTTGCTGAGAAACAACAAGAAGCAAAAGAAAAAGAACGGCTCAATCACAAAACTCCGATCTGGTCACATGATCTTTTTAAGGAATTTAAAGATTAGCTTTAAATAAAATGTTTTGGTTTTCATTAAAATGTCTAAACTTTGAAAAAAACCTTTTGCAAATGTATTTTCTGAGGTAGGGTCATGTGACTAAACGGAGGAACGTGATTGGGCCACAGACAGACCAATAGAAAAGCCTGTTAAGATTTAAATTCACTTGATCAGGACTGACTTTGGGAGAAACGAGTCCATTTCGTTGGCGCCGTTCGTTGCCGCCAAATCGATTTTGGAGAGTTTCCCGCTGTCTTCGCTCCCCCCTCCTTCCCCTCTGCTGCTGCTAAGCACCATGGGAGCTTTGGGCAAACTGTACATGTAAACGGCCCCAATGACCAGCCCGCGCCGGCCGTGAACAGCAGATCCACGTGGAACCCGAACAGGTAAATGGACGCCACGGTGGACACCACGATGGAGAAGGACGTGGCGAAGCCTTTGAGGATGTTGTCGGCGTACTTGACCACTACAGCCACCAGCAGCCCGCCGAACGCCTGGTTAAAGATGACGCACCAGACCATGGAGGTGTAGCCGAAAAGGAAGCCGTTCTGGGAGATGCCGTCGCCGTCGTTCCACCACATGCCGAGGAGGCCGAGCGCGATGCCGAACACTCCCAGCTGCACGTTCCGGACCCACACGGACGCCGAGCTGCCTTTCAGGATCTTCTCAAAGTAAACTCCAGCGAAGCCCGAGGACAAACAGCTGATGACGACGGCGATCAGTCCCACCATGTAGTTCTGAGAGGACGTCCCCGACACAGACGACTCTTTGTTTCCTTCCTGTTGGACCTGAAACGCACAACCAAACAAGTCTACACTGAACAAAGATCTCAACTTCAATTTCAAAATTTCTACTTTTTCTATGAACAGACCACTCTATTCCTACAAAACACGCCTTGTTGAGACCATGGAGGCTCTAAATAATCTTAAAAAGAAGGCTGATTAGCACAGTAGCTCTGCTGCAGAAGATTTGGAGGAAACTAAATCTGTTTCAGAGGAACATGTTTCTTTTTGAATCCACTGCAGAGTCAGACGTGGGGCTCAGTAAAGAATCTGTTCAGCACTTTGTTTCAAAATATTTGTTTTGTCATAGTGTTTGTGTCATAGTTATGCTCTCACTCCTAGGTTAGGAGAGAACTCACCTGAACGATGGCGACTCCAGCGAAGAGCAGCAGCAGAGAGACCCACTGGATCCGGGACAGAGACTTTCTGAGCATGAGCACACTGAAGAGAGCCGTGGTCAGGATCTTCAGCTGGTACGTCACCTTTAACACGACAATAAAGCACAGGTATTCTAAAGACAGACATTTTCTCTGGAGTTTGTGCATGTCTCAGGTGGGAGTGTTACCTGGAAGGTGGCTGCTGGGAGGTTGGAGATGGCGATGTACTGCAGGTTGTTCTGTAGAGTGTAGATGAGCGATGGCACGGCCAGCTTCAGAGTGTCTTTGTACTGGACGATAATTGAGTCAAAGAGGAACAGGGCCGTGTCCTTCACGTTCACTACAGACACAGAGAGACATGAGACACCTTCACCTGGGACACCTGTGAGGACAGCTCTCTGGACTCACGTCTCTTCTGCAGCAGGATGATGAGCAGACAGGTCATGACCTTTAGGACCTCTGCCATCACCACAGCAGACGTCGCATAAAACCTGTCTCCGGGCAGAGTCCTGACGAAGCGGATCGACAGGATCAGAGAAGCGTTCTGGACCACCAGCACGGCCAGACTGATGTACTTCAGCCTCCTGTTCACTGCAACACAGGGATTTCAACAGGTTTTAGTGGGATTTAATTGGGTTTTAGATGGATTTGTCCTTGGTATTTCTCTAGTTTCTCATGTTCCTTTTTCCATCACTTGGTATTGCCACATCAACCACAAAGCATTTCTTCTGCTGTTTGTCTGGTCGATCTCATTACCATTCTGTCAGTCTGAATCTGGAAGTCCCACAGGATCTTGGCTCGGTCATTCTCTACCACCTTTGGAGGTGTTTCCCACTTTGACCTCGGGGTTTCCAGTCCGTACTCCGTGCAGATGTTCCTGTACACTATGCTTTCCCTGCCAGCATCTTACAGCCTGCAGTTAAGTGTTGGATTGTCTCAGGGGCCTGTTTGCACAGCCTACACCTTGGGTCTTGTCTGGTGTGGTAGATCTGGGCCTCTATTGCTCTGGTGCTCAGGGCTTGTTCCTGTGCAGCCATGATGAGTGCCTCTGTGCTGTCCTTCAGTCCGGCCCGTTCTAGCCATTGGTAGGATTTCTTGATATCAGCCGCTTCAGTTATGTTCTCACTGACCTTTTATCCACACACTGATCACAAACAGGTCACAGGTCACAGGTCAGGAGGGTTACCTTTAGGAGCTGTTCAAACCTGTTTGTGTCACTTGTGCATGTTCTCAGACCAACATCACCAGAGTCTGTAAACTTTGGATCAGGGTCATTTGGGTAGTTTCTTTTGTCTTTATCATTTAAAAAGAGTCAACACAGTTGTTTTACAATTAATGTCTTCACCACTAACTGAGGGAAAGAAAGGTTTTTGTGTCATCATTTATATTCTAAAAAAAAAAAAAAAAACGATAAGCAGGACACAAACCATTGTCTTTACTTAGAAGAGTTTTTCCAGAGCAGGGTGGAGTTAGATTTACTGCAGACATTAACAAACACACCTGAAGGAATTACAGCCACCAGAGGAAATATCTGAAGGATTATAAATGATCAGTGCTTCAGGTCGGGGTTAGGCTCTTGGACAAAGGGTTAGTAACAAACACAAATGGGATAAATAAGACTTCAGTGGGTTTTATTGAGTCCGAACAGTTTAGGTTTTAAACCAGAACTAAACCAGGTCTAATCAGTTTCACAGATTAACAGTAGTAAGTATTTCCACATTCCTTTGGTGCATATTTATGCTTCCCTCAGGAATCTCACAAACACTAAGTAGCTTTATTAAATCTGGTTACAACACTGTTGGACCAGGATTTACAGTTTATACATTAAAATAAACTTTTAAAGGCTTTAAAACGGGTTCATGGTAGCTTTTGAAGTGAAGATACTTTATGGCCTAAAATACAAATTAAAATACAGACACCTTAAAATGCCAGGACTTGTTTTCTTAAAAAGGTGTGACTCAGTGTTTGACCAAAGCTGAATAAACTCCACGTCACCACCTGCCAACCGCAATATAACACATTAATAACACAATAAATACTTAATAAACTTCACTTTTCATTGACCTAAACACTTAAACTGCTCATTAAGTGTCAAAGTTTGGAGTTACAGATTTTATTAAAGACGAAACAATAGCCAACAAATCATTTTAGCGTAGTATTTAGTATTTTTATTAATATTTTATAATCATTCTAATTTACAATTCTTAGTTACAATTCAAATTAGCTTTTCAGCAATTGTTTAATGAATTAACAGAATAATTATGTATAGTTTCAGCCGTTTGATGATAGTTTGATGTGGACCCTAGCGTTCAGTTAGCTTCTGTTAGCATTATTTTAAGTCAATTTATTCGTTTAATATCGACATCCCGTGTTCATATTTCATATCAACGGATCTGATAAGACTTGAAGCCTTTGTTAAATTAATGTTGTGTTGAATAAGTGCATATTTTCGCTACACAAAAGTGCATAAAAGTCATTATAATTGACCACTTTGAAGACTGACACCAGTTTGACGTAAGACGTAATGACGTCAGACCCCAGTCCTCTGTTAGCTTTTGTTAGCAATCTTTTAAGTCCTTTTATGAATATTAAAATAGCCTTTCTCCACAGGGCTTTTCATTGTATGGCTTCATTAAAAATCAAAGCACAATATGATATAGTTATGAGTGAAATGCGATAAGACTGTTTGGTTAAAATGCCGCTTAAAACTTGACCAGTGTAGATACTGTAGCTGACGGTTGCTCTTAGATTATGGGCGTTAAAGATGATAAAAATGTAAATGAGTTGTTCTAAAACAGCTATAACTGAACCACAACCAGTGTCTCCTAAACCCAGACCAGGCTAATTCTTTCGTTTTCCGTTTAAAAGCAGCGTTACACTCGGTCAAAACACTCCCTTCTTACCGTCACTCTGTGCCCGGCTCGCTCCCTTCTCCTCCCCGGCCATAGTGAGGTTTCTCTCGGCCACAGCTGCGTCCTTCTGCCCGCTGTTCTTCACAGAGCCCGGTCGACAGTCTGCGTGTTGAGTCCCCCGAACCGAAGCACCCAGGCCCGGCCCTGTAGTTGTGGTAGAACCGGAAAGACAAGGGACCTGTTTGAGCAAAAGAAAGGTGTCACAGTCTGGGTCCAGCGAAACTGACGCGTCCGTGAACAAAGATGGGATAAAAAGTGAAGATCCACTCTGTTGTAAAATTCCGCCAAGTTAGCAGATACATGTGGTTTAAATCAACTTTCCACCGACTACTTTCAAATTCGTCAAACTAAAAATAGGAAATTAAACATTAATGAAAAAAACAAGAAACAGTGAGGAGCTTTGAGTCGCCGTCAGAGTAAGACCTCTTCTCTTTTGGCTCCTCTCTGCCTCCGTTAACGTCAAACAGAAGCTTCCTTGTTCCAGGTTGTGCCCAGGTTGAACAGAGAGGATCTGATTGGCTGAAAACGGAGGCCTCACCTGGGGAGGGGCGAGGGCGGCGGCGGGGGTTAGCGCCACCTAGAGGACCTGGAGGTTTTATTTTTTTAATCAGGATCATTTCATTTCTTTCAAGGATTGTTATTTAGACTGTGTTAGCTTGCTTTACATCATAATTATTGATTAGATAAAAGAGATGAGTTTTTCTAAAACTCATAATTCAACCATTTGACTTTTTTGAGATCCTCAGCCAGGCCATGAGCTAAAGTTGAAAAGAAGATAGGGTCTGGACAGTTTATTTTACACAGATTTAATTAAACTTAAATGACATTAATAATAAAACAAAAAAACAGTTTGAATAAATTAAATATTTGCTTTATTGTTTCTTTTATGTTTACGTGCAGAATATTTAAATAAAGGAGACATTTAAAAGTATGAACAGATTCATTTAAATAAGGATCAAATGTTGATCCAAACTTTATTATTTAATGTAAATAAACTTAACCAAGTGACAACAGCCACTTTTCACCAGCTTCTGAAGCTTCAGACTCGAACACAACAGAAACGTTTAACACAATGTACTTTATACATCTGAGAAGGACAGAGAAAAACCTGGGAAAACCAGGTCTAGACCAGAGCCAAGGACTAAACCAAAGTGAATCAAGACTAAACCAGGTCTACATTTCAAAAGTACTAAATGAGGTGTAAATCAAAAAACAGGTTTAAACCTAGAACTAAACCTGGACTAAATCAGGTCTAAACAACTAAACAAGGCCTACATTTAAAACCCAGTAAACCTTTTCTTCTCTTGTGTTTCTTTGTAACATTAATATTGTCCTGTTTCCTGCACAGCAAACATTTCCACAGATCCGAGACTCGAGACTCGGAATATTTACACATTTACAAAAAGACCCTCAGGGTTTGTTTTGTCCGTCATCAGGAGAAGGGGCGGGGTCAGAGGGACTGAGGCAGAGAGGCTCCTCCCACTTCCTCCTCTTCTTCTTCTGCCCCGGGCTGCTCCTGGATCCAGGGGTGGGTCAGAATCTGCTCCAGAGTCGGACGGTCTTCAGGACGAAACGAGAGGCACCAGCGAATCAGGGCCTGGCATTCTGACGAGAAAACGAGAGGCTTAAGAGAGGATGCAGCAGGAGTCAGGTTCACACATGTCAGAGATGGTCCCGTTTTAGGGGCGGGCCTTCACACTGTGACCTCTGTGACCTCTGGACTCTCACCTTTGGACAGTCTCGTGGTGAAGACCGGAGCAGCTCTGACGATCTCCTCGTCTCGGTCGAAGGGAATGTCTCCACAGACCATGTCGAACAGAAGGACCCCCAGAGACCACACGGTGAGGGGCACGGCCCGGTACGAGTGGGACTGGACCCATTCTGGAGGACTGTACACTCTGGTCCCTAAGAACACACACAGGAGAGGGTTTGGACCTGGGTTAGTCCTGTTTTAGAGTTTATTAAGAATCAACTTCTGCAAGTGTAACCCTAAAGCACCGGAGACGTCACTAATGTACAAGCTTTCATTTTGTTCAAAAATAAAATGTGACATCACAGAATGAAAGTTTCAAGATAAAGCCCCAATAATTAAACTAAACAGAAACCCTCCTCCCCACTGTCCGTCTGCGCCGGTCTTACCGTCGAACTCGTCGTACGGTGAGTCTTTAAGAGTGGCTCCGGAGCCAAAGTCGATGAGTTTGACCTCCATCGTCCTGAGGTCCACCACCAGGTTTTCATCTTTAACGTCTCTGTGGACCACGCCTCGAGAGTGGACGAACCGCAGTGCCTCCACCAGCTGCACGAAGAACCTACACAACACACAGACGAGAGAGACCGGGTTAGACCGGGTACAGACCCGCTTCAGACACACTTCAGACCTGGTCTAGACCCGGTTCAGACCCGGGAACATACACGGTTCAGACCCAGTTCAGACCCGGTTCAGATTTGCTTCAGACCCAGTTCAGACCTGGTCTAAACCGGGTTAGACCCAGTTTAGACCCGGTTCAGGTGCTGACCTGTGAGCGAGGCGTTCAGACAGCGGGCCGTTCTCTGTGATGTAGTCGAACAGGTCCCGGCTCTGGACCGGTCTTTCCAGAACTAACAGGAAGTGCTCTTCCACCTGGAACCAGTCGAGGAGCTGGACCACACCTCTGTGACCTCCGACCTCCGAGAGCCGCAGCAGCAGCGCCACCTCCAGGGGAACGAGACGTGCTGAACCGGGCTGAGTCAGAGAGAAACAGTTTAGAGGAATAACCAGCAGGGGGCAGAGACAGACCTCACAGACACCTGTGTGTGTGTGTGTGTGTGTGTGTGTGTGTGTGTGTGTGTGTGTGTGTGTGTGTGTGTGTGTGTGTGTTCAGACACCTGTGTGTGTGTGTGTGTTCAGACAGACACCCGTGTGTGTGTGTTCAGACAGACACCTGTGTGTGTGTGTGTTCAGACACCTGTGTGAACTCACCAGCCTGGTCCAGTGAAGCACTCTGTCAAAGGAGATCTGTTTGATGGCAACCTGCGAGGAACAAACAACACCACAGAGTGTCATCAGTAACACACTCAGACACTTCCTCTAAACCACTGTCAGTGTTTTTATTTATTCATATATGTGTTTTTACCTGGAGTCCATCTGAGAGTCTTTGTCCCAAAAACACAGAGCCAAACCCTCCTCGCCCGAGCAGAGCCCCGCAGCGATACAGCGACGAGAACGAGTCTGTCTCTGAAACTACAGCAACATTAAACCATCAGTAACTGTTCAGAAAAGGAAACTTTAGAGCAAGTTCTACAAAGAACCTTCAGTTATTTATAACCCTTTTATTACACAAGACTTAAATACTTCTGACTCAATCAGGTCAAACATCCTCGTTTGTTTATGAGAAGATGAGAAGAGACAGATATGAGGAAGTAATGATAAATATTACAGGTGTTCCCGTCAGACTCCGGGTAGCTTTAGTAAAAACAAACACTTTTTCCTTCTTATATCTCGTATTTAAAACGTTTTCTTTAATAATTTAATAATATATTAATAATAATATAATAATTATTAATATTCAATGCATAAACTATATCAAAGATAAAGTGAGTTAAGTATATATATATATATATATATATATATATATATATATATATATATATATATATATATATATATATATATATATATATATATAAGTCTGTGGCATTGATTAACATTAGATAACAGTCAATCTTTATCATTTATCCAGGTCTAAACCAGATCTAAACCGCATCTAGACCAGGTCTAGACCAGGACTAGACCAGGTCTAAATCAGGATTAGACCAGGTCTAAACCAAGACTAGACCGGGTCTAAACCAGGACTAGACCAGGTCTAACAGAGTATTGCTCTTGTTTTGGAGGAATGTGGACGGAAACAAAGCTGAGTTTCGGTTTGAGCCTTGGGGCTGAAACGGAGCTCATTCTCGACCTAAATCTACTCGAAACCGCTTTTATTCTGATAGTGTCTCGTCCGGTGGCGTCTTTATGTTGGCTTTTCTCACCGTGTTTATCGCATTTTCCACCGATGACTTCCTCCTCCTCTTCCTCTGGGAACAGCTGCTTGGCCAACATCTTCCGTCAGTGTCGGCTGTGAAAATCCATCTTTTTAATAAGAAACGGCTTCAAACGAGAAATACAGATTTAAGGAGTAAAAAAGAAGCGGTAAAGTTGTTTTAAAGCTTCAAAATAAAAGTCCAGCTGTAAGCGCGCTGTTTCTTTGCCTGAAAGGACACCATATAAACCCTGCAGCTTCGCCTCGGACCCGTCTCTGCTACAGTTTCTGTTTGGGTTCCTTTTATACGCCCTGCGGTCGGACACGGCCTCCACGCGCTTCTGTGCGCAATGTTTTGAACCTGTCCGCCAATCAGAATCAAGCACAGGAACTGACACACGTCTCAAAAACTACAGCGTTTCGGGTAAATAAAAATTGGCTTCTAACGTGAATTTTAAGCTGAATTAAAACCAAACAAGTCTAAAATTTGCATTTAAACAATCGTATATGTTTAAAAACGAGAGTTAAATGTGATGTGTTTCTTAAAAAGTGGGAAAAAAGTCATGAAAAACCTCTCATTCTCATTGTAAATTAACAATTAAATATTTTTGATAAAAAAATACATTTACATGTAAATCTAAGCAGTACCAGTTGTTAAAGTTGAACATGTAATTAAAGAAAAATGAAAATGATGGTAAAGTTGGATTTTTCGCTGAAAAACACAGAAATGAGTCTCAACGGTTTTGTGTGAACTTTACCGCTTTGTGTTTCCCGCTCTTGGACACGCCCTCTTCGTCCAATCAGCGTCGAGTCATGTGCTAATGTTTTGAACAGGTCTTCCAATCAGATACGAGCTCTCCTTAACATTCAAACCCGCCTTTTCAAAGTATTTCGTAGAATTTGAAGGCGTTTTGTTGTTGACGGGAAACACCCGACAGTTTCTCCAAAAATAAACCACACAACCCGCTTTAAAATAAAATAATGCCTCACTTCCTTTTTTAGAGATACGCATGCGATTTAAGCCTTCCCCTTGTTACTGAGTCATTTACAGAAAGCACATTCTCATTTTAAACCTTTGCTGACCTTTCAGAGAATTCGCAGACGGACATTAGAGACAAAAACCAGGAGGGCGGGTATTTCTTGACATTTAGAAGCAGAAACTTGTGGCCTTTCTTTTAAAGCGTTAACATGGTTTTCTGGGCATTCTTTGTCTTTAATGTGAGCTGCTGAAGGTTTATGTGTCATCATGACGTACACTGTATTTACTGCAGAATATACTGCTACTGCCAGTCCAGACCAGTCCAGACCAGTCCAGTCCAGACCAGTCCAGTCCAGACCAGACCAGACAAGTCCAGACCAGGTCCAGACCAGACAAGTCCAGACAAGTCCAGACCAGACAAGTCCAGACCAGGTCCAGACCAGACCAGGTCCAGACCAGTCCAGACCAGGTCCAGACCAGGTCCAGACCAGTCCAGACCAGGTCCAGACCAGGTCCAGACCAGACCAGGTCCAGACCAGTCCAGACCAGGTCCAGTCCAGACAAGTCCAGACCAGGTCCAGACCAGGTCCAGACCAGTCCAGACCAGGTCCAGTCCAGACCAGTCCAGAGACCAGGTCCAGACCAGGTCCAGTCCAGACCAGTCCAGAGACCAGGTCCAGAGACCAGGTCCAGACCAGGTCCAGACCAGGTCCAGAGACCAGGTCCAGACCAGACCAGTCCAGAGACCAGGTCCACAGACCAGGTCCAGTCCAGAGACCAGGTCCACAGACCAGGTCCAGACCAGTCCAGACCAGGTCCAGACAAAGACCAGTCCAGAGACCAGGTCCACAGACCAGATCCAGACCAGGTCCAAACCAGTCCAGACCAGGTCCAGACCAGGTCCAGACCAAGACCAGTCCAGAGACCAGGTCCACAGACCAGATCCACAGACCAGGTCCAGACCAGTCCAGACCAGGTCCAGACCAGTCCAGACCAGGTCCAGACCAAGACCAGTCCAGACCAGTTCAGAGACCAGGTCCACAGACCAGGTCCAGACCAGGTCCAGACCAGGTCCAGACCAGATCCAGACCAGGTCCAGACCACTCCAGACCAGGTCCAGACCAAGACCAGTCCAGACCAGTCCAGAGACCAGGTCCACAGACCAGTCCAGACCAAGTCCAGACCAGGTCTAGACCAGGTCCAGACTCACGGAGGTCAGTGTTTGAAGGAGACCGAGTTAGTCCTGACTTAGACTAGGTCTAAACCAGGACTAAACCAGGACAAAACCAGGACAAAACCAGGTCTAAACCAGGTCTAAACCAGGACTAAACCAGGTCTAAACCAGGTCTAAACCAGGCCTAAACCAGGGCTAAACCAGGTCTAAACCAGGTCTAAACCAGGACAGATTGATTTAATTTTGAAGCTAAATGTAAATGATATATATTTTTTAAAAACACACTTTTTTTTGTTCAGAAACATTTCCTCTTTTTATTCCAAGAAAAAGGGTATCTTCATCCCAAACGAGAAAATAAAATAAAACAAACTCATATAATTAATAATACAACAATAATCGATCATCGGGAGAAGGGTAAGTATCACAATTCTCTGCTATTTCTCTCCTTTTTTTTCTTTTTTTTTTAATTGTCATGTTTTTTTTGTCTTTGTTTGCCTAAGATGATATTGGTCGTGGTCGATTAAACATGCAGCTAAATAAGTCCAACGATGGAAAGTGATGGAGGGAAAGAGGACGAGGAGTTTTCGTGGAAAAAGGGGCTTTGGACCAGGTTAAAGCAAATCCAAGGTGGTTTTAAAGGAGTTCACTTTGAGCAGCAGAGTTTTTCACAGGTGTAGATTTCACTGAGGGGTCAGCGCTGAGACCTTCCAAATGCATAGAAACAGAATGAGTCTTTTTTTTTTTATATACATATACATATGTATATGTATATAAAAATATATAAATATATATAAATATATATATATATATATATATATATATATATATATATATATATATATACACATATATATATGTATATGTATATGTATGTATATATATATATATACATATATACATATATATATATATATTTATTTATTTATTTCCAGGTATTTTCAAAAAGTTGCTATATTAAAATGGGTTTTCGTTTACAGTTGGCTCAAAATAAAAAATCCAGATACAAAATGGGATTACAAGGGAAATACGCCCAACAAAAGAGGCAAAAACGTTCTGAGACCTACAACTGACATACATTTTTGAGAATATAAGTCTATGGTTGTAAACCTGAGCTATTTTTCATAACTGTTCGGTCAAATGTTAACAATCTTTTGAAAAAATTCATTTTAACAAAAAGGTTAAATTCTTTTTTGTTTCACTTTTATTCTTTATTATGATTAGTTGTCTTTTTAGAAGAGCACTTTTAGTTTGAAACATAACATTTTATGTCATTATTTTGGAAATTGTAAAATGAGACGTTCATTTCAGGACGGAAATTAGAGTGCACTTTAAGATTTAAGTTGAAATGTCTGTCATTTAGTGTTTTATAATTTACAAATTTTATTTTAAAAGTAGACATAATATTCTTTAAAAAAAAATAAATGCATTCAAATTCAGATTTAAAAAAATTTTTTTTTTTTTGCCTTATTTTTATATTTTTGTAAAATTCTTTTGGGTTTGAATATTTCTAACAAAAAGACTCATGTCTAGCAGTGTTTCCCACAGGACGTCTGTCAGTGAAGGCTACAGATTCATGGCATTTATACTCTTATATATTCGCCTTAAATGTCTTAAAAACCTTTTCACTGATTGTTTCAACACGAATGCACTACAATATGAGGTCCTAATGTTACTGATATTAGACTTTATAAATAAGTCATCTGAACTAATAATCCTGAGCCATCCCAGTTATCTTTTTAGTTTTAATTTATTAAATAACGCTCAGTAGAAGTGCAGGTTAATTTGGACTTTTTGTTATTGACAACACGATTTTGCAATTTCAATCTATTTTAACTTTTTTTCCTTTATAAAATCAACCTTTTTATATATTTAGATTTTTTTCCTATTACCTGTAAAGTTCAGCTAATTTTTACATACATCGATTTATGATATGTATAATTGAATACTTTATAAGGAATTTAGAGTTTAAGTGCCTTAAAGAGCAAGAAAACAGCCTTTATTCTAATTATGCTCTTTATCATAATTCTCAAATAAACTCACTTAACTTGAATTAACTTGCACATATTAGCCAAAAAACAAGCAAAAACGGAATTATATTTTAAATAAGTCTCAGTACATTAAAGGGTTGGTCAACAAAACAAAATCTTGCTAAATGTTCCCAAGATCCCGTCGCTAAATGAAATCCACACCTGTAAAAACGCTGCAGGCTAGTGTCATTAGCGGGGAACTAGCTTTACAAATAGATCTTTATATTTATAATAACATGCTAACTTAGCTTTGTGGGACACTTAAATATTCACAAAATAATCTCATTTTAAATTCCTGATCAGCACATGAGCATTAGTGATGGTTTAAGTCGAGATTTTTTTTAAATCTTGGTGGAAGACTGATGGAAGAATTGAGGGCTACTAGCTAAGCTAACAGTGACACCAATTTTTGCTAGTTAAGAAAAAAATAGTAAGACTTGAGGTGATTTCTTGCGCGCAAAAGAAAACACTAACATTTGATTTGTATTTTCTTCAGCGGTGAAGGAAGTAGACTGTTGTGCAAATTCAGAAACATCACTTCAGGTCAAAAAAACATTACAAACAGCAGTTTTGTTGCTAGTTAGCCATGTAGCACTTTTTTTGATGAGTCATCCCAGAAGCATTTACATTTCTAGGGGCTAGCAGCTAACTGCGTTTCAGGTTTAAGTGCTAAAAAAATAAAAAATCTTTGTGCCAAGTTGGTAAATTTAGATTTTTATAACTTTTTGTCTTAAATAGCATCTTAAAACCTTTTGAAAACTGCACATGTGCAACAAAAATATTAGACATTTTACCGATATTAAAGCAAAATTATTACCTAACTTTGAAACCAACAAAACAGTACCAAATATATGGGTTTTTAACATGTTAACTTTATCTTAAAATCACCCAGGACCCTCTTTAGAAATCGTATTTACAATGGTACTTTTTTTTTAAGTCACAAAAAGTCCAAACATGAGCAGGCTACAATTTATGCTGCAGTCGTGTAGCGTCAGAAACTGTGGTAAAAATAAATCTTCCAAAATTGACAAATGTACACAAACTTCTATATTTCTCTTTAACAAACTTATGAATCCAGTAAGTTGCACATGTGCAGTGGATAAAGAAAAAAAAATCTACTTGAGGTCCAATTTTAGTTTAAATCAAATCAATAATCAATATGACTTTTTGTAAATGTCGCCTGAAAGATGCCAGAATATTAAAGAACTGATAGGGACCGGTGTTAAATAAAAAAAGACACACAAACGGAGGATATCTGGTTGAGAATTAAATTGAATACTCAGATACAGTCGTAAAATTTGGAGATAATGTTTATAAAATGTTAGTTCTCAGGAATATCTTTGAGAGGCAGCCATTTTGAAAACTTGAAATATTTTTTATTAGAATTTAATAACTTGAGCAGAAATATGTAGAATTGTTGAGTCATACTATATTAGTTTTCTTATGTCCGCTGAAGTCTGAAAAAGTTCTGGTAGGAGAAGCTACAGACTCTTTTAAAACAATCTTTGATGCGGAAGCACAGGTCTTAGAACTATCCGGGTTTAACTTTGGCGCCTTCAGTTTCGGATTTTAACTGTTTTTTGATTGATTGGAACAGGGTTTAACTGGATCTGAACAGGTTTTTAGATCAACTTGGATAGGTTTTAGAAGGATTTCAGCAGGTTTTAGTTGCGGTTCTGTATAAATCCAGTAGAACATGTTGTTGTTGCCAGAATTATTTTCCATTCTTATTTTTTTATGAGCGTTGTTTCAAAATTAAAGTTTGTAGTTCTAATTTAACATTTCTTTAAAAAAAGAAACGGACCCTGTTGACCCTAAGCCTACTCAAATGTTTTCCCGTGGCTGCTTGATACTTTATCATTTAAACTATCTTCTCCGTCGTTTTTCAAATATCCAATTAACTGCTCAAATTTAAATTTGTGACATATTCAGTTTAAATCTCAAAAGGAAATCCTCTTGAATTCTTGTTACGTGCCTTTCTATTACTGTCAAAATCTATTAAGACAATAATATTCCAGATTTTGGGGCTGTCTTGGTTTGTATCGTCTGAAAGAACGGTGGAGGTAAAGTGATGTAAAATGATAAAAGTAAGTGTGCGTTTGTCTGTGGGGGGGTTTATTTCGATCCGGTTTGTGGTTTAGCGTTGGGAGGTGGGCGAGGGGAGGGACAGTGGAGGTGGGTTTGGCCGGCTGTTCATCAGCTGCTGTCCGGCGAAGGCTCCCTCTCGCGGTGCACTGTGGCGGCTCCGCTCTGGTGCTTCATGCTGTCCAAATATTCCTGTTGAGACACGGCCAACACAGACGCCAAGATCTCGTCGTCCTCCCAATCCGTCAGACCTGAGACATGCACAAGACCAGCTTCACTTCTAGCAAGCCTCGATTCAGGATTTAAAACATTCGAGACTTTTCAAAGGACCTTTATGTTAACTTAACTTTACCACTGTTTGTGGAATTGCATAATTTACAACCTATAAAAACTGTATTTTCACATTTTTACCATAAAGTATTCCACGGTCTCAATATATTCCAAATAAAAACAGGTATTCTTTAATTTTTTATAATGTTTCCTTTATATTATATTGTAAAAATCAGTGTTAAAAATAATCATTACTTCTAAACAGGTTTAGTTGGATTTGAACTGGTTTTAGTTGGATTTGAACTGGTTGGATCTGAACAGGTTTTAGTTGGATCTGAACGGGCTTTAGTTGGATCTGAACAGACTCTAGTTGGATCTGAACAGGTTTTAGTTGGATCTGAACGGGCTTTAGTTGGATCTGAACAGGTTTTAGTTGGATCTGAACAGGTTTTAGTTGGATCTGAACAGGTTTTAGTTGGATCTGAACAGACTCTAGTTGGATCTGAACAGGCTCTAGTTGGATCTGAACAGGCTCTAGTTGGATCTGAACAGGTTTTAGTTGGATCTGAACAGGTTTTAGTTGGATCTGAACAGGTTTTAGTTGGATCTGAACAGACTCTAGTTGGATCTGAACAGGTTTTAGTTGGATCTGAACAGGTTTTAGTTGGATCTGAACAGACTCTAGTTGGATCTGAACAGGTTTTAGTTGGATCTGAACATGCTCTAGTTGGATCTGAACAGGTTTTAGTTGGATCTGAACAGGTTTTATTTGGATCTGAACAGACTCTAGTTGGATCTGAACAGGTTTTAGTTGGATCTGAACAGGTTTTAGTTGGATCTGAACAGACTCTAGTTGGATCTGAACAGGCTCTAGTTGGATCTGAACAGACTCTAGTTGGATCTGAACAGGTTTTATTTGGATCTGAACAGACTCTAGTTGGATCTGAACAGGTTTTAGTTGGATCTGAACAGGCTCTACTTGGATCTGAACAGGTTTTAGTTGGATCTGAACAGACTCTAGTTGGATCTGAACAGACTCTAGTTGGATCTGAACAGGTTTTATTTGGATCTGAACAGACTCTACTTGGATCTGAACAGGTTTTAGTTGGATCTGAACAGGCTCTAGTTGGATCTGAACAGGCTCTAGTTGGATCTGAACAGGTTTTAGTTGGATCTGAACAGGCTCTAGTTGGATCTGAACAGGTTTTAGTTGGATCTGAACAGACTCTAGTTGGATCTGAACAGGTTTTAGTTAGATCTGAACAGGTTTTAGTTGGATCTGAACAGGTTTTAGTTGGATCTGAACAGGCTCTAGTTGGATCTGAACAGACTCTAGTTGGATCTGAACAGGTTTTAGTTAGATCTGAACAGGTTTTAGTTGGATCTGAACAGGCTCTAGTTGGATCTGAACAGGTTTTAGTTGGATCTGAACAGGTTTTAGTTGGATCTGAACAGGTTTTAGTTGGATCTGAACAGACTCTAGTTGGATCTGAACAGGCTCTAGTTGGATCTGAACAGGTTTTATTTGGATCTGAACAGACTCTAGTTGGATCTGAACAGGTTTTAGTTGGATCTGAACAGGTTTTATTTGGATCTGAACAGACTCTAGTTGGATCTGAACAGGTTTTATTTGGATCTGAACAGACTCTAGTTGGATCTGAACAGGTTTTATTTGGATCTGAACAGACTCTAGTTGGATCTGAACAGGTTTTAGTTGGATCTGAACAGACTCTACTTGGATCTGAACAGGTTTTAGTTGGATCTGAACAGGTTTTATTTGGATCTGAACAGACTCTAGTTGGATCTGAACAGGTTTTAGTTGGATCTGAACAGACTCTAGTTGGATCTGAACAGGTTTTAGTTGGATCTGAACAGGTTTTATTTGGATCTGAACAGACTCTAGTTGG
The DNA here is from genome assembly GCA_024349245.1 of Neodontobutis hainanensis. NCBI lineage: Eukaryota > Metazoa > Chordata > Actinopteri > Gobiiformes > Odontobutidae > Neodontobutis > Neodontobutis hainanensis. Next base: position 506,613 of record JALDNG010000091.1, on the reverse strand, counting down.
ATCTGAACAGGTTTTATTTGGATCTGAACAGACTCTAGTTGGATCTGAACAGGCTCTAGTTGGATCTGAACAGGTTTTAGTTGGATCTGAACAGACTCTACTTGGATCTGAACAGGTTTTAGTTGGATCTGAACAGACTCTAGTTGGATCTGAACAGGTTTTAGTTGGATCTGAACAGGTTTTAGTTGGATCTGAACAGGTTTTAGTTGGATCTGAACAGGCTCTAGTTGGATCTGAACAGGTTTTAGTTGGATCTGAACAGGCTCTAGTTGGATCTGAACAGCCTCTAGTTGGATCTGAACAGGTTTTAGTTGGATCTGAACAGGTTTTAGTTGGATCTGAACAGGCTCTAGTTGGATCTGAACAGGCTCTAGTTGGATCTGAACAGGTTTTAGTTGGATCTGAACAGGTTTTATTTGGATCTGAACAGACTCTAGTTGGATCTGAACAGACTCTAGTTGGATCTGAACAGGTTTTATTTGGATCTTAACAGACTCTAGTTGGATCTGAACAGGTTTTAGTTGGATCTGAACAGGTTTTAGGTGGATCAGAACAGGTTTTAGGTGGATCTGAACAGACTCTAGTTGGATCTGAACAGGCTCTACTTGGATCTGAACAGACTCTAGTTGGATCTGAACAGGCTCTACTTGGATCTGAACAGGTTTTATTTGGATCTGAACAGGTTTTAGTTGGATCTGAACAGGTTTTAGTTGGATCTGAACAGACTCTAGTTGGATCTGAACAGGTTTTATTTGGATCTGAACAGACTCTAGTTGGATCTGAACAGGTTTTAGTTGGATCTGAACAGGTTTTAGTTGGATCTGAACAGGTTTTAGTTAGATCTGAACAGACTCTAGTTGGATCTGAACAGGCTCTAGTTGGATCTGAACAGGTTTTAGTTGGATCTGAACAGACTCTACTTGGATCTGAACAGGTTTTAGTTGGATCTGAACAGGTTTTATTTGGATCTGAACAGGTTTTATTTGGATCTGAACAGACTCTAGTTGGATCTGAACAGGTTTTATTTGGATCTGAACAGACTCTAGTTGGATCTGAACAGGTTTTAGTTGGATCTGAACAGACTCTAGTTGGATCTGAACAGGTTTTATTTGGATCTGAACAGACTCTAGTTGGATCTGAACAGGCTCTAGTTGGATCTGAACAGGTTTTAGTTGGATCTGAACAGACTCTACTTGGATCTGAACAGGTTTTAGTTGGATCTGAACAGACTCTAGTTGGATCTGAACAGGTTTTAGTTGGATCTGAACAGGTTTTATTTGGATCTGAACAGACTCTAGTTGGATCTGAACAGGTTTTAGTTGGATCTGAACAGGTTTTAGTTGGATCTGAACAGACTCTACTTGGATCTGAACAGGTTTTAGTTGGATCTGAACAGGTTTTAGTTGGATCTGAACAGACTCTAGTTGGATCTGAACAGGTTTTAGTTGGATCTGAACAGACTCTAGTTGGATCTGAACAGGTTTTAGTTGGATCTGAACAGGCTCTAGTTGGATCTGAACAGGTTTTAGTTGGATCTGAACAGGCTCTAGTTGGGTCTGAACAGCCTCTAGTTGGATCTGAACAGGTTTTAGTTGGATCTGAACAGGTTTTAGTTGGATCTGAACAGGTTTTAGTTGGATCTGAACAGGCTCTAGTTGGATCTGAACAGGTTTTAGTTGGATCTGAACAGGTTTTATTTGGATCTGAACAGACTCTAGTTGGATCTGAACAGGTTTTAGTTGGATCTGAACAGGTTTTAGTTGGATCTGAACAGACTCTAGTTGGATCTGAACAGACTCTAGTTGGATCTGAACAGACTCTAGTTGGATCTGAACAGGTTTTAGTTGGATCTGAACAGGTTTTATTTGGATCTGAACAGACTCTAGTTGGATCTGAACAGGTTTTATTTGGATCTGAACAGACTCTAGTTGGATCTGAACAGGCTCTAGTTGGATCTGAACAGGTTTTAGTTGGATCTGAACAGGCTCTAGTTGGATCTGAACAGACTCTAGTTGGATCTGAACAGGTTTTAGGTGGATCAGAACAGGTTTTAGGTGAATCAGAACAGGTTTTAGGTGGATCTGAACAGACTCTAGTTGGATCTGAACAGGTTTTATTTGGATCTGAACAGACTCTAGTTGGATCTGAACAGGTTTTAGTTGGATCTGAACAGACTCTAGTTGGATCTGAACAGGCTCTAGTTGGATCTGAACAGGTTTTAGTTGGATCTGAACAGGCTCTAGTTGGATCTGAACAGGTTTTAGTTGGATCTGAACAGACTCTAGTTGGATCTGAACAGGTTTTAGTTAGATCTGAACAGGTTTTAGTTGGATCTGAACAGGTTTTAGTTGGATCTGAACAGGCTCTAGTTGGATCTGAACAGACTCTAGTTGGATCTGAACAGGTTTTAGTTAGATCTGAACAGGTTTTAGTTGGATCTGAACAGGTTTTAGTTGGATCTGAACAGGTTTTAGTTGGATCTAAACCGGCTCTAGTTGGATCTGAACAGGTTTTATTTGGATCTGAACAGACTCTAGTTGGATCTGAACAGGTTTTATTTGGATCTGAACAGACTCTAGTTGGATCTGAACAGGTTTTAGTTGGATCTGAACAGGTTTTATTTGGATCTGAACAGACTCTAGTTGGATCTGAACAGGTTTTATTTGGATCTGAACAGACTCTAGTTGGATCTGAACAGGCTCTAGTTGGATCTGAACAGGTTTTAGTTGGATCTGAACAGACTCTACTTGGATCTGAACAGGTTTTAGTTGGATCTGAACAGACTCTAGTTGGATCTGAACAGGTTTTAGTTGGATCTGAACAGACTCTACTTGGATCTGAACAGGTTTTAGTTGGATCTGAACAGGTTTTAGTTGGATCTGAACAGACTCTAGTTGGATCTGAACAGGTTTTAGTTGGATCTGAACAGACTCTAGTTGGATCTGAACAGGTTTTAGTTGGATCTGAACAGGCTCTAGTTGGATCTGAACAGGTTTTAGTTGGATCTGAACAGGCTCTAGTTGGGTCTGAACAGCCTCTAGTTGGATCTGAACAGGTTTTAGTTGGATCTGAACAGGTTTTAGTTGGATCTGAACAGGTTTTAGTTGGATCTGAACAGGTTTTATTTGGATCTGAACAGACTCTAGTTGGATCTGAACAGGTTTTAGTTGGATCTGAACAGGTTTTATTTGGATCTGAACAGACTCTAGTTGGATCTGAACAGGTTTTATTTGGATCTGAACAGACTCTAGTTGGATCTGAACAGGCTCTAGTTGGATCTGAACAGGTTTTAGTTGGATCTGAACAGGTTTTATTTGGATCTGAACAGACTCTAGTTGGATCTGAACAGGTTTTAGTTGGATCTGAACAGGTTTTAGTTGGATCTGAACAGACTCTAGTTGGATCTGAACAGGCTCTAGTTGGATCTGAACAGAATCTAGTTGGATCTGAACAGGTTTTATTTGGATCTGAACAGACTCTAGTTGGATCTGAACAGGTTTTAGTTGGATCTGAACAGGCTCTACTTGGATCTGAACAGACTCTAGTTGGATCTGAACAGGCTCTAGTTGGATCTGAACAGGTTTTAGTTGGATCTGAACAGGCTCTACTTGGATCTGAACAGACTCTAGTTGGATCTGAACAGGTTTTAGGTGGATCAGAACAGGTTTTAGGTGGATCTGAACAGACTCTAGTTGGATCTGAACAGGTTTTATTTGGATCTGAACAGACTCTAGTTGGATCTGAACAGGTTTTAGTTGGATCTGAACAGACTCTAGTTGGATCTGAACAGGCTCTAGTTGGATCTGAACAGGTTTTAGTTGGATCTGAACAGGCTCTAGTTGGATCTGAACAGGTTTTAGTTGGATCTGAACAGACTCTAGTTGGATCTGAACAGGTTTTAGTTAGATCTGAACAGGTTTTAGTTGGATCTGAACAGGTTTTAGTTGGATCTGAACAGGCTCTAGTTGGATCTGAACAGACTCTAGTTGGATCTGAACAGGTTTTAGTTAGATCTGAACAGGTTTTAGTTGGATCTGAACAGGCTCTAGTTGGATCTGAACAGGCTCTACTTGGATCTGAACAGGTTTTAGTTGGATCTGAACAGGCTCTAGTTGGATCTGAACAGACTCTAGTTGGATCTGAACAGACTCTAGTTGGATCTGAACAGGCTCTACTTGGATCTGAACAGGTTTTAGTTGGATCTGAACAGGTTTTAGTTGGATCTGAACAGGTTTTAGTTGGATCTAAACAGGCTCTAGTTGGATCTGAACAGGTTTTATTTGGATCTGAACAGACTCTAGTTGGATCTGAACAGGTTTTATTTGGATCTGAACAGACTCTAGTTGGATCTGAACAGGCTCTAGTTGGATCTGAACAGGTTTTAGTTGGATCTGAACAGACTCTACTTGGATCTGAACAGGTTTTAGTTGGATCTGAACAGACTCTAGTTGGATCTGAACAGGTTTTAGTTGGATCTGAACAGGTTTTATTTGGATCTGAACAGACTCTAGTTGGATCTGAACAGGTTTTAGTTGGATCTGAACAGGCTCTACTTGGATCTGAACAGACTCTAGTTGGATCTGAACAGGTTTTAGTTGGATCTGAACAGGCTCTAGTTGGATCTGAACAGGTTTTAGTTGTATCTGAACAGACTCTAGTTGGATCTGAACATGTTTTAGTTAGATCTGAACAGGTTTTAGTTGGATCTGAACAGGTTTTAGTTGGATCTGAACAGACTCTAGTTGGATCTGAACAGGTTTTAGTTGGATCTGAACAGGTTTTAGTTGGATCTGAACAGGCTCTAGTTGGATCTGAACAGACTCTAGTTGGATCTGAACAGGCTCTACTTGGATCTGAACAGGTTTTAGTTGGATCTGAACAGGTTTTAGTTGGATCTGAACAGGTTTTAGTTGGATCTAAACAGGCTCTAGTTGGATCTGAACAGGTTTTATTTGGATCTGAACAGACTCTAGTTGGATCTGAACAGGTTTTAGTTGGATCTGAACAGGTTTTATTTGGATCTGAACAGACTCTAGTTGGATCTGAACAGGTTTTATTTGGATCTGAACAGACTCTAGTTGGATCTGAACAGGTTTTAGTTGGATCTGAACAGGTTTTAGTTGGATCTGAACAGACTCTACTTGGATCTGAACAGGTTTTAGTTGGATCTGAACAGGTTTTATTTGGATCTGAACAGGTTTTATTTGGATCTGAACAGACTCTAGTTGGATCTGAACAGGTTTTAGTTGGATCTGAACAGACTCTAGTTGGATCTGAACAGGTTTTAGTTGGATCTGAACAGGTTTTATTTGGATCTGAACAGACTCTAGTTGGATCTGAACAGGTTTTATTTGGATCTGAACAGACTCTAGTTGGATCTGAACAGGTTTTAGTTGGATCTGAACAGACTCTAGTTGGATCTGAACAGGTTTTAGTTGGATCTGAACAGACTCTAGTTGGATCTGAACAGGTTTTAGTTGGATCTGAACAGGTTTTAGTTGGATCTGAACAGACTCTAGTTGGATCTGAACAGGTTTTAGTTGGATCTGAACAGGTTTTAGTTGGATCTGAACAGGTTTTAGTTGGATCTGAACAGGTTTTAGTTGGATCTGAACAGGTTTTAGTTGGATCTGAACAGGTTTTATTTGGATCTGAACAGACTCTAGTTGGATCTGAACAGACTCTAGTTGGATCTGAACAGACTCTAGTTGGATCTGAACAGGTTTTATTTGGATCTGAACAGGCTCTAGTTGGATCTGAACAGGTTTTATTTGGATCTGAACAGGCTCTAGTTGGATCTGAACAGGCTCTAGTTGGATCTGAACAGGTTTTAGTTGGATCTGAACAGGCTCTACTTGGATCTGAACAGGTTTTATTTGGATCTGAACAGACTCTAGTTGGATCTGAACAGGTTTTAGTTGGATCTGAACAGGTTTTAGTTGGATCTGAACAGACTCTACTTGGATCTGAACAGGTTTTAGTTGGATCTGAACAGGTTTTAGTTGTATCTGAACAGGTTTTAGTTGGATCTGAACAGGTTTTATTTGGATCTGAACAGACTCTAGTTGGATCTGAACAGACTCTAGTTGGATCTGAACAGACTCTAGTTGGATCTGAACAGGTTTTATTTGGATCTGAACAGGCTCTAGTTGGATCTGAACAGGTTTTATTTGGATCTGAACAGGCTCTAGTTGGATCTGAACAGGCTCTAGTTGGATCTGAACAGGTTTTAGTTGGATCTGAACAGGCTCTACTTGGATCTGAACAGGTTTTATTTGGATCTGAACAGGCTCTAGTTGGATCTGAACAGACTCTAGTTGGATCTGAACAGACTCTACTTGGATCTGAACAGGTTTTAGTTGGATCTGAACAGGTTTTAGTTGGATCTGAACAGGCTCTACTTGGATCTGAACAGGCTCTATTTGGATCTGAACAGGTTTTATTTGGATCTGAACAGACTCTAGTTGGATCTGAACAGGTTTTATTTGGATCTGAACAGACTCTTGTTGGATCTGAACAGGTTTTAGTTGGATCTGAACAGACTCTAGTTGGATCTGAACAGGTTTTAGTTGGATCTGAACAGACTCTAGTTGGATCTGAACAGGTTTTATTTGGATCTGAACAGGTTTTAGTTGGATCTGAACAGACTCTAGTTGGATCTGAACAGGCTCTAGTTGGATCTGAACAGGCTCTAGTTGGATCTGAACAGGCTCTACTTGGATCTGAACAGACTCTAGTTGGATCTGAACAGGTTTTAGTTGGATCTGAACAGACTCTAGTTGGATCTGAACAGGTTTTAGTTGGATCTGAACAGACTCTAGTTGGATCTGAACAGACTCTAGTTGGATCTGAACAGGTTTTAGTTGGATCTGAACAGGTTTTAGTTGGATCTGAACAGGTTTTAGTTGGATCTGAACAGGCTCTACTTGGATCTGAACAGACTCTAGTTGGATCTGAACAGGTTTTAGTTGGATCTGAACAGACTCTAGTTGGATCTGAACAGGTTTTATTTGGATCTGAACAGGCTCTACTTGGATCTGAACAGACTCTAGTTGGATCTGAACAGGTTTTAGTTGGATCTGAACAGACTCTAGTTGGATCTGAACAGGTTTTAGTTGGATCTGAACAGACTCTAGTTGGATCTGAACAGACTCTAGTTGGATCTGAACAGGTTTTAGTTGGATCTGAACAGGTTTTAGTTGGATCTGAACAGACTCTAGTTGGATCTGAACAGGTTTTAGTTGGATCTGAACAGGTTTTATTTGGATCTGAACAGGTTTTATTTGGATCTGAACAGACTCTAGTTGGATCTGAACAGGTTTTAGTTGGATCTGAACAGACTCTAGTTGGATCTGAACAGGTTTTAGTTGGATCTGAACAGGTTTTATTTGGATCTGAACAGACTCTAGTTGGATCTGAACAGGTTTTAGTTGGATCTGAACAGGTTTTAGTTGGATCTGAACAGACTCTACTTGGATCTGAACAGGTTTTAGTTGGATCTGAACAGGTTTTAGTTGGATCTGAACAGGTTTTAGTTGGATCTGAACAGGTTTTATTTGGATCTGAACAGACTCTAGTTGGATCTGAACAGACTCTAGTTGGATCTGAACAGGTTTTATTTGGATCTGAACAGGCTCTAGTTGGATCTGAACAGGTTTTATTTGGATCTGAACAGGCTCTAGTTGGATCTGAACAGGTTTTAGTTGGATCTGAACAGGCTCTACTTGGATCTGAACAGGTTTTATTTGGATCTGAACAGGCTCTACTTGGATCTGAACAGGTTTTAGTTGGATCTGAACAGGTTTTAGTTGGATCTGAACAGGCTCTAGTTGGATCTGAACAGGTTTTAGTTGGATCTGAACAGGTTTTAGTTGGATCTGAACAGGCTCTACTTGGATCTGAACAGACTCTAGTTGGATCTGAACAGACTCTAGTTGGATCTGAACAGGTTTTAGTTGGATCTGAACAGGTTTTAGTTGGATCTGAACAGGTTTTAGTTGGATCTGAACAGGCTCTAGTTGGATCTGAACAGGTTTTAGTTGGATCTGAACAGACTCTAGTTGGATCTGAACAGGTTTTAGTTGGATCTGAACAGACTCTAGTTGGATCTGAACAGACTCTAGTTGGATCTGAACAGGTTTTAGTTGGATCTGAACAGGTTTTAGTTGGATCTGAACAGACTCTAGTTGGATCTGAACAGGTTTTAGTTGGATCTGAACAGGTTTTATTTGGATCTGAACAGGTTTTATTTGGATCTGAACAGACTCTAGTTGGATCTGAACAGGTTTTAGTTGGATCTGAACAGACTCTAGTTGGATCTGAACAGGTTTTAGTTGGATCTGAACAGGTTTTATTTGGATCTGAACAGACTCTAGTTGGATCTGAACAGGTTTTATTTGGATCTGAACAGACTCTAGTTGGATCTGAACAGGCTCTAGTTGGATCTGAACAGGTTTTAGTTGGATCTGAACAGACTCTAGTTGGATCTGAACAGGTTTTAGTTGGATCTGAACAGACTCTAGTTGGATCTGAACAGACTCTAGTTGGATCTGAACAGGTTTTAGTTGGATCTGAACAGGTTTTAGTTGGATCTGAACAGACTCTAGTTGGATCTGAACAGGTTTTAGTTGGATCTGAACAGGTTTTATTTGGATCTGAACAGGTTTTATTTGGATCTGAACAGGACTCTAGTTGGATCTGAACAGGTTTTAGTTGGATCTGAACAGACTCTAGTTGGATCTGAACAGGTTTTAGTTGGATCTGAACAGGTTTTATTTGGATCTGAACAGACTCTAGTTGGATCTGAACAGGTTTTATTTGGATCTGAACAGACTCTAGTTGGATCTGAACAGGCTCTAGTTGGATCTGAACAGGTTTTAGTTGGATCTGAACAGACTCTACTTGGATCTGAACAGGTTTTAGTTGGATCTGAACAGACTCTCGTTGGATCTGAACAGGTTTTAGTTGGATCTGAACAGGTTTTATTTGGATCTGAACAGACTCTAGTTGGATCTGAACAGGTTTTAGTTGGATCTGAACAGGTTTTAGTTGGATCTGAACAGACTCTAGTTGGATCTGAACAGGTTTTAGTTGGATCTGAACAGACTCTAGTTGGATCTGAACAGGTTTTAGTTGGATCTGAACAGGTTTTATTTGGATCTGAACAGACTCTAGTTGGATCTGAACAGGTTTTAGTTGGATCTGAACAGGTTTTAGTTGGATCTGAACAGACTCTACTTGGATCTGAACAGGTTTTAGTTGGATCTGAACAGGTTTTAGTTGGATCTGAACAGGTTTTAGTTGGATCTGAACAGGTTTTATTTGGATCTGAACAGACTCTAGTTGGATCTGAACAGACTCTAGTTGGATCTGAACAGGTTTTATTTGGATCTGAACAGGCTCTAGTTGGATCTGAACAGGTTTTATTTGGATCTGAACAGGCTCTAGTTGGATCTGAACAGGTTTTAGTTGGATCTGAACAGGCTCTACTTGGATCTGAACAGGTTTTATTTGGATCTGAACAGGCTCTACTTGGATCTGAACAGGTTTTAGTTGGATCTGAACAGGTTTTAGTTGGATCTGAACAGGCTCTAGTTGGATCTGAACAGGTTTTAGTTGGATCTGAACAGGCTCTACTTGGATCTGAACAGACTCTAGTTGGATCTGAACAGACTCTAGTTGGATCTGAACAGGTTTTAGTTGGATCTGAACAGGTTTTAGTTGGATCTGAACAGGTTTTAGTTGGATCTGAACAGGCTCTACTTGGATCTGAACAGACTCTAGTTGGATCTGAACAGGTTTTAGTTGGATCTGAACAGACTCTAGTTGGATCTGAACAGGTTTTAGTTGGATCTGAACAGACTCTAGTTGGATCTGAACAGACTCTAGTTGGATCTGAACAGGTTTTAGTTGGATCTGAACAGGTTTTAGTTGGATCTGAACAGACTCTAGTTGGATCTGAACAGGTTTTAGTTGGATCTGAACAGGTTTTATTTGGATCTGAACAGGTTTTATTTGGATCTGAACAGACTCTAGTTGGATCTGAACAGGTTTTAGTTGGATCTGAACAGACTCTAGTTGGATCTGAACAGGTTTTAGTTGGATCTGAACAGGTTTTATTTGGATCTGAACAGACTCTAGTTGGATCTGAACAGGTTTTATTTGGATCTGAACAGACTCTAGTTGGATCTGAACAGGCTCTAGTTGGATCTGAACAGGTTTTAGTTGGATCTGAACAGACTCTAGTTGGATCTGAACAGGTTTTAGTTGGATCTGAACAGACTCTAGTTGGATCTGAACAGACTCTAGTTGGATCTGAACAGACTCTAGTTGGATCTGAACAGGTTTTAGTTGGATCTGAACAGGTTTTAGTTGGATCTGAACAGACTCTAGTTGGATCTGAACAGGTTTTAGTTGGATCTGAACAGGTTTTATTTGGATCTGAACAGGTTTTATTTGGATCTGAACAGACTCTAGTTGGATCTGAACAGGTTTTAGTTGGATCTGAACAGACTCTAGTTGGATCTGAACAGGTTTTAGTTGGATCTGAACAGGTTTTATTTGGATCTGAACAGACTCTAGTTGGATCTGAACAGGTTTTATTTGGATCTGAACAGACTCTAGTTGGATCTGAACAGGCTCTAGTTGGATCTGAACAGGTTTTAGTTGGATCTGAACAGACTCTACTTGGATCTGAACAGGTTTTAGTTGGATCTGAACAGACTCTAGTTGGATCTGAACAGGTTTTAGTTGGATCTGAACAGGTTTTATTTGGATCTGAACAGACTCTAGTTGGATCTGAACAGGTTTTAGTTGGATCTGAACAGGTTTTAGTTGGATCTGAACAGACTCTAGTTGGATCTGAACAGGTTTTAGTTGGATCTGAACAGGTTTTATTTGGATCTGAACAGACTCTAGTTGGATCTGAACAGGTTTTAGTTGGATCTGAACAGGTTTTAGTTGGATCTGAACAGACTCTACTTGGATCTGAACAGGTTTTAGTTGGATCTGAACAGGTTTTAGTTGGATCTGAACAGGTTTTAGTTGGATCTGAACAGGTTTTATTTGGATCTGAACAGACTCTAGTTGGATCTGAACAGACTCTAGTTGGATCTGAACAGGTTTTATTTGGATCTGAACAGGCTCTAGTTGGATCTGAACAGGTTTTATTTGGATCTGAACAGGCTCTAGTTGGATCTGAACAGGTTTTAGTTGGATCTGAACAGGCTCTACTTGGATCTGAACAGGTTTTATTTGGATCTGAACAGGCTCTAGTTGGATCTGAACAGGTTTTATTTGGATCTGAACAGGCTCTAGTTGGATCTGAACAGGTTTTAGTTGGATCTGAACAGGCTCTACTTGGATCTGAACAGGTTTTATTTGGATCTGAACAGACTCTAGTTGGATCTGAACAGACTCTAGTTGGATCTGAACAGGCTTTAGCTGGATCTGAACAGGTTTTAGGTGGCCCTGGTGTCTCACCGAACGCTGTGGGGGACATCTCCTGCATGATGGCTCTGTACTCCAGGTGGTGACGGCTGGGATTACTGGGACCTGCTCAGAGACACATCTGTGAGTCACAGAAACACTTTCCGAGTGGAACCTGACATGAGCCACGTTCACCTGGAGCGCAGGGCGAAGGCGGTTTGCTCAGGATCAGCGCGGCCCCTGAAGGCGACGGGGGCTTGTTACTGGTCGCCGTGGCGGCGGTGAGGTCAGAGTGGGAGGGGTCCGGGTCCCGTTGTCGTGGCGACCGGGCGCTCCAGTCGTCCGGTCCGCTCGAGGCGGCCGCCGTCGCCGAGCTGCAGGTGGCACTGGCTTTACGAGGCTTCAACAGAAACAGACGGGAGTTAAACCAGGACTCTTTGGACTTGTCCGGGACTAAAGCCAGGTTCACTCTCACACTGCACTTTGGCTTCAAACTTTCTTTTCTGACACAAAATTTTTTTTGTCTTTGTCAAGAACGACATGGTTATGATACATTTACTGCTTTATAATTGTCATTATAAGCTCTCTCACCTGTCGGGCCTGCTTCTCTTGGTCCTGAAGCCACTGCAGGTAGGACTCCCGGGCCACCTGCTCCTCGATGGCCTCGTTGGTGGCCTCCCAGTCCGTGGCCCGTTTCTTATCCTCCAGCATCTGCTGCTCGATCCACGACTCCTCCGAGGTTTTAATGGCCGACTTCATCAAAGACTGCTCCGCGAACTGCACCAGAGAGAGACGGGGAGGAAGAGGAGGAGGAGGAGAGAGAGGAGGAAGAGGAGGAGGAGGAGAGAGAGGAGGAAGAGGAGGAGGAGGAGAGAGAGGAGGAAGAGGAGGAGGAGGAGAGAGAGGAGGAAGAGGAGAGGAGGAGAGAGAGGAGGAAGAGGAGAGGAGGAGAGAGAGGAGGAAGAGGAGGAGGAGGAGAGAGGAGGAGGAAGAGGAGGAGGAGGAGAGAGAGAGGAGGAAGAGAAGGAGGAGGAGAGAGAGAGGAGGAAGAGAAGGAAGAAGAGGAGAGAGAGGAGGAAGAGAAGGAAGAAGAGGAGAGAGAGGAGGAAGAGGAGGAGAGAGAGGAGGAAGAGGAGGAGGAGGAGAGAGAGGAGGAAGAGGAGGAAGAAGAGGAGAGAGAGGAGGAAGAGGAGGAGAAAGACACAGGAGCGATAGGGAGAGGAAGAGGAGGAAGAGAGGAGGAGAGAGAGGAGGAAGAGGAGGAGGAGGAGAGGAGGAGAGAGGAGGAAGAGGAGGAGGAGGAGAGAGGAGGAAGAGGAGGAGGAGAGAGAGGAGGAAGAGGAGGAGGAGGAGGAGAGAGAGAGGAGGAAGAGAGGAAGAAGAGGAGGAGAGGAGGAGAGAGAAGGAAGAAGAGAGAGAGAGAGGAGGAAGAGAAGGAAGAAGAGGAGAGAGAGGAGGAAGAGGAGGAGAGAGAGGAGGAAGAGGAGGAGGAGGAGGAGAGAGAGAGGAGGAAGAGGAGGAGGAGGAGGAGAGAGAGAGGAAGAGAAGGAAGAAGAGAGGAGAGAGAGGAGGAAGAGGAGGAGAGAGAGGAGGAAGAGGAGGAAGAGAGGAGGAGAGAGAGGAGGAAGAGGAGGAAGAGAGGAGAGAGAGAGAGAGGAAGAGGAGGAGAAAGACACAGGAGCGATAGGGAGAGGAAGAGGAGGAAGAGAGAGAGGAGAGAGAGGAGGAAGAGGAGGAGGAGGAGAGAGAGGAGGAAGAGGAGAGAGGAGGAGAGAGAGAGAGGAGAGAGGAGGAGGAAGAGAGGAGGAGAGAGAGGAGAGGAGGAGGAGAGAGAGAGGAAGAAGAGGAGAGAGAGAGGAGGAGAGAGAAGGAAGAAGAGGAGAGGAGGAGGAGAGAGGAGGAGAGAGAGGAGGAGAGAGGAGAGAGAGGAGGAGAGAGGAGGAGGAGAGAGAGGAGGAAGAGAAGGAAGAGAGAGAGAGAGAGGAGGAAGAGGAGGAGAGAGAGAGAGGAAGAGAGGAGGAGGAGAGAGAGGAGAGGAGAGGAGGAAGAGAGAGAGAGAGAGGAGGAAGAGGAGGAGAAAGACACAGGAGCGATAGGGAGAGGAAGAGGAGGAAGAGAGAGGAGGAGAGAGAGGAGGAAGAGGAGAGGAGGAGGAGAGAGAGAGGAAGAGGAGAGGAGGAGAGAGAGGAGGAAGAGGAGGAGGAGGAGAGAGAGGAGGAAGAGGAGGAGAGAGAGGAGGAGAGAGGAGGAAGAGGAGGAGAGAGAGAGGAGAGAGAGGAAGAGGAGAGGAGAGAGAGGAGGAAGAGGAGGAGAAAGACACAGGAGAGGATAGGGAGAGGAAGAGGAGGAAGAGAGGAGGAGGAGGAGAGAGGAGGAAGAGGAGGAGGAGGAGAGAGAGGAGGAAGAGGAGAGGAGAGGAGAAGAGGAAGAGGAGAGGAGGAGAGAGAGGAGGAAGAGGAGGAGGAGGAGAGAGAGGAGGAAGAGGAGGAGGAGGAGAGAGAGGAGGAAGAGGAGGAGGAGGAGAGAGAAAAGGAAGAGGAGAGGAGGAGAGAGAGGAGGAAGAGGAGGAGGAGAAGAGGAAGAGGAGAGGAGAGAGACACAGGAGCGATAGGAGAGGAAGAGGAGGAGGAGGAGGAGAGAGAGGAGGAAGAGGAGGAGGAGGAGAGGAGAGAGGAGGAAGAGAGGAGGAGGAGGAGAGAGAGAGAAGAGGAGAGGAGGAGAGAGAGGAGGAAGAGGAGGAGGAGAGAGAGAGGAGGAAGAGGAGGAGGAGGAGAGAGAGGAGGAAGAGGAGGAGGAGGAGAGAGAAAGGAAGAGGAGAGGAGGAGAGAGAGGAGGAAGAGGAGGAGGAGGAGAGAGACACAGGAGCGACAGGAGAGGAAGAGGAGGAGGAGAGGAGGAGAGAGAGAGGAGAAGAGGAGAGAGGAGAGGAGGAGAGAGGAGGAGGAGAGGAGGAGAGAGAGGAGGAAGAGGAGGAGGAGGAGGAGAGAGAGGAGGAAGAGGAGGAGGAGGAGAGAAGAGGAAGAGGAGAGGAGGAGGAGGAGAGAGAGGAGGAAGAGGAGAGGAGGAGAGAGGAAGAGGAGGAGAGAGGAGAGAGAGGAAGAGGAGGAGAGAGAAGAGGAGGAGGAGGAGGAGAGGAGGAGAGAGAAGAGGAAGAGGAGGAGAGAGAAGAGGAATAGAAGGAAGAAGAGGAGAGTGAGGAGGAAGAGGAGGAGGAGAGAGAAGAGGAAGAGGAGAGGAGGAGGAGGAGAGAGAGGAGGAAGAGGAGAGGAGGAGGAGAGAGAGGAGAGGAGGAGAGAGAGAGAGGAAGAGGAGGAGGAGAGGAGGAAGAGGAGGAGAGAGAAGAGGAGGAGGAGGAGAGGAGGAGAGAGAAGAGGAAGAGGAGGAGAGAGAAGAGGAAGAGGAGAGAAGGAGAGAGAAGAGGAGGAAGAGGAGGAGGAGGAGAGAGAAGAGGAGGAGAGGAGGAGAGAGAAGAGGAGGAAGAGGAGAGAGAAGAGAGGAGAGGAGGAGAGAGAAGAGGAGGAGGAGGAGAGAGAAGGAGAGAGAGGAGGAGAGAGAGGAAGAGGAGGAGAGAGACACAGGAGCGACAGGGAGAGGTCAGGGCCAAAGTGAAATCATCCACAACATTAATTAGAGCGCTCTATTAAGACTATTCTATATTTATACTAACGCACATCCTGCTGGAGCTTAAAGGTTGGATAGTGGACTACAGTAATAAAAATCTGGAATTAAAAAATAATGATGTGTTCTATTCACCCTCTTTTCTCTGAATGAATATGGCTGTGTATAATGTGTACACGTTGGAAGGAAAGACGTGCCATGGGCTGTGTAATCTCAGCATATTTATAAAGTCTCAAAAACCTAAAAACAAATTACTAAAGCTCAGAACTGTGTAATCGAAGTTTCCTCTGATATTTACCCCTGGTTTGAAGGCGGGCAGCCCCAGCCCCACTCCGATGGTGGCCTTGTTGGGGTTGACCACAGAGTTGTAGTGGATGTTGCGGTGGTAGCTGACGCGGATGGGCTCGTCGTGGTTCTGGTGGATGCCGTGGAAGGTGTTGATGGGCTCAGTCCCGTACTGGTAAACCTCCACGGGCCGGTTGTACATCTCGGCCATGGCCTGCATCTCGATGTGGTTCCCGTGGCAGTTGTTTTTGCGTTTCCTGTTGATGTAGGTCGTGAAGTCCTCCGTCACGTAGTTTGAGAAGTAGTCCGCATTCTTCATCTGAGGAAAAAAAACACAGGACTAAACCAGGCCTAAAGTAGCTCTAAACCAGGTTTAAACCAGGACTAAGTCTAAACCAGGACTAAACCAGGACTAAAGTAGCTCTAAACCAGGTTTAAACCAGGACTAAGTCTAAACCAGGACTAAACCAGGACTAAACAACAAAAGGCCGATAAAGATCAATATTTTTCTAAATGTGTAAAAAGTTTAAACTCACCAAATAGTCCATACAGTGTTTCCTAACGACTTCGTGCATGTCCTGGTCTCCGTAAACTTGATCGGCTGAAACACAGAGACACAGATTGTCATTTGTTGATTTCATGATCTTTGATCAAACTGCACTGTGTGTAAACGTGTGTGTGTAAACATGTGTGTAAATGTGTAAACGTGTGTGTGTAAACATGTGTGTAAATGTGTAAACGTGTGTGTGTGTGTGTAAACGTCTGTGTAAACGTGTGTGTGTGTGTGTAAACATGTGTGTGTAAACATGTGTGTGTAAACATGTGTGTAAACATGTGTGTGTAAACGTGTGTGTGTAAACATGTGTGTGTAAACATGTGTGTAAACATGTGTGTGTAAATGTGTGTGTAAACGTGTGTGTGTAAACATGTGTGTGTAAACATGTGTGTGTAAACGTGTGTGTGTAAACATGTGTGTAAACATGTGTGTGTAAACGTGTGTGTGTAAACGTGTGTGTGTAAACATGTGTGTAAACATGTGTGTGTGTAAACGCAGTGTGTGTAAACATGTGTAAACATGTGTGTGTAAACGTGTGTGTGTAAACATGTGTGTAAACATGTGTAAACGTGTGTGTGTAAACATGTGTGTAAACATGTGTGTAAACGTGTGTGTGTAAACGTGTGTGTGTAAACGTGTGTGTGTAAACGTGTGTGTGTAAACGTGTGTGTGTAAACTTGTGTGTGTAAACTTGTGTGTGTAAACTTGTGTGTGTAAACGTGTGTGTGTGTGTAAACATGTGTGTGTGTAAACGTGTGTGTCTGTGTAAACGTGTGTGTGTGTGTGTGTGTGTGTGTAAACGTGTGTGTGTGTAAACGTGTGTGTGTGTAAACATGTGTGTGTGTAAACATGTGTGTGTGTGTGTAAACATGTGTGTGTAAACGTGTGTGTGTAAACTTGTGTGTGTGTGTGTGTGTGTAAACATGTGTGTGTAAACATGTGTGTAAATGTGTGTGTGTAAACGTGTGTGTAAATGTGTGTGTGTAAACGTGTGTGTGTAAACGTGTGTCTGTAAACGTGTGTGTAAACATGTGTGTGTAAACTTGTGTGTGTAAACGTGTGTGTGTGTGTAAACATGTGTGTGTGTGTGTGTAAACATGTGTGTGTAAACTTGTGTGTGTAAACGTGTGTGTGTGTGTAAACATGTGTCTGTGTAAACGTGTGTGTGTGTGTAAACATGTGTCTGTGTAAACGTGTGTGTGTGTGTAAACGTGTGTGTGTGTAAACATGTGTGTGTGTGTGTAAACATGTGTGTGTAAACTTGTGTGTGTAAACTTGTGTGTGTAAACGTGTGTGTGTGTGTGTGTAAACATGTGTGTGTGTAAACGTGTGTGTCTGTGTAAACGTGTGTGTGTGTGTGTGTGTAAACGTGTGTGTGTGTAAACGTGTGTGTGTGTAAACATGTGTGTGTAAACTTGTGTGTGTAAACTTGTGTGTGTAAACGTGTGTGTGTGTAAACATGTGTGTGTGTAAACGTGTGTGTGTGTAAACGTGTGTGTGTGTGTGTAAACGTGTGTGTGTGTAAACGTGTGTGTGTGTAAACATGTGTGTGTGTGTAAACATGTGTGTGTAAACGTGTGTGTGTAAACTTGTGTGTGTGTGTGTGTAAACATGTGTGTGTACACGTGTGTGTGTGTTAACATGTGTGTAAACGTGTGTGTAAATGTGTGTGTAAACTTGTGTGTGTGTGTGTAAACATGTGTGTGTAAACATGTGTGTGTAAACGTGTGTGTGTAAACATGTGTGTAAACGTGCGTGTAAACGTGTGTGTGTAAACATGTGTGTGTAAACGTGTGTGTGTAAACTTGTGTGTGTAAACGTGTGTGTGTAAACGTGTGTGTGTGTAAACATGTGTGTGTGTGTGTAAACGTGTGTGTGTGTAAACGTGTGGGTAAACATGTGTGTGTAAACGTGTAAATGTGTAAACGTGTGTGTGTGTAAACGTGTATAAATGTGTAAACATGTGTGTGTAAACGTGTAAACGTGTGTGTGTAAACGTGTGTGTGTGTAAACGTGTGCGTGTAAATATGTGTGTGTGTAAACATGTGCGTGCAAACGTGTGTGTGTAAACGTGTGTGTGTAAATATGTGTGTGTGTGTAAACGTGTGTGTGTAAACGTGTGTGTGTAAACGTGTGTGTAAACATGTGTGTGTAAACGTGTGTGTGTAAACATGTGTGTGTAAACATGTGTGTAAATGTGTAAACGTGTGTGTGTGTGTGTAAACATGAGTGTGTAAATATGTGTGTGTGTGTGTGTAAACGTGTGTGTAAACATGTGTGTAAACGTGTGCGTGTGTGTAAACGTTTGTGTGTGTAAACGTGTGTGTGTAAACGTGTGTGTGTGTATAAACGTGTGTGTGTGTAAACGTGTGTGTAAACATGTGTGTAAACGTGTGTGTCTGTGTAAACGTGTGCGTGTGTGTAAACGTTTGTGTGTGTAAACGTGTGTGTGTGTAAATGTGTGTGTAAACATGTGTGTGTAAACATGTGTGTAAACGTGTGTGTGTGTGTGTGTGTAAACGTGTGCGTGTAAACGTGTGTGTGTAAACGTGTGTGTAAATGTGTGTGTGTAAACGTTTGTGTGTGTAAACATGTGTGTGTGTAAACATTTGTGTGTAAACGTGTGTGTGTAAACATGTGTGTGTGTGTGTGTAAACGTGTGTGTGTGTGTAAACGTGTGTGTGTGTAAACGTGTGTGTGTGTGTGTGTGTGTGTGTGTGTAAACGTGTGTGTGTGTGTAAATGTGTGTGTGTGTACTAAAAATAGTAAAAGCATGTCATTTAAAAAATACAAATTCACAAATGCAGTCTCAAAGTTTGTGCAAATACGAGAGGTTTCGGTGAGCACCTGGAGATACGATACACACACTGTGGTTCAAAAATAGTGAGTTTTTATCTTTTTCACAAAAAAGCAACAAACTTATTGCTTGCAGAATTTTCAGAAATACATAGCACATTGTTGGATTTGATCCAAAAAAATAAAATAAAATAGCGGCATAAAATATTGGAATATTTAACAGAGTTGATATTTTCTTACGCTCCTAGCACATAGTGCATCTTTACAACTCATTACTCATACCTCATTAAATAACTGTATTACTTAAGTCATTACTGACTCATTTGCATAAGCAACAAAGGAAGATAAAAGTGTTGGTCTGTTTGAGGTCCATAGTCCTCATCCTCAAAGAATCTAGAAGATGCAGCTCACTTGTGTCTCAGACCTGTCTTTATATTAGTTTCATTTGTTTTCAGGCTTGAGCGGTTGTGTTAGTGAGGCAGTGTGTTAAGTGTGTCTAACTGCACACATGTGTTTTTTGGAGCAAGAATGTGTTCAGTGTTTTATAATAAAGAGTGAAAGGGTTTTGCAAACTTTTTGTAAACTGTGTTTAAAGTGGATTGTGTTTAAAGATGTTGGCCTTTAGTGTTTTATCAATTTGGAAAAACTGTAATTTTAAAAACAGCAGAGCAGAGCTGGAGCCGTGGTGCATTCACTGACACTGTCAAACTCGGTCATGGAGAGATTGTTTGAATTGTTTTGTTTTTTAGCGAGGTGCAGGTTTGTTGTTGCAGCATCACGTCTGAACCCTCTAACCTCTCGGAGATTAACGAGCGGCTGCACTTCCTTCCTGTGAGGAGCCGTATGTAAATGTGTTTACTGACAGTCATGTGACCTGTCGCCGCTGTGGTCTTTCTCAGAACCAACCCACGCCTTCCCCCTTTCCCCCCCGGCGCTGCTCTGCACAAACGCTCTGCAGCAGATGTAGGTTAGTGTTTCTCAGTTTCAGTCGGCTCAGAGAAATGACTCAGAACTGGTTTCAGAAAAGCCCTCTGTAATGGTCTGCAGGTGGACAAAACCAAACTGGCCACACTGACAACAAAGGTTTTGACGTGAAACGCGTCTGCAGCGTTTTCACGATTTATTTTTGAGCTAATGCTATCATTAACGTTAAACCATAAAACGCATCATTTTCATTTTAACACAGTAAACACTAAAGGGGGATCAGCCCCGAGGCTCAGATCTAAGACTGAACCAGGACTAAACCCAGGTCGAGTTCAAACGTTTGCATCGAGATAAACCGTTTCTGACTCACACTGAAACTCTTTTATTTAGAGCAGTTTCAGTTTGAGTCAGACCACAGCCGGCTTTCACACAAACACACACTTAACCCTCTTCACATCACTGCTTATCATTTTAGATTCTGTTAATCGTCACATTTAATCGTGTTCTGGGGAAACGCAGTTAGCACAAGCTACTCATACTAAAGCTACTAATAAAATTAAAGGATTTAACCAGATTCTTTTAATTTAAAAAGGATCGGGGCAGTCCGTCCAAGCCAATAAAATGTAAAGAAAACGTGCAACAAATGCACCACACGCTTTTATTTGCTTCAATAAATAATCATTTTTTGCAATAAACACGACTGCACTGAGCTTTAACTTAAACGTTTCAGGCCTCAGTGTGCAGGACCTAAACCAGGACTAAAGCCGTCTTTCCTCAGTTCCATGAGACTCTTTGACTCGGCTCTGTTTTCTCTAAAGAGAAAGTGTTGTACAGAACCTGATAACCCGCTGTTCGACTGATCAAAGCAGTTAAAGTGACTCCCATGGTTCTGGTTCTGCTGGATGTTTGTGACGTCAGAGGAAAACTCTTCCAGTCCTGTAAAAACCGGTTCAGCTGGGACTCGATGTTCAGGTGTTTTTAGTTTCAAGCATGTGCTTAACTCAGCTGACTCAACATAAACATGTATTAGCCTCTCTACATTGGCACCCCGTTGTTTTTAGAATTCAATTACATTTTTTACTCATTCTTTTTAAATGCTTGAATTTGACGGCTCTATTTTATTTGTCAGAGCTGCTGCAGCCTTCGGAGCAGTTAAAGACCAGGCTGAAGACCAACACTAGCACAGGATTATCTTGGTTTAATCTTTTTATCTAGTTTAATTGTACCCACACTGTATTTATTCTTATCTCAGCTTGTGTTGTTAATATTGTCTTCCTACGTAGCTGTATTATTTATTATTTTTACCTCTGTTCAGCACCTGTCAGGTGTTCCAGGGAAAACCCTGGTGTTTCCACTGAGCTGTGTCCAGAGAGACGTCTGCTACACAAACAGTGACGTTACAAAAAACGAAAGTGGAATATAAATTTGACTTTCAGAAGACCAGCGGATTAAAAAACTCACTGTTCAGAACACATTAGGGTTTTTTTGTCACAATCACATAATTTTTTGTATCAACAACAACAACAAAACAGAGAAACTTCTTGCACTTTCATTCAGAGACAATATTAAAAAAGATTGTGTTTCCAGAAAAGAACTTGATTTGAGCCCTTTTGTAGGCCTTTGCAAAGCCTTATGATCACTGTTATGTTTGAAGCTGAATAATGCAAAAGGATGAAACAACACAAACACACACAGAGCCGTTGTTGCTGCCACGTGAGCACATGACGGACTCTTTCACTCTGCGATCATAATAAAGAGTTCTTTAACGTCTCAGAGAGAAGCACAGTGCAGACTCTGGAGAGTCACTAGAGAGAAGGTTCTGCTCCAGAGACACAACTCTCCAGAACACTCTGATCCAGATGGACCTGTGTTTAATGACTCCAGCCTCATGTTTGAGCGGACAGTGTCTACTTCTTCAGTGATCCTGTTGAACTAAAATCAGAGTGACAGTTCAACAGTCAGTCCCTGATATTTCTTTTCTAGACGAGGCGAAGGGGTTTAAACCCCCAGTAGTCAGTCATTATTAAGTCAGCCTTTATTATAAAATCATTTAACAGACGAGAACCTGGCCAAACACAAGCTTGTCATGTGAAGTTCCAAGAAGTTAAATTGCTGTCAATAAAAGTATTTCTCCAGCTGAATATGTCTAGAGATGCACAATAATTACATTTATTCCGATAAGTAGTTATGATATCACAGAGCTCTGGACGGCTGTTGTCTCAAGTAGTGTCTGAGGGACGCCTGGTAATCAGCAACGTCCTCCTTCTCACCCTCGCAGAGGAGGAGGAGAGGAGGAGGAGAGGGGAGGAGGAGGACGAGAGGAGAGGAGGAGGAGGAGAGGAGGAGGAGAGGAGGAGGAGAGGGGAGGAGGAGGACGAGAGGAGGAGGAGGAGAGGAGGAGGAGAGGGGAGGAGGAGGACGAGAGGAGGAGGAGAGGAGGAGGAGAGGGGAGGAGGAGGACGAGAGGAGGAGGAGGAGAGGAGGAGGAGAGGAGGAGGAGAGGGAGGAGGAGGACGAGAGGAGGAGGAGGAGGAGGAGGAGAGGAGGAGGAGAGAGGAGGAGGAGGAGGAGGAGAGGAGGAGGAGAGGAGAGGAAGAGAGGAGGAGGAAGAGGAGAGAGGAGGAGGAGGAGAGGAGGAGGAGAGGAGGAGAGGAGGAGGAGGAGGAGAGGAGAGGAGGAGGAGAGAGGAGGAGAGGAAGAGAGGAGGAGGAGAGGAGAGGAGGAGAGGAGAGAGGAGGAGGAGAGGAGGAGGAGAGGAGGAGAGGAGAGGAGGAGGAGGAGGAGGAGGAGAGAGGAGGAGAGGAAGAGAGGAGGAGGAGAGGAGAGGAGGAGGAGGAAGAGGAAGAGGAGGAGAGGAAAGGAGGAGGAGGAGAGGAGGAGGAGAGGAGAGGAGAGGAGGAGGAGAGAGGAGAGGAGGAGGAGAGGAGGAGGAGGAGGAGGAGGAGAGGAGGAGGAAGAGGAGAGGAGGAGAGAAGAGAGGAGGAGGAGAGAGAAGAGAGGAGGAGGAAGAGAGGAGGAGGAGGAAGAGGAGGAGAGGAGGAGAGAAGAGAGGAGGAGGAAGAGGGGTAGAGGAGGAGAGAAGAGAGGAGGAGGAAGACGAGGAGGAAGAGGAGGAGAGGAGGAGGAGAGAGAAGAGAGGAGGAGAAAGAAGAGGAGGAGAAAGAGGAGTAGGAGAGAGAAGAGGAGGAGAGGAGGAGGTGGAGAGGAGGAGGTGGAGAGGAGGAGAGAGAAGAGGAAAAGGACAGGAGGAGGAGAGGAGTAGGAGAGAGAAGAGGACAAGAAAGAAGAGGAGGAGGAGGAAGAGGAGGAGAGGGTAGGAGAGAGGAGAGAGAGAAAGAAGAGGAGGAGAGGAGGTAAGGAGTAGGAGAGAGAAGAGGAGGAGAGGAGAGGAGGAGAGAAAGGGGAGGAGGAAGAGGAGAGGAGGGGGAGAGAGAAGAGGACAAGAAAGAAGAGGAGGAGGAGGAAGAGGAGGAGAGAGAAGAGGACAAGAAAGAAGAGGAGGAAGAGGAGAGGAGGAGGAGAGAGAAGAGGACAAGAAAGAAGAGGAGGAAGAGGAGAGGAGGAGGAGGATAGGAGAGAAGAGGAGGAAGAGAGGAGGAGAGAGGAGGAGGAAGAGGAGAGAGGAGAGAGAAGGAGGAGAGGAGGAGGAGGAGATATATTGAAATATATTGTAGAAAAAAACTGGATATAAAGTATAGTTTCTAAACAAATGTTTTTTTTTATTTTGAACAATTCTTGGTATCGGCCATGAGCAGCTGGTACAAGGTTCATACTGTCAAACTCTGAAACAAACACAGCAGGTCACACTTCTTTGTGATGAAAGCTACAAGGGTTTCTGTGTCATTTTCTCCTGGTTTAGACCTGGTTTAGACCTGGTTTAGTCCTGGTTTAGACCTGGTTTAGACCTGGTTTAGTCCTGGTTTAGTCCTGGTTTAGTCCTGGTTTAGTCCTGGTTCAGATCTGGTTTAGTCCTGGTTCAGATCTGGTTCAGATCTGGTTTAGACCTGGTTTAGACCTGGTTTAGTCCTGGTTTAGTCCTGGTTTAGTCCTGGTTCAGATCTGGTTCAGATCTGGTTTAGTCCTGGTTCAGATCTGGTTCAGATCTGGTTTAGACCTGGTTTAGACCTGGTTTAGACCTGGTTTAGACCTGGTTTAGTCCTGGTTTAGTCCTGGTTCAGATCTGGTTTAGTCCTGGTTTAGACCTGGTTTAGACCTGGTTTAGACCTGGTTTAGTCCTGGTTTAGTCCTGGTTTAGTCCTGGTTTAGTCCTGGTTTAGTCCTGGTTCAGATCTGGTTTAGTCCTGGTTCAGATCTGGTTTAGACCTGGTTTAGACCTGGTTTAGTCCTGGTTTAGTCCTGGTTTAGTCCTGGTTTAGTCCTGGTTTAGACCTGGTTTAGACCTGGTTTAGACCTGGTTTAGACCTGGTTTAGTCCTGGTTTAGACCTGGTTTAGACCTGGTTTAGTCCTGGTTTAGACCTGGTTTAGTCCTGGTTTAGACCTGGTTTAGACCTGATTTAGTCCTGGTTTAGTCCTGGTTTAGTCCTGGTTTAGACCTGGTTTAGACCTGGTTTAGTCCTGGTTTAGACCTGGTTTAGTCCTGGTTTAGACCTGGTTTAGTCCTGGTTTAGACCTGGTTTAGACCTGGTTTAGTCCTGGTTTAGACCTGGTTTAGACCTGGTTTAGACCTGGTTTAGACCTGGTTTAGTCCTGGTTTAGTCCTGGTTTAGACCTGGTTTAGACCTGGTTTAGACCTGGTTTAGACCTGGTTTAGACCTGGTTTAGTCCTGGTTTAGACCTGGTTTAGACCTGGTTTAGTCCTGGTTTAGACCTGGTTTAGTCCTGGTTTAGTCCTGGTTCAGATCTGGTTTAGTCCTGGTTCAGATCTGGTTCAGATCTGGTTTAGACCTGGTTTAGTCCTGGTTTAGTCCTGGTTTAGTCCTGGTTCAGATCTGGTTTAGTCCTGGTTCAGATCTGGTTTAGACCTGGTTTAGACCTGGTTTAGTCCTGGTTTAGTCCTGGTTTAGTCCTGGTTTAGTCCTGGTTTAGACCTGGTTTAGACCTGGTTTAGACCTGGTTTAGTCCTGGTTTAGACCAGGTTTAGACCTGGTTTAGTCCTGGTTTAGACCAGGTTTAGACCTGGTTTAGTCCTGGTTTAGACCTGGTTTAGACCTGATTTAGTCCTGGTTTAGTCCTGGTTTAGTCCTGGTTTAGACCTGGTTTAGACCTGGTTTAGACCTGGTTTAGTCCTGGTTTAGACCTGGTTTAGTCCTGGTTTAGACCTGGTTTAGACCTGGTTTAGTCCTGGTTTAGACCTGGTTTAGACCTGGTTTAGACCTGGTTTAGACCTGGTTTAGACCTGGTTTAGTCCTGGTTTAGACCTGGTTTAGACCTGGTTTAGACCTGGTTTAGACCTGGTTTAGACCTGGTTTAGTCCTGGTTTAGTCCTGGTTTAGACCTGGTTTAGTCCTGGTTTAGACCTGGTTTAGTCCTGGTTTAGTCCTGGTTCAGATCTGGTTTAGTCCTGGTTCAGATCTGGTTCAGATCTGGTTTAGACCTGGTTTAGACCTGGTTTAGTCCTGGTTTAGTCCTGGTTTAGTCCTGGTTTAGTCCTGGTTCAGATCTGGTTTAGTCCTGGTTCAGATCTGGTTCAGATCTGGTTTAGACCTGGTTTAGACCTGGTTTAGTCCTGGTTTAGTCCTGGTTTAGTCCTGGTTTAGTCCTGGTTCAGATCTGGTTTAGTCCTGGTTCAGATCTGGTTCAGATCTGGTTTAGACCTGGTTTAGACCTGGTTTAGACCTGGTTTAGTCCTGGTTTAGTCCTGGTTCAGATCTGGTTTAGTCCTGGTTTAGACCTGGTTTAGACCTGGTTTAGACCTGGTTTAGACCTGGTTTAGTCCTGGTTTAGTCCTGGTTTAGTCCTGGTTCAGATCTGGTTTAGTCCTGGTTCAGATCTGGTTTAGACCTGGTTTAGACCTGGTTTAGTCCTGGTTTAGTCCTGGTTTAGTCCTGGTTTAGACCTGGTTTAGACCTGGTTTAGACCTGGTTTAGACCTGGTTTAGTCCTGGTTTAGTCCTGGTTTAGACCAGGTTTAGACCTGGTTTAGTCCTGGTTTAGACCAGGTTTAGACCTGGTTTAGTCCTGGTTTAGACCTGGTTTAGACCTGATTTAGTCCTGGTTTAGTCCTGGTTTAGTCCTGGTTTAGTCCTGGTTTAGACCTGGTTTAGACCTGGTTTAGTCCTGGTTTAGACCTGGTTTAGTCCTGGTTTAGACCTGGTTTAGACCTGGTTTAGTCCTGGTTTAGACCTGGTTTAGACCTGGTTTAGTCCTGGTTTAGACCTGGTTTAGACCTGGTTTAGACCTGGTTTAGACCTGGTTTAGTCCTGGTTTAGACCTGGTTTAGACCTGGTTTAGTCCTGGTTTAGACCTGGTTTAGTCCTGGTTTAGTCCTGGTTCAGATCTGGTTTAGTCCTGGTTCAGATCTGGTTCAGACCTGGTTCAGATCTGGTTCAGACCTGGTTTAGACCTGGTTTAGTCCTGGTTTAGACCTGGTTTAGACCTGGTTTAGACCTGGTTTAGACCTGGTTTAGACCTGGTTTAGTCCTGGTTTAGACCAGGTTTAGACCTGGTTTAGTCCTGGTTTAGTCCTGGTTTAGACCAGGTTTAGACCTGGTTTAGTCCTGGTTTAGACCTGGTTTAGACCTGATTTAGTCCTGGTTTAGTCCTGGTTTAGTCCTGGTTTAGTCCTGGTTTAGACCTGGTTTAGACCTGGTTTAGTCCTGGTTTAGACCTGGTTTAGTCCTGGTTTAGACCTGGTTTAGACCTGGTTTAGTCCTGGTTTAGACCTGGTTTAGTCCTGGTTTAGACCTGGTTTAGACCTGGTTTAGTCCTGGTTTAGACCTGGTTTAGTTTGACAAGCCTAAGAATGTCTGAGAGGAGAAGTAAACAGAGGAGCCCATCACATGGTGTAACTCTGCCACCTGCTGGTCACCTGTAGAGCTGCTGTTACATTATTATAACTACAGCTGCACCATTTTTTATTTAAAAACTACAACAAAGAAGTGTATCAAAATGAAACACTGCAGTGCGTTCCATTATGTATGCTTTCAGTTGTAAAAAATTAGGAAAACATTAAGTGAACAGGATTGAGACTCACCGACTGCTCTAAACAGACAGGCTCCATCCTCCTTCATTTTCTTTATGACGAAGCCCTTCTTCTCCCCCAGAGCCTTCTCAAACCAGTGCTCCTGCTGAGAACACACACAAACACAGATATAAGGTTAAAATCAGCTTGAACCAGTGCTCACCTGTACTCACCATCTGGAAAATATTCACAAGATGTAGAAGCATCTCAAGGATGTTCAGTGGAAAAAAGACGTGCCTGAGCTAAATTCTGAGAGTCATGGCAAATTAGCAAATATTTTAAACAACTTTCTTTTACGTTGTCATTACTACTCATTACACTATTGTTTGTAGAATTTTGAGGCAAATAATACATTTAATCCATTTTGAATTATGGCTGTAAATCTGGAAAAAGTGAAGCACTATGACTACTCTCTGGAGGCACTGTATTCAGGCCATCACCTGTTTACACAGGTTTTAGATGGATTTGAACAGGTTTTAGCTGGACTTGAACAGGTTTTAGCTGGACTTGAACAGGTTTTAGCTGGATTTGAACAGGTTTTAGCTGGATCTGAACAGGTTTTAGATGGATTTGAACAGGTTTTAGCTGGATTTGAACAGGTTTTAGCTGGATTTGAACAGGTTTTAGTTGGATTCTTTCACCTGTTCCACTGTGGCGGGGTCCATGGCCTGGAGTCTGGCTGCGTTCTCGTACTCGTCCTCACTGTTGTTGCCTGCTCCCTCCTCTGAGTCCTGACTGGACCCTGGCCCCGTGACCCCTGGCTGACCCCCTCCGGCCAGGGCCACCACGGGCCCCGAGCAGCCCCCCGTCTGCCTCCTGCGTTTACTGAGGCCCGGCCCCGAGCAGCAGCCCCCCATCCCGGCACCGCAGCCCACAACGGCCCCCGATGCCACTAGCTCCGCCCGGGACGCCCCGCCGCCTGCCTCCGCGGGGCCAACGGCGGGGGATGCGGAGGGGGGAGGCGAGCCGCTGGGCTGGGGCGGGGCCGGGGGGTAGGACCAGGGCGGAGGGGAGGCGCGGGGGCGAGCTGAGGAGCGGGAGTGAGGGTGAGGCTCAGAGCCGCTGCGACGGTCCGAGTCCTCGTCTGGGACCCCGGAGCTGGGCTTCTTCTTCGGGAGGATGGTCATGGTTTAGGCCGGACACTGGGGACAGAGCAGAGGAGTTAGAACTGTCCTTTTTAGGGCTAAATAATTAATCTCTTTTGCAATTTAATATAATGTCAAAATTAAAAACAAGATTTTCAGATCCCAGAGGCCGCAGTTATTGGTCATGTGACACGTGTCGACTCTTGAGCAGCGCTGTCTGAAAGATTAAGTCATGTCTGAACATAAGCATCCACAGGGTTGACTCTATGAAGCTGGGGGCCTACAACCGTATTTAAGGCTATTAAAGGTCTGGTGGGACCCCAAGAGAAAAATAAGGTACGCCATGAGAAAACAGAACAAAGTTCAACTTCTCAGCCCCTCTCAGTGATTTAAAACTGTCTTCTCAAAAAGGACATGTCCACAGTAAACTCACTGTACCTCTGTAACAACAAGGTCTATTTCAATAATTCTGGGTCAAAATGAAGGGGGCACTTGTGCGTAAATATGTGAATGGGGATGTTACGGTTTCAGAATAAATCAAGAAATAACCCCAAAAACATTTACGCCTAAAAAGAAAAGAGGATGAATAACACTGTTTTAAATCACAGACACATGTCAACATTACCTGCCCCAAACAGAATTCTTCTAAAGTGAAACAAACCAAAACTATTAAGGTTTTAGTTTGAAATGGTCAGGTGGAGCCTCATTTTGGCACCACCTGTTTTTGTTTGCTTGACATTTGGTGTGTTTGTGGGAAATGTAAACGGCCATATTAGGTTTGGGGGGCTGTAGTATAGCCCCCCGTGACACTCCCGGGCCTAACAGGTTTTAATGTATTTCATATAGTTTCATTATTATCTTTTTCTTAAAAACATACTGGTTGACAAAGAAAGAAGCATGAGTTTGTGAAGCTCAGTCATATTTTCAGCGGTGACACTCCCGTCTTCAGGAAAACTAAATATCAATCTGATGTTGTGATGGTTTATTTAGTTTTTGTTCGGTTTTGAACACATTGTTATTTATTGACCTTGATACCGACAGTGTTGAACGGACATTGAAACTGTCAAGAAATATTTTTTTAGGGTAAATAACAAACAAAGAAATCTCATTTGTATGTGTTTGTGTCTAATGCAGCAGACAGAGGGCCACTCACACAGTAAAGACTTCTACAGGCTCCACATGGCCCTTGGCAGCAGTGTTGATGCAGACAGAACTGTAAACGGGCTGTAAAAAGGTCAATTTTACTAAAAACTTAAGAAGCTCACATGTGAGAGCCGTTTCATCAAACCGTCTCAGAAAGTGTGTGTTGAAGCCTAAATTCTAGCTGCTTTAGTGTAAACCCAGGAGTCGGGGCTAAACCTGTTCCATAAAGACTAACTCCCGTCAGACTGAAGGAGATAAACAACAGCAGCCCTTTAACAAACAGAGGACAGACCTCTGCTTCAGAGAGAACCGCGAGACACTTATCTCTGAATTAAACGTGTTTAACCGAAGTCACAAAGAGCTACGAGCTGCACTAGAACAGACTTTAATCTG
Source organism: Neodontobutis hainanensis (assembly GCA_024349245.1). NCBI lineage: Eukaryota > Metazoa > Chordata > Actinopteri > Gobiiformes > Odontobutidae > Neodontobutis > Neodontobutis hainanensis. The sequence goes on along the minus strand of JALDNG010000091.1, from coordinate 477,245 downwards.
ACAACAGTGACTTGGTTTAAAAAAGGAAACACTCTGACTTTGTCTTTATGTAAATGATGTCTCCGGAAGAAATAACAAAATTTAAATATGATTCCAATTGAATATTAAAACACTCACTCAATCACACGTAATGTCATATCTTTTAAAGATAAATATGTATTGTCTGGTCTCAGTGGTGAGTAAAGCTGATAAAACATAAACGGGACAGACTTCATTTGTGATAAAAGTGTCTGGACGTGGACCAGACTCAGATGCAGCAGAAGGTTCCTGTGAGTCTGACTTCTGGTTGATTTGCAGATATAAGTAATGTTTTGCAGCTAATCGTCTGTTTGAAGTGTGTTTTCTTTGTGGGCCCCGAGGGCCCGCTAATGGGCATCCCAATAAAACAACAAATAAATGTAGGAATTTTTACGGAAGCGAAATCACAACAAACTGAGCCAGACTTATTGGGCTGAGCTTGTTTTAGGGAACAGCCCTAGGATCAGTGCTGTCGAACACACGATTAGATTCAGGACCACTGGGAAGAGCACAAAGGTTTATGTTTTACACATAGTTTTAACCTTTAAGCAGCTCCAATACTCCACCTTCTACAGAGCATGTCCAGATCCAGAGTGTTGTTCCACCTTTTGTCTTGATCAAACCTGGATCTACTTTTGTGTAAAACGCTCATTCTATTAAACTTCTCCTTTTTTATTAAACAATAATATACAAACAAGTACACCTCTGGAATAAAAAGCACCTGAAAGAGGTTAAAATAATGGATCAAAACAGCTTTAAAAGATCTACTTAAGCCACAAACTAAACACTCTGTCACAACACAATTACACTTGTATGATGGTCATTGATGGTTCTTATCCAGTACCTGTTAACTCCGGGAAAATTCCACTTTTAATCCACTTCAGCCTCTGTGTGAAATGGCCAGTTCCAGAAAGAGTGGAGGGGTTTGTTCCACTTCTTTTTTCAGTGAAAGAAAGCAGTCCCAGAGGCGTGACAGAGGCCAGACGCTGCCTGTCAACAGTAAACGCCGGTTCCCCGATTGAAAAACACCCCGTTTAACTCTTTATTCCTTTCTAGACACGGACAGGATGACACACAGACGGAGACAACTTGTTGTAGGTCAATTCAACGTGGAATAAGCCGGAATGGCGTGTTTAGTTTGGGTAGAAAGAACGGGAAACTGGGGTCGTTAGCTGTAGCTCCAGTGCTAACTAACGTCCTATTGATACCTGTGTTATCAAGAGCCCTTTAGCTTACACTCCGCTTACTTTCCTCGTTATTCGGGAATATATTCACTAATCTAGTTTTAAAGGGGAGTCATGTCTTCAAGTTATACTAAGAGGAATATAGTAAACATTGTCCCAGTGACAGAAAAGCTAACAGTTACAAAAGCCCTTCCATCAAAACATCGCTGGCGTTAGCATTTAGCGTTAGCTTCGCGGCTGCTGCTAACGGCTAATGCTAACCACAGATCCAGACGAGTCCTCCCTTTTTTCGGGATCAAATATTTTGGTGTTTTCTTCTTCAAATCTGTCCGCAGAAGTCCCAATCGCGGATAGAACGCCTCTGACCGAACCGCAGCAGGCTACAGAACCGGCAGCTCGGCCGTTTGAGTTCGCCTTTCGTTGAACAAGAACAAAAACAAAAAGCGTCTCGTCTGTTTCCAACCTCTACAGCGTCCACTCCACAAAACATCAACACAGACTGACGTGACGGCACCGTACGCGCTGACGTCACTTCCTGCTGAGAAAAAGTTGTCTGGACAAACATCGAGGCAAGTATTATGGCCCAGAGGCTGAGGGTCAGACACTCCTCGAGGGGGTCAAAAAGGCCAAAAAGGGGAACTAGAAAGAAACCAAAAACAGGACTTAGTTTGGAACAAATTTTAGACCAGCACTGTGAAAACTGACCCCGTATTTCTAAATAACATGAAAAGAAAATATTAGAACTAATCATTACATTTATTTTTTCCATTACAGAAACAAAATTTGTTACAAATTTAAATTCATAATTTTTTTAGGTAAATTTTATTCATAACCTTAGGTTAGACAGGATACAGGTGGATGCCCACTTTAAGCAGCTCGAAAGGCCTTTTTAGAACCAGGTTTGGCTGAGCTGTCGTTTAAAACAGCGGTCCCCAATCCCTAGGGTGCGGACCGGTACCAGGGTCACTTGGGACCAGGCCGCAGAGACAGAATAAATAACGTACATTATTCCCGGCTCCTCCCACCGTCCAAAGACATGCTTGTACAGGTTAATCTGCAGCTCTAAAGTGTCCCTAGTGAATGAATGTGAGAGTGAATGTCTGTCACTGTCTGTCTCTAAATGTTAGCCCTGCGACTAACTGGCCCCTGTCCAGGGTGTCCAGGGGCAAGACACATTTATTAATATATTTAAAAAATATTACAGTTTTTATGCTGCTTGTATAATTTTCTTTTGTGTATTCATCCGCCACACCTTAAAGACCTGTCTGTGAAAATACTGTCTGACAGTGAACTGGTCCGTGCCACACAACAGTTTGAGGACGGCTGGTTTAAAAGATCGTGTCACACAACAGTTTGAGGACGGCTGGTTTAAAAGATCGTGTCACACAACAGTTTGAGGATGGCTGGTTTAAAAGATCGTGTCACACAACAGTTTGAGGACGGCTGGTTTAAAAGATCGTGTCACACAACAGTTTGAGGACGGCTGGTTTAAAAGATCGTGTCACACAACAGTTTGAGGACGGCTGGTTTAAAAGATCGTGCCACACAACAGTTTGAGGACGGCTGGTTTAAAAGATCGTGCCACACAACAGTTTGAGGACGGCTGGTTTAAAAGATCGTGTCACACAACAGTTTGAGGACGGCTGGTTTAAAAGATCGTGTCACACAACAGTTTGAGGACGGCTGGTTTAAAAGATCGTGCCACACAACAGTTTGAGGACTGGTTTAAAAGATCGTGTCACACAACAGTTTGAGGACGGCTGGTTTAAAAGATCGTGTCACACAACAGTTTGAGGACGGCTGGTTTAAAAGATCGTGTCACACAACAGTTTGAGGACGGCTGGTTTAAAAGATCGTGTCACACAACAGTTTGAGGACGGCTGGTTTAAAAGATCGTGTCACACAACAGTTTGAGGACGGCTGGTTTAAAAGATCGTGTCACACAACAGTTTGAGGACGGCTGGTTTAAAAGATCGTGTCACACAACAGTTTGAGGACGGCTGGTTTAAAAGATCGTGTCACACAACAGTTTGAGGACGGCTGGTTTAAAAGATCGTGTCACACAACAGTTTGAGGACGGCTGGTTTAAAAGATCGTCACACAACAGTTTGAGGACGGCTGGTTTAAAAGATCGTGTCACACAACAGTTTGAGGACGGCTGGTTTAAAAGATCGTGTCACACAACAGTTTGAGGACGGCTGGTTTAAAAGATCGTGCCACACAACAGTTTGAGGACGGCTGGTTTAAAAGATCGTGGCACACAACAGTTTGAGGACGGCTGGTTTAAAAGATCGTGTCACACAACAGTTTGAGGATGGCTGGTTTAAAAGATCGTGTCACACAACAGTTTGAGGATGGCTGGTTTAAAAGATCGTGTCACACAACAGTTTGAGGACGGCTGGTTTAAAAGATCGTGTCACACAACAGTTTGAGGACGGCTGGTTTAAAAGATCGTGTCACACAACAGTTTGAGGACGGCTGGTTTAAAAGATCGTGTCACACAACAGTTTGAGGACGGCTGGTTTAAAAGATCGTGCACACAACAGTTTGAGGACGGCTGGTTTAAAAGATCAATAGAAATTGGAAAAAGAGAGCAGCTGTGTTTTCAGTGATGGCACGTTTGTTTATAGCCATCAAACTAAATTACATTAATACTTTTGTTCTTAGACCCTGTCACTCTCTGGAACAGCTCATTTAACTTTTTTCATCGTCCTCTGTTGGAAGCACACAGTTGGACTGCTTTTATCAGAGTTCTATTAATAATAAAAACAGAAACAGTGACGTGTGGGACATTTTTTAATGGATTTTTTAATGGAACATAGAGACATGGGTGCCGGCCTACTGTTGTTCGAGGTATTTAGATGACACGCACATATTTGAATGCTGATTAAAATTGAAAAAGTACAGTTCAATAAAATATCTGACTCACGAACCCTTGTGCTGCCATTAGACCAAAGAAAAGAACTGTTCTTAACATGTTTCCAACAGACTCAGAGAATTAATGAAAGGATTTACAAACCGAGGAACGGCTGCACACTCCAAACTGACAAAACACACACACGAAATCCCAAAAGAAGTCCGTACAAACGAAGACTTCAGAAAGAAAATTCTCAAGACAAACTGGCGCAGGAATGAAGTGAGACACAGACTAAATACACACGACTCCCAACTGAGCTACTTTGAGCAGCAGTAGCTCAGTGGGTAGAGCGGCCGTCCTTTGACCGGCAGGTTGGTTGTTCGATCAAAAACATCATAACATCCCGCTCTCCCCCGCATACTGTCGTTGTGTCCTTGGGCAAGACTTAACCCTCCTTGCCTCCAGTGTTCCAGCTGTAACACTGGTAGTGTTAAGCTGTAACACTGGTAGTGTTCCAGCTGTAACACTGGTAGTGTTCCAGCTGGAACACTGGTAGTGTTTGAGTGCCTACAGGTGGAAAAGCACTATATAAATAGAAAAACCAGACACAGGTGCAGGACATTAGGGCGGGGCCAGATAGCCCGACTGAGGAGAGGTTAGACCCGTTCCAAAATAAAGACAGGAAACTCGAGCTGTGACACATTCCTGACAAAGCCATGGGTCACAACGTGGCTGCAGAAGAAAACTACTGCTTTTGATCCTGAAATAACTTTAGCTGCTGATTAATGACCGATTGTTAGTGAATTTAAATATATTGGGTTTTTAATTTACTTGAAATCTATACTTTAAAACTCATTCTATGGAATTTAGCTCCTGACAACATCAAAGAGTCAGAGACATTGACTGAACAGTTAAAACAGTGGATGATTAGCACAAACAGCACTGAAAAAACAATTCTACAGAGTCTTTTAATGTGAATGATGTCATTCTTCATGTTTTCCTGTTTTTTCCATTCTCTCTTTGAACAATTTGATTTGAATTTGAATGGAACAGATGGCACACACATATTTGAACGCTGATTTGAATAAGTGGGCACACAAACACTGTCTGAAACAAAATAAAATCTAGAAAACAGCATCTGAGTTTATTGTGCTGTTACCTCTCAGCTCTGGGTACCTTTATTCTTGATCATATAATGTCATGGTTGCTTATATTTCTCAGGTTTTTCAAATTTGTTGGATGTGTTCCTTTGAAGAAAACATGCTGGCGTGTTTGTGATGTAACATATTTTGTCTTTTTGAACAGACCTATCAGTCATGGAGGTGTTTTCAGTGAAGCTGCTTTGTGGTAAGATTCAAAATTCAATAGAAGTTTTCTCTCTTACTCTGTTTGGTCCAGACTTTAGGACTTTCCCTTTTGGTCCGATCCAAATGTTCAGGTGAAAGCTCCAGGACCTGGTTCAGACCAAACAGCTGCTCTTTGGTCTCGCTCCTGGACCAAACTGAACCAAACTAAAGCAATCTGAACCAAACTGAACCAAACTAAAGCAATCTGAACCAAACTGAACCAAACTAAACCAAACTGAACCAATCTGAACCAAACTGAAGCAAACTGAACCAAACTGGACCAAACTGAACCAAACTGAACCAAACTGAAGCAAACTAAAGCAATCTGAACCAATCTGAACCAAACTGGACCAAACTGAAGCAAACTAAAGCAAACTGAACCAATCTGAACCAAACTGAAGCAAACTAAAGCAATCTGAACCAAACTGAACCAAACAGAACCAATCTGAACCAAACTGAACCAAACTGAACCAAACTGAACCAATCTGAACCAAACAGAACCAAACTGAACCAATCTGAACCAAACTGGACCAAACTGAACCAAACTAAAGCAATCTGAACCAAACTGGACCAAACTGGACCAAACTGAACCAAACTAAAGCAATCTGAACCAATCTGAACCAAACTGGACCAAACTGAACCAAACTAAAGCAATCTGAACCAATCTGAACCAAACTGGACCAAACTGAAGCAAACTGAACCAAACTGAACCAAACTGGACCAAACTGAACCAAACAGAACCAAACTGAACCAAACTAAAGCAATCTGAACCAAACTGGACCAAACTGGACCAAACTGAACCAAACTAAAGCAATCTGAACCAATCTGAACCAAACTGGACCAAACTGAAGCAAACTGAACCAAACTGAACCAAACTGAAGCAAACTGAACCAAACTGAACCAAACTGAACCAAACTGAACCAAACTGGACCAAACTGAACCAAACTAAAGCAATCTGAACCAATCTGAACCAAACTAAAGCAATCTGAACCAAACTGAACCAAACAGAACCAAACTGAACCAAACTGAATCAGGGTCCGGTTCTTTTGTGAAAGAGCGTTTGGAGATAGTTCAGACTTTAGACCAGACGCAGGATAATACTCTGCTGTGAAGCGTTTCCTAAAACATATCTGTAGTAACTGTATAAACTGTATATTAATAAAAACATGTCTCTAGTGCAGTGGCTCAGTGGTACAGCATTCGTCCTGTATAAAGGTTGGCGGTTCGATTCCCCCTCTCCCCTGTTGTTATAAGAATTTTAATTTTAATGTTTAGAGTTACTGAAGTTCTCTTCAGGTCATGTCAAATTCATGTCATGTCCTTCGTGCTAATCCATGAAGTAGACATAACTAGACTGAGACATGTCTTGTCCCGGGACGTCTGCACCTGGACCATTGTGAACGCCTCCAGTGTCTCTGGAGTGAATGTGGAGAGGTTCGGTGGAGGTCGGAGAAGGCAGTGAGAGCTGTGTGTAGGGCAGCCCCTCTTCTCTGTAGAGCCCTAGAGAAATGCACATCATTTACCATTTATAGAGTCAGAAAGTGTACAAACTGTAGGTCACATAGAAAGTTAAATTATGAATCTAAGGTGTTTTTTATTCTCAGTTCAATGTAAAGCAGTTTGTTCTTCAATGAACTGGACCGACTGCTTGACCTACTGTAGACAACACTATGATCGAGAACTCAGCAGAAAACCAGACCACCTCTGTGTGACCTGTACCGTGAGCCATGGATGTGGTCCGACAACAGCAGCCTCAGAAACTGGAAAGCTGGGGAACCTGATAACTCAGGCTCTAATGAGCACTGTGTCGCCCAGAATTCAGACCTTCTTTGGATGGATCTGCCCTGCACCAATGAGCTCTGTCTGCCACAGAGGTAACACCTGCAAAGTCCCAAAGTCCCAAACAACAGGAAAAGTGTTTAGAGATGCACTGTGAAAAAAGGAAAAACATGAAGGACTTTGATAAATAGCACCAGATTTGAGTTTTTTCAGTGAAAAACACGTTTCTCAATCAACAATTGAGACAAACCCCTGAGAAAAACTGGAATTACCTGCAACAAAATAATCCACTCGTTTAGAAAATGTCATGTCCCTTTAAACTGAGACCCTTCATAAATCTGTGTCCAGGACGTATGTTTGAGGGTTTATTTAGAGCCATTAACTACAACCAATAATGGAGCTATTCTTCACAACAGGCAGGACAAAATACGATGTACACTTCCTGAAACTCGCACAACAATACAACAAATAACTCATTTCCATGTTTGTTTGAATTAGAATAGCTCAAACTTCCAAAGTGTTACCATTCTCAGGTGAATATAATCGTTTCTAGAAAGTTGACCAAAAGTGTAAGTGTGGACCAACAGGACTTGGTGTACATTTATTTTTATATTATATCATTTTATTTTGTTCTATGGAATAAATCCTTTGTGTGGACTGCAGACCTTTTTTAAACCAGTTTTTAACCAAATCCTATTTTCTCCAGTGAAAGTGAAAGACCTCCTCCTCAAAGTTCCAGATGCAACTCCAGAGTGGTGCTGACCTCAGCGATCCTGCCGTCATGGAGCAGATTTTCAAACAGGTGAGGTAGTTTTCTTTCAATTGTTCCTTGCATTATATTATTTATAAATCCATCTAAAACCTGTTTCCGGAGGGAACTGTGCGGCAGGAGTGCTAACATAATATATTCCATTACATTATTTCTGAAGCTCCAGACAGGATCATTTGAACAGGCACAGCTCAGCCGAGTCGACGTAACAACAACAGGCACTAAAAACATTTCCTGATGAAGGTTTGATTTGTAGCCACGAGGCTAACTGGTACCATGAGGCTAACTGGTACCACGAGGCTAACTGGTACCACGAGGCTAACTGGTACCATGAGGCTAACTGGTACCACGAGGCTAACTGGTACCACGAGGCTAACTGGTACACGGACCTGTAATGGTAGAATCTGTACTCATTATTGTTTATGATTCATCTGGAAGGTTCTCAGACCAAATTAAATTTACATACGGCCAATCAGAGAAAAGCAGCCTCATCTCAGTGCTTTTGATTGGTCAGGTTAGTTTGGGTTTGTTTGTTTTTTATTATTGCTCGAGGCACTAAAGCAGGAAGTAATACTGGTAACGTTAAGATTAAATATCATGGACCCCTGCTGCTGTGTCTGATCCTTTCACACGTTTTCAAACATTTTCAATAATGTAATTATTTATTTTAGTGGGATTTCAACAGGTTTTGGATGGATTTGATATGGTTTTAGATAAAACATGTTTTATTTAGCTTTGACGTCTTACTCAGTTTGTTTGAATAGCTTAAGTTGGACTGGAACCTGACTGTCACCACCATTATAGCCCTTCACAATAAAAGCCTTTCCTGAGGTTGTGTCTGGAGCTGCGCTGAAGGCTGCCACTCGTCTCGTTCACTTTCTGAAAATAAGTAAAAATAAAATGAGTGAGTCACAAGCTTTTCTTTTATCCACCCTTCACTTGAGTTTGTGTGAAACGATTGAAGCTGAAATGTAGGAGGCTTGTTCCTGAGAACGAAACATCAGTGATGAGCGCTTTTATTATTTTATTATTATAGTTGCCGTGGAAATGGCATCGTTGTATTATTACAACAGTAGCCACAGATGCCCCGGGGCAGACTGACAGAGACGTGGCAGCCATTCTGCGCCTACGGACTCTCCGACCAACACCACATACATTCACTGAACATTCTTACACATTCATACAAGGCAAGGTGGGTTAAGTGTCTTGCCCAAGGACACAACGACAGTATTTTGTGGGGAGAGCGGGAATCGAACCCACCACCTTCCGGTTGAAGGACGACCGCTCTACCACTGAGCCACTGCCGCCCCAACTTTATAGTCACAATAGATATTCCTCAGGTGAAGACAAACCAGTCTTGTTTATGAGAGATACAAACGTTTTAATAATGCTTTAACAACACTAAAATGGCCACCTTGCCACAGCCTAAAACTAATAACAATCCTTTATATAACTTAATGCCTTGTGTCTGGACGATGGGCGCGAGTTCGAAGTCTGTCGGACTGAACCAAGATGGCTGCCTTGCTGTATTGTTTATGGTGGGGCCATTATGTAAAGTTTGGTTCATCAAATGAAAGGATGATTATCCTTCTGTTATTGCTGTTCACAGACACATGAACGCAGCATGAGTCTGAGCAGAAGCTGTGACAGATACAGTTACACGACTGACCCCTGAGCACCGTCCGATGAAGCTGCGCCGGTAAACTCACATAACATTCATAAATTCACCTTAAAGTAAAACACAATAACAAAGAGAAAACCATAAAGTGATAAAGTGTGTTTATTAACTTCAAACACATCTGTAACAGTTAGTGCTCAGTCTGTGGCAATAATAATAATCTGAATAATTATATGAACAATAATAAAGTCTTCAAATATAGACTCAAGACACTTTGTACAAAAAAACCCTGCATTTGAATGTTTTCTCAAGTTTTATTCACGATGAAAGTGGTCTCTGGTTGTTTACCTCGAGCTTCGTACGAAATGTGACCCGGGGCTCCTGCCTCACTGCAAGAAGGTTGTGATACCCTGGGTTCTGTCAGGTACCCCGGTTCCTCCCACCGTCCAAACACTTACATGTACAGGTCAAATGGAAAAACTAAAGTGTCTCTAGTGAAAGAACGTTTGTCTGTCACTGTCTCTATATGTTAGCCCTGCGACTAACTGGCCCTGTCCAGAGTGTACCCCGCCTCAGGCCCAAAGCTGCTGGGATAGGCTCCAGTCACATGACCCCCAACAGGACTCAGACAGGACGAGAATGAATGAATGAACAATATCTGACCAGTCACTATTAAAGGATTTACAGCAACAAATAAAAATGGTTTGGTTTTGTTTTTCCAGAACCACATCCTGAAACATTTTTTACCAAATCTTGAATTGATGGTTTAGTTTAGTTTAATTAAAATCTAGATGTCTGCGGAGTTTCTCCACAACATCATCAAGAAAAGGTTTTAAAAAAGGCACCTGGACGTAGGTTTGATTTAAGAACAAGACTTTTAAGACCTCCAGAAAACTCCTAAACGGCTCGTAGCATTTGGAAAACAACCAGAGACAGTTTACAGCAGTTTACAGCAGTTTACAGCAGTTTACAGCAGTGAGGAGTTAGAGCGAGAGAGGAGAGGAGTTAGAGCGAGGAGAGGAGAGGAGTTACAGAGAGGAGACGAGAGGAGTTACAGAGAGGAGACGAGAGGAGTTACAGAGAGGAGACGAGAGGAGTTACAGAGAGGAGACGAGAGGAGTTAGAGCGAGGAGAGGAGATAGAGCGAGGAGAGGAGATAGAGCGAGGAGAGGAGATAGAGCGAGGAGAGGAGATAGAGCGAGGAGAGGAGAGGAGTTAGAGCGAGGAGAGGAGATAGAGCGAGGAGAGGAGATAGAGCGAGGAGAGGAGATAGAGCGAGGAGAGGAGATAGAGCGAGGAGAGGAGATAGAGTGACGAGACGAGAGGAGTTAGAGCGAGGAGAGGAGATAGAGCGAGGAGAGGAGATAGAGTGACGAGACGAGAGGAGTTAGAGCGAGGAGAGGAGATAGAGCGAGGAGAGGAGATAGAGCGAGGAGAGGAGATAGAGCGAGGAGAGGAGATAGAGCGAGGAGAGGAGATAGAGCGAGGAGAGGAGATAGAGCGAGGAGAGGAGATAGAGCGAGGAGAGGAGATAGAGTGACGAGACGAGAGGAGAGGAGATAAAGTGAGGATTATAAGGAGTTAGTTCCACAGGTTTTGGTTTTTCAGAGGAATATTTGGCTAAAGATCTGAACGACAAATCTGAAAACAGTGGAGCACAAGATGCTGAGACTAGTTTAACTGTGAATGATTTTATCTGATCAACAAACGGAGAGTATTTAAAGTCACCATTTTTGTAGTTCTAGACTTCTGCCTAGTTTTAGTCAAGCTCATACTGACCAAGTCCTGACCAAGACCAGAGAGCATCGAGTCAAAACCAAGACCGTGGAAAGTCAAAACCGACGAAAGATTTAGAGAAATGTGAGAAATGTTAGTGTTTGGTAAACAAAGTGGAAAGCAAGACCAAGACCTTTAAAAAACGCTCCTAAAACTAATGACTTTGTTGTGGTTTGTTTTTGTCACAGCTGTTTAGATTAATCTTTTATAATTAACATTACCTCTTTGTGCTCACTTCATTTGCAGTTTCTCGTCCGGATATATTTTTTATTTTTACAGAAACAGTCCTGATGAGAGAGTGCAATCGGAGGAAAGTACAGATGAACTCAATATGAAGAACTTCTGAGAACGGCTGTACATATTTTAAATCTGAGAGAAATATCTGAACAATAATGTGTTCATGCTGCGGCGAGGAAGACCGTGAGTCTGAAGGCTCTGAGCTCTCACATTCAGATTCTAGTACAGCTCAAAACTGGACTCGTTTAGACCGGGCCTAAAGCCGGACTCAGTCGAACCTCGCCTAAAGCCGGACCCAGTCGAACCTCGACTAAAGCCGGACTCAGTCGAACCGGCCTAAAGCCGGACTCAGTCGAACCGGGCCTAAAGCCGGACTCAGTCGAACCGACTAAAGCCGGACTCAGTCGAACCTCGACTAAAGCCGGACTCAGTCGAACCGGGCCTAAAGCCGGACTCAGTCGAACCGGGCCTAAAGCCGGACTCAGTCGAACCTCGACTAAAGCCGGACTCAGTCGAACCTCGACTAAAGCCGGACTCAGTCGAACCGACTAAAGCCGGACTCAGTCGAACCTCGACTAAAGCCGGACTCAGTCGAACCTCGACTAAAGCCGGACTCAGTCGAACCGGGCCTAAAGCCGGACTCAGTCGAACCTCGACTAAAGCCGGACTCAGTCGAACCGGGCCTAAAGCCGGACTCAGTCGAACCTCGACTAAAGCCGGACTCAGTCGAACCTCGACTAAAGCCGGACTCAGTCGAACCGGGACTAAAGCCGGACTCAGTCGAACCGGGACTAAAGCCGGACTCAGTCGAACCGACTAAAGCCGGACTCAGTCGAACCTCGACTAAAGCCGGACTCAGTCGAACCGGGCCTAAAGCCGGACTCAGTCGAACCGGGCCTAAAGCCGGACTCAGTCGAACCGGGCCTAAAGCCGGACTCAGTCGAACCTCGACTAAAGCCGGACTCAGTCGAACCGACTAAAGCCGGACTCAGTCGAACCGGGCCTAAAGCCGGACTCAGTCGAACCTCGACTAAAGCCGGACTCAGTCGAACCTCGACTAAAGCCGGACTCAGTCGAACCGACTAAAGCCGGACTCAGTCGAACCTCGACTAAAGCCGGACTCAGTCGAACCGGGCCTAAAGCCGGACTCAGTCGAACCGGGACTAAAGCCGGACTCAGTCGAACCTCGACTAAAGCCGGACTCAGTCGAACCGGGACTAAAGCCGGACTCAGTCGAACCTCGACTAAAGCCGGACTCAGTCGAACCTCGACTAAAGCCGGACTCAGTCGAACCTCGACTAAAGCCGGACTCAGTCGAACCGACTAAAGCCGGACTCAGTCGAACCGACTAAAGCCGGACTCAGTCGAACCGACTAAAGCCGACTCAGTCGAACCTCGACTAAAGCCGGACTCAGTCGAACCGACTAAAGCCGACTCAGTCGAACTCGACTAAAGCCGGACTCAGTCGAACCTCGACTAAAGCCGGACTCAGTCGAACCGACTAAAGCCGACTCAGTCGAACCGACTAAAGCCGACTCAGTCGAACCGACTAAAGCCGGACTCAGTCGAACCTCGACTAAAGCCGACTCAGTCGAACCTCGACTAAAGCCGGACTCAGTCGAACCTCGACTAAAGCCGGACTCAGTCGAACCGGGACTAAAGCCAGACTCAGTCGAACCGGGCCTAAAGCCAGACTCAGTCGAAGAGAGATATAGATTTAAACGTGTAAGATCTGAACGTGTGAGCCTCGAGTGCTAATGCAAACACGTAAAAACACAGAGACATGTTTGTGTTATTGTGTTCGTTCAGCGTCTGAACTTCTTTACAATACTTCGATAAGTTTGTACAGTGCAGCTACTGTCAGTGTGCTTCGATAAAAAACCCTCAGTCTCAGTCCAGAGTTTTCAGACAAAGTTAATCCAAGGACGGCAATAAATCCAGACTCCATAAATCTCTCTTCAAACAAGGATCCATGTATTAAACCAAATCTGAATTCAGCTCATCAACCACAAATGAAGGACTGTAATGGCCGTCTCACACCTGAGCCGTTAGGAACAGACTCTCGGACTTTCCTGTTAGGTCTGCACCAAATGTTCAGGTGAACGCTCCAGAACCTGGTCCAGACCAAACTGAACCAGGGTCAGGTTTTTTTGTGAAAGTTTAGAGATAGTTCTGACTTCTAGACCAGGTTCAGAGACAGAACCAGGTTCAGAGACAGGACCAGGTTCAGAGACAGGACCAGGTTCAGAGACAGGTTCAGGGACAGGACCGGCCCTCAGGGACAGGTTCAGGGACAGGACCAGGCCTCAGGGACAGGACCAGGGACAGGACCGGCCCTCAGAGACAGGACCAGGTTCAGAGACAGGTTCAGGGACAGGACCGGCCTCAGGACCGGCCCTCAGAGACAGGACCAGGTTCAGAGACAGGTTCAGGGACAGGACCGGCCCTCAGGGACAGGACCAGGTTCAGAGACAGGACCAGGTTCAGAGACAGGTTCAGGGACAGGACCGGCCCTCAGGGACAGGACCAGGTTCAGAGACAGGTTCAGGGACAGGACCAGCCTCAGGGACAGGACCAGGTTCAGAGACAGGACCAGGTTCAGAGACAGGTTCAGGTTCAGAGACAGGTTCAGGTTCAGAGACAGGTTCAGGGACAGGACCGGCCTCAGGGACAGGACCAGGTTCAGAGACAGGTTCAGGGACAGGACCAGCCTCAGGGACAGGACCAGGTTCAGAGACAGGACCAGGTTCAGAGACAGGACCAGGTTCAGAGACAGGTTCAGGTTCAGAGACAGGTTCAGAGACAGGACCGGCCCTCAGGGACAGGACCGGCCCTCAGAGACAGGACCGGCCCTCAGGGACAGGACCGGCCCTCAGGGACAGGACCGGCCCTCAGGGACAGGACCAGGTTCAGAGACAGGACCAGGTTCAGGGACAGGACCAGCCTCAGGGACAGGACCAGCCTCAGGGACAGGACCGGCCTCAGGGACAGGACCGGCCTCAGGGACAGGACCAGCCTCAGGGACAGGACCGGCCTCAGGGACAGGACCGGCCTCAGGGACAGGACCAGCCTCAGGGACAGGACCAGCCTCAGGGACACTCGAGGACCAAACTAAATAGTTTTTTGTTGGGCTGTGAACTAAAAGCAGAGTAAGAAAGCCTGAGAGGAGAAGAAGAAGAGGCGCCTCCTGATCTGGAGACACTTTGTGGTTAATGAGCTGAATCTGATTTGAAAAAGAAACTAAATGTACCCTTTCTCCGTCTGTGTCAGATTTGACCATTTTCTCGGCTCGTGTAGAGTCCCATTGAGCTCCAAACCCCAGTCTCCCTGTGTTTCCGGTCGCTACCACATGTAGGTCTTGCTGGTGTCGATTTGTCCGTCCTCCATGTTGTCTTCCTTCTCGTCTTTGTCTTTCTCAGCCTCGCTCTCCCACAGCGTGATGAGCGGCGGGTACAGCTCGTTGAGCGGGATGGAGGTGGCGTGCTGTATGTACTTTTTGAGGGAGTGGGCGTGGTTCTGGTGCTGGTTGACAACGCGACGGCGGCCCATGTAGAACAGCAGCAGGGCCATGATGGACAGCGCGAACATGGAGCCCAGGACGGCCGCCAACGCCACGCCGCCGCGCCGTGAGGCCACCGGCTCCACAGAGAACAGCGCGTCTTTGGTGGTGACGGTCAGACAGGAAGTGTGAGAGGCGGAACAGGATGTGCAGGGGGCGGGGCTTGAAGACAGAGGCGTGTCCGAGGAGACGGTTAAACAAACGTGGTACAGAGTCGAAGGAAGGAGGTGGGTTAGGTTGTACTCCTGAACGTCTGCAGGAACCTGGAAAAAACAAGACCGGGTCAGACCAGGGCTAAACCAGGACCAAACCAGGACTAAACCAGGACTAAACTAGACCTTGGCGGTGTAGCTGATCTGTGGGTTGTGGATGTGGACTGTGGCAGTGCTGAACCGAGGCAGGGCCAGAGGCAGGTCCTGGTCCTGGTCCTGGTTCTGGTCTGGGTTTGTGGGATACAGTTTCCACTCCAGGACCACAGACTGAGAGTGCACCACCTACAGGCCACACAAGAGAAGTGCAGGGTTAGGGTTCAGCAGTTGTTCCCCTTAAAAACCGTGGAAACACAATTCTTCTGACGATAGGTGGAGCTCTCTTTTTAATGCTGGGGTGGACTAGAAACTCAATTATGAGAAAAATTATATCCAATTACTGAACATAACCTAAATTTTCTAAAGTTGCTGAAGTTCGCGCTCCTTAAGAACAAGATTAAAGTGCACAGTTTTCCAAAAGACAGATCAACCAGGTCTTACTTGCGCTCAAGTTATCAGACTTAAAACAAACTCACTGCAGATGCTCGAACTGTTCCTCTGAGGTTTTGGAATGAAAACCTGTTAATAGCGTGTCGAGGAAAATATTAGTGTAGGTGTAGGCTAGGCTATAGTTCTGATATGTTCACTGTAACTGTGGTCAAAACCACGTTGTGTTAAAGGCGAGGTGTTGTTCAGAACTCAGACTCTGACACTGCAGCGTTCAGTGTAAATGCTAAAAAACTAATTGGGTCAAATATATTGTTACATGTCTGAGAGAAGCAGCTGCTCGTGCATGTAAACCACAGCATTACAGAATCCGTTTGAAACATCAGTGTCATGTCCTGTACCTTTGCGAGCACCACCAGAGAGGCCACACTGCGGCTGCTGTTACCCGGCCACAGCTGCTCTCTGCTGGGATCCGAGCCCTGGCCCCGGTCCCTCAGGCTCTGGGGCTCCACAAACACAGACAGGCTCTTGGTGTCGGCCCCATCAGCATTCCAGGCCACACAGGTGTAGGTCCCTGACGGACACAGAGAGGACCAGAACGGGCTTTAGAGGAACTGCAGCTGGGGTTTCTGAGGAAGAACAAAGCACGTACATGGGACAGGTCTAAACTAGTCTAAAACCGGGGCCAGTATAAACCTGTGTCTGAGGGCTCGGCGTGTTCGATCACTAAAGCTCCCGGCTCCAGCACACGGTGCTTCTTCTTCTGCGTTGGTTTACTCAGGCCACGCCCTTCTGAACCCTCCTGCGATATGATAGGTGCAGCCCCCGCCTCAGAGCTCACCTGAACAGGAAGTGACACAAGATTAAGGATTGACCATTTTATTTAAGAAAAAAACAGTTCAACAAAAGCATCTGGACTCAGTTTAAGGTTATTAGCAAGACGCTGCTAATGGCACATTTAGGTTATAATGACCTCTAAGGCAAAGGGCTGTTAACGGTACACCCCTTCTTTTTAGTAGCCATGTTTTGTTGGTACAGAAATTTCACAAATCCACCCTTTTTAGTGGATTTGTGAAATTTCTGGTGAACAACCTTCAGTGTTGTGAGAAAATTTCCCAGGAACAAGACACGAAATGTAAAGGCCAGCATTAAAACCTGCCACTCCTTACAGTCTTCATGTCTTGCTAAGCGAAACAAAGTCAGAGTTGTAGAGCTGCCAAAAATGGCCAAAAAAGAGAAATGGTAAAAGAAAACGTTTTGTCTCCGATTCCACGAGACTTTATCAATTCTGAGTTCAACTGTGACAGAGCGTGAGGGACGGCTCCAGCAGCGTCAGGTGAGAGGCGTTCCCCAGGTGAAAGGCCCAGGTCTGAAGGCAGTCGCAGCGAAGAGGGTTGGAGTGAAGAG
>JALDNG010000091.1:400000-457500 GCA_024349245.1 Neodontobutis hainanensis | reverse complement strand
AGAGGAGACGGGACAGAGAGACAGACGAGAGACAGAGGAGACGGGACAGAGAGACAGACAGAGGAGACGGGACAGAGAGACAGGTGAGAGACAGAGGAGACGGGACAGAGAGACAGACGAGAGACAGACAGGTGAGAGACAGAGGAGACGGGACAGAGAGACAGACGAGAGACAGAGGAGACGGGACAGAGAGACAGACAGGTGAGAGTCAGAGGAGACGGGACAGAGAGACAGACAGGTGAGAGTCAGAGGAGACGGGACAGAGAGACAGACAGGTGAGAGACAGAGGAGACGGGACAGAGAGACAGACAGGTGAGAGTCAGAGGAGACGGGACAGAGAGACAGACAGGTGAGAGTCAGAGGAGACGGGACAGAGAGACAGACAGGTGAGAGACAGAGGAGACGGGACAGAGAGAGATTTTAGGGTATTTAGTGGGTGGAGGCAGGACAGGGGTGTTACCTGAAGGCCTGGGGGTGGAGGTAGGACAGGTGGGGGTTGTTGCACAGCTCCAGTTTGACCAGCTCTGGGAGGTTGTGGAAGGCGGCCTGCTCCACCTTCAGCAGCTGCTCCATGTTGTTGAGACTGGACACAGACACAAGCACCGCTGGGTATTCTCTGTGAGCCCAGAGCTGCTGAGGGACACCTGTAACGTCTGCTCAAGAGCACGCACCTGAGCTGCTGAGGGACACCTGTAACGTCTGCTCAAGAGCACGCACCTGAGCTGCTGAGGGACACCTGTAACGTCTGCTCAAGAGCACGCACCTGAGCTGCTGAGGGACACCTGTAACGTCTGCTCAAGAGCACACACCTGAGCTGCTGAGGGACACCTGTAACGTCTGCTCAAGAGCACGCACCTGAGCTGCTGAGGGACACCTGTAACGTCTGCTCAAGAACACATACCTGAGCTGCTGAGGGACACCTGTAACGTCTGCTCAAGAGCACGCACCTGAGCTGCTGAGGGACACCTGTAACGTCTGCTCAAGAGCACACACCTGAGCTGCTGAGGGACACCTGTAACGTCTGCTCAAGAGCACGCACCTGAGCTGCTGAGGGACACCTGTAACGTCTGCTCAAGAGCACGCACCTGAGCTGCTGAGGGACACCTGTAACGTCTGCTCAAGAGCACACCTGAGCTGCTGAGGGACACCTGTAACGTCTGCTCAAGAGCACACACCTGAGCTGCTGAGGGACACCTGTAACGCCTGCTCAAGAGCACGCACCTGAGCTGCTGAGGACACCTGTAACGCCTGCTCAAGAACACATACCTGAGCTGCTGAGGGACACCTGTAACGTCTGCTCAAGAGCACGCACCTGAGCTGCTGAGGGACACCTGTAACGTCTGCTCAAGAGCACACACCTGAGCTGCTGAGGGACACCTGTAACGTCTGCTCAAGAGCACGCACCTGAGCTGCTGAGGGACACCTGTAACGTCTGCTCAAGAGCACGCACCTGAGCTGCTGAGGGACACCTGTAACGTCTGCTCAAGAGCACACACCTGAGCTGCTGAGGGACACCTGTAACGTCTGCTCAAGAGCACGCACCTGAGCTGCTGAGGGACACCTGTAACGTCTGCTCAAGAGAACAAAGACCGAAAAAAAAAACACCAACCTGAGCTCCTCGAGGTGAGGCAGGTCCATGAAGTCCTCCTGCTGGATCCGATCCATTGGGTTTTTGTTCAGGTCCAAGAACTTCAGGTTTGGAAGAACTTTCAGGGCGGCACGAGGGACAGACCTGTGAGACCAAGACCGGGTTTAGACCTCATTTAGTCGTCCTGGTTTAAACCTGGTCTGGTCCTAGTCTAGTCCGGACCTGAGCTTGTTGTCGTAGAAGGACAGACTCTCCAGACTGTCCAGTCCGCTGAAGGCTGCAGGAGGCACAGACTGGAGTCCCATTGAGGCCAGGACCAGACTGTGGAGCCGGGGCAGGGACCTGAAGGCCCGCTCCTCGAGACCCAGGACCGGGTTTTCCCCCAGCATCAGGATCTCCAGAGCCGGCAGGGACTCAAACCAGCGGCCGTCAATGGCCACCAGACGATTGGAGTTCAGGTGGAGTCTGGACCAATCACAGGAGTTAGAACGGTTTAACAGTACCTGAGGAGGGTTTGTCGGGTTTTAGTCGTACCTGAGCAGGTTTTGGGAGGGTTTGTCGGGTTTTAGTCGTACCTGAGCAGGTTTTGGGAGGGTTTGTCAGGTTTTAGTCGTACCTGAGCAGGTTTTGGGAGGGTTTGTCAGGTTTTAGTCGTACCTGAGCAGGATTTGGGAGGGTTTGTCAGGTTTTAGTCGTACCTGAGCAGGATTTGGGAGGGTTTGTCAGGTTTTAGTCGTACCTGAGCAGGATTTGGGAGGGTTTGTCAGGTTTTAGTCGTACCTGAGCAGGTTTGTCAGGTTTTAGTCGTACCTGAGCAGGTTTTGGGAGGGTTTGTCGGGTTTCAGTCGTACCCGAGCAGGTTTTGGGAGGGTTTCAGTCGTACCCGAGCAGGTTTTGGGAGGGTTTGTCGGGTTTCAGTCGTACCTGAGCAGGTTTGTCAGGTTTTAGTCGTACCTGAGCAGGTTTTGGGAGGGTTTGTCAGGTTTTAGTCGTACCTGAGCAGGTTTGTCAGGTTTTAGTCGTACCTGAGCAGGATTTTGGGAGGGTTTGTCAGGTTTTAGTCGTACCTGAGCAGGTTTTGGGAGGGTTTGTCAGGTTTTAGTCGTACCTGAGCAGGTTTGTCAGGTTTTAGTCGTACCTGAGCAGGTTTGTCAGGTTTTAGTCGTACCTGAGCAGGATTTGGGAGGGTTTGTCAGGTTTTAGTCGTACCTGAGCAGGATTTGGGAGGGTTTGTCAGGTTTTAGTCGTACCTGAGCAGGATTTGGGAGGGTTTGTCAGGTTTTAGTCGTACCTGAGCAGGTTTTGGGAGGGTTTGTCAGGTTTTAGTCGTACCTGAGCAGGTTTTGGGAGGGTTTGTCAGGTTTTAGTCGTACCTGAGCAGGTTTTGGGAGGGTTTGTCAGGTTTTAGTCGTACCTGAGCAGGTTTTGGGAGGGTTTCAGTCGTACCTGAGCAGGTTTTGGGAGGGTTTCAGTCGTACCCGAGCAGGTTTTGGGAGGGTTTGTCAGGTTTTAGTCGTACCTGAGCAGGTTTGTCAGGTTTTAGTCGTACCTGAGCAGGTTTTGGGAGGGTTTGTCAGGTTTTAGTCGTACCTGAGCAGGTTTGTCAGGTTTTAGTCGTACCTGAGCAGGTTTTGGGAGGGTTTGTCAGGTTTTAGTCGTACCTGAGCAGGTTTCGGGAGGGTTTGTCAGGTTTTAGTCGTACCTGAGCAGGTTTCGGGAGGGTTTGTCAGGTTTTAGTCGTACCTGAGCAGGTTTGTCAGGTTTTAGTCGTACCTGAGCAGGTTTTGGGAGGGTTTGTCAGGTTTTAGTCGTACCCGAGCAGGTTTTGGGAGGGTTTGTCAGGTTTTAGTCGTACCCGAGCAGGTTTTGGGAGGGTTTGTCAGGTTTTAGTCGTACCTGAGCAGGTTTTGCGAGGGTTTGTCAGGTTTTAGTCGTACCCGAGCAGGTTTTGCGAGGGTTTGTCAGGTTTTAGTCGTACCTGAGCAGGATTTGGGAGGGTTTGTCAGGTTTTAGTCGTACCTGAGCAGGTTTTGGGAGGGTTTGTCAGGTTTTAGTCGTACCTGAGCAGGTTTTGGGAGGGTTTGTCAGGTTTTAGTCGTACCTGAGCAGGTTTTGGGAGGGTTTGTCAGGTTTTAGTCGTACCTGAGCAGGATTTGGGAGGGTTTGTCAGGTTTTAGTCGTACCTGAGCAGGATTTGGGAGGGTTTGTCAGGTTTTAGTCGTACCTGAGCAGGTTTTGGGAGGGTTTGTCAGGTTTTAGTCGTACCTGAGCAGGTTTTGGGAGGGTTTGTCAGGTTTTAGTCGTACCTGAGCAGGTTTTGGGAGGGTTTGTCAGGTTTTAGTCGTACCTGAGCAGGTTTGTCAGGTTTTAGTCGTACCTGAGCAGGTTTTGGGAGGGTTTGTCAGGTTTTAGTCGTACCTGAGCAGGATTTGGGAGGGTTTGTCAGGTTTTAGTCGTACCTGAGCAGGTTTTGGGAGGGTTTGTCAGGTTTTAGTCGTACCTGAGCAGGTTTCGGGAGGGTTTGTCAGGTTTTAGTCGTACCTGAGCAGGTTTCGGGAGGGTTTGTCAGGTTTTAGTCGTACCTGAGCAGGTTTGTCAGGTTTTAGTCGTACCTGAGCAGGTTTTGGGAGGGTTTGTCAGGTTTTAGTCGTACCTGAGCAGGTTTGTCAGGTTTTAGTCGTACCTGAGCAGGTTTGTCAGGTTTTAGTCGTACCTGAGCAGGTTTTGGGAGGGTTTGTCAGGTTTTAGTTGTACCTGAGCAGGTTTTGGGAGGGTTTGTCAGGTTTTAGTCGTACCTGAGCAGGTTTTGGGAGGGTTTGTCAGGTTTTAGTCGTACCTGAGCAGGTTTTGGGAGGGTTTGTCAGGTTTTAGTCGTACCTGAGCAGGTTTGTCAGGTTTTAGTCGTACCTGAGCAGGTTTCGGGAGGGTTTGTCAGGTTTTAGTCGTACCTGAGCAGGTTTGTCAGGTTTTAGTCGTACCTGAGCAGGTTTTGGGAGGGTTTGTCAGGTTTTAGTCGTACCTGAGCAGGTTTCGGGAGGGTTTGTCAGGTTTTAGTCGTACCTGAGCAGGTTTTGGGAGGGTTTGTCAGGTTTTAGTCGTACCCGAGCAGGATTTGGGAGGGTTTGTCAGGTTTTAGTCGTACCTGAGCAGGTTTCGGGAGGGTTTGTCAGGTTTTAGTCGTACCTGAGCAGGTTTGTCAGGTTTTAGTCGTACCTGAGCAGGTTTTGGGAGGGTTTGTCAGGTTTTAGTCGTACCTGAGCAGGTTTGTCAGGTTTTAGTCGTACCTGAGCAGGTTTGTCAGGTTTTAGTCGTACCTGAGCAGGTTTTGGGAGGGTTTGTCAGGTTTTAGTCGTACCTGAGCAGGTTTTGGGAGGGTTTGTCAGGTTTTAGTCGTACCTGAGCAGGTTTTGGGAGGGTTTGTCAGGTTTTAGTCGTACCTGAGCAGGTTTTGGGAGGGTTTGTCAGGTTTTAGTCGTACCTGAGCAGGTTTGTCAGGTTTTAGTCGTACCTGAGCAGGTTTCGGGAGGGTTTGTCAGGTTTTAGTCGTACCTGAGCAGGTTTGTCAGGTTTTAGTCGTACCTGAGCAGGTTTTGGGAGGGTTTGTCAGGTTTTAGTCGTACCTGAGCAGGTTTCGGGAGGGTTTGTCAGGTTTTAGTCGTACCTGAGCAGGTTTTGGGAGGGTTTGTCAGGTTTTAGTCGTACCCGAGCAGGTTTTGGGAGGGTTTGTCAGGTTTTAGTCGCATCTTGAGCAGGTTTTGGGAGGGTTTGTCAGGTTTTAGTCGTACCCGAGCAGGTTTTGGGAGGGTTTGTCAGGTTTTAGTCGTACCTGAGCAGGTTTGTCAGGTTTTAGTCGTACCTGAGCAGGTTTTGGGAGGGTTTGTCAGGTTTTAGTCGTACCTGAGCAGGTTTGTCAGGTTTTAGTCGTACCTGAGCAGGTTTTGGGAGGGTTTGTCAGGTTTTAGTCGTACCTGAGCAGGTTGGTAAGGCCGCTGAAGGCCTGGGGCTGGATGGACCTGATGTGGTTGTGGTTTATGTAGAGTTCCTCTAAACTTGACAGGTTTCTCAGAGCAAAGTCCGGCAGCTCCTCGATAAGGTTTTCCTCCAGATACAGCGTCACCAGGTGAGTCAGAGACGACAAGTCCAGGGAGCTCACCTGGACCGAGACAAGACCAGTCAGAATGGAGACAAAACAAAAACAGGAAAAAAAAAAAATGCAAAAATTATTCTTAAATAAAGCTTATCTTGTGATAAAAAAGTCATATTGAAGAAGAAAGACTGATAAATGTTGGCCTTTTCTCAAAAACAAAGCTGTAATTTATGGTCAGCAGCTGTCTCTAGTTTTATATCAGGGCTTACGTAACACTGAGGCCTGTCCTAAAGGGTTCTTGGGGCAGTTGTACAAGACTCAAAACATAGTTTAACCTCTGTGACGTGGTTCTGGGACAGGTCCAGCTCCGTCAGGTTGATCAGACTCTGCAGCTCAAAGGAGATGGAGGAGATGTTGTTGCTCTGCAGCAGAAGAACCTGCAGCAAACACACCACGAGCAGACGGGGTTAAACCAGGTCTAAACCAGGTCTAAACCAGGTCTAAACCAGGTCTAAACCAGGACTAAACCAGGTCTAAACCAGGTCTAAACCAGGTCTAAACCAGGTCTAAACCAGGTCTAAACCAGGACTAAACCAGGTCTAAACCAGGACTAAACCAGGTCTAAACCAGGTCTAAACCAGGTCTAAACCAGACCTAAACCAGACCTAAACCAGACCTAAACCAGACCTAAACCAGACCTAAACCAGACCTAAACCAGACCTAAACCAGGACTAAACAAGACCTAAACCAGGACTAAACAAGACCTAAACAAGACCTAAACCAGGACTAAACCAGGACTAAACCAGACCTAAACCAGGTCTAAACAAGACCTAAACAAGACCTAAACAAGACCTAAACCAGGACTAAACCAGGTCTAAACCAGGTCTAAACCAGGACTAAACCAGGTCTAAACCAGACCTAAACCAGGTCTAAACCAGGTCTAAACCAGACCTAAACCAGACCTAAACCAGGACTAAACCAGACCTAAACCAGACCTAAACCAGACCTAAACCAGACCTAAACCAGACCTAAACCAGACCTAAACCAGACCTAAACCAGACCTAAACCAGACCTAAACCAGGTCTAAACTAGGTCTAAACCAGGACAAAACCAGGTCTACGCAAAGGACTAAACCAGGACTAAACAAGGACTAAACCAGGACTAAACCAGGACTATGTTTGAAGGACTGGTGACTATGTGAGACCTGAGTGTCTGACGAGACGTGGGCCGGGACTCTCTGAAGGTGCAGCTCGTTACAGTCCACGGTCTTGGCCTGATGAAAGACCGACTGAGGCGTGTACCATGGTCTGGTCTCACACACACACAGCAGCGGGCACAGCACAGCGCCACCTGCAGGACACACACAGAAACACACCACAGTCAGAGAAAGGCCTCCTGCATCAGCGCTGAAGGATCAGAGAGTCAGAAGCAGCAGCGACCGACAAATGTGGACATTATTACATTTTTGTCAGGTATTGGACGGACCTGAACAGGTTTTGTTTTTCCTCGCCCTGATGAAGGCTCTAAGGACAGAGTGTCTGTAAAGCCCTTTAAGGAAACTGTAGAATTGAATAATTACGTGTTAGTTACTTATCATTACTGTATTATTACTGCACCTGAACTGGCCCCGCCCACTGCAGAGCACACTGATGACATCACCAGAGACAGCAGCACCAACAGAACTTCAGATCCCATCATGCACCTGAGCAGAACTGAGGAAGTGCATAAAACAAGACTCCAGAAAAACCTGAAAAAAAAGAGAGATTAAAAGGTCAATCTGGATATGACTTACAGCAATGCATCCTGGGGATTGTAGTGGTTTGCTCCATTGTAGACCAGGTCTAAAGCAGGTCTAAAGCAGGTCTAGACCAGGTCTAGATGAGGACTGAACCAAGTCTAAACCGGGTCTGAACCGGGTCTAAACGAGGTCTGAACGAGGTCTGAACGAGGTCTGAACCAGGTCAACACCAGGTCAACACCAGGTCTAAACCGGGTCTAAACCGGGTCTAAACCGGGTCTACAGGAGGATGTGATTTAGATTGTAGTTGAGTAAGCTCTAATTAAAAATAAATGAGTGAATATTAATTATTTAAACATGAATGAACGCCTCGGTAAGTGTCCTGCTGCCGAATGCTCTGATTGGACGACAGACACTTTTATTTCCTGAAAAGGAACAGCCAATCAGAGAAGAAGAAGCGTCCACCTTTTTCAAACGAAAACAAGAATAGCTGAGGTTCTGTGATGTCAATGAAAAAGGTCGATAGTTTTGTCTGGTATTGAGTTCAAAGGTCAAAGTTTAGAATGAGGTTGTGTTAGAGTCGAGGACCTGAGGACGGCTCGTGTCACGGCACAGGAAACTGTATGTGACCCACCAACTTTACTGAGGACATAGTGTAAGAGACGAGGGAGCGAGGAAACAAGGGAATGAGGGAGCGAGGGAGCGAGGGAACCAGGAAACAAGGGAATGAGGGAGCGAGGGAACCAGGAAACAAGGGAATGAGGGAGCGAGGGAACCAGGAAACAAGGGAATGAGGGAGCGAGGGAACCAGGAAACAAGGGAATGAGGGAGCGAGGGAACCAGGGAGCGAGGAAACAAGGAAACAAGGGAATGAGGGAGCGAGGGAACCAGGAAACAAGGGAATGAGGGAGCGAGGGAACCAGGGAGCGAGGAAACAAGGAAACGAGGGAACGAGGGAGCGAGGGAACCAGGAAACAAGGGAATGAGGGAGCGAGGGAACCAGGAAACAAGGGAATGAGGGAGCGAGGGAACCAGGAAACAAGGGAATGAGGGAGCGAGGGAACCAGGAAACAAGGGAATGAGGGAGCGAGGGAACCAGGAAACAAGGGAATGAGGGAGCGAGGGAATGAGGGAGCGAGGGAACCAGGAAACAAGGGAATGAGGGAGCGAGGGAACCAGGAAACAAGGGAATGAGGGAGCGAGGGAACCAGGAAACAAGGGAATGAGGGAGCGAGGGAACCAGGAAACAAGGGAATGAGGGAGCGAGGGAACCAGGAAACAAGGGAATGAGGGAGCGAGGGAACCAGGAAACAAGGGAATGAGGGAGCGAGGGAACAAGGAAA
Organism: Neodontobutis hainanensis; assembly: GCA_024349245.1. Classification (NCBI taxonomy): domain Eukaryota; kingdom Metazoa; phylum Chordata; class Actinopteri; order Gobiiformes; family Odontobutidae; genus Neodontobutis; species Neodontobutis hainanensis. The sequence continues at coordinate 448,744 of JALDNG010000091.1, read as the reverse complement.
CAAGGGAATGAGGGAGCGAGGGAACCAGGAAACAAGGGAATGAGGGAGCGAGGGAACCAGGGAGCGAGGAAACAAGGAAATGAGGGAACGAGGGAGCGAGGGAACCAGGAAACAAGGGAATGAGGGAGCGAGGGAACCAGGAAACAAAGGAATGAGGGAGCGAGGGAACAAGGAAACAAGGGAATGAGGGAGCGAGGGAACCAGGAAACAAGGGAATGAGGGAGCGAGGGAACAAGGAAACAAGGGAATGAGGGAGCGAGGGAACCAGGGAGCGAGGAAACAAGGAAACGAGGGAACAAGGGAACGAGGGAGCGAGGAGGAAAGGTCTTAGATCTCAGAGGGAAAGGAACAGAGGTGGGGACAAGTCACACATGGTCAAGTCCAAGCAAGTCTCAAGTCTTAACCATCAAGTCTCGAGTCAAGTCTCAAGTCAGTTCAGATAAATCAAGTCAAGTCGAGTCCTGATAAGTTTCACGTCAATTCAAGTTAAGTACTAAAATAAAAAGAGGTAAGTTTTTTCCCAATACAAGTTACATGGCATTATATATTGCGGTTATGTTATTTACAGTACATACAGACTAATTAAAATATTATAATAGATTTTTCTTTTTTCTGTCTTTTTCTGAAATTAAATTATTAATAACAGTAACTTAAAAGTAAAGCAAAATTAGTAAACTACAGTACAACTACAACTTCTATTACACCATAAAAACATGTACTGTAGCTTTATCTGTTTTTATCCAAATGGCACAGTTAGACCTCTAAGTTCACCCCTGCCTCTCCTGGTAAAGTGTCAGGATGAACACGGATTTGTCCCAAACAGCTTCAATAGAGAGCGCATTATTCACAAACTCCTGTCACTATCGCGGCCAGAGCCATTACTAAAGCCAAAGCTTCAGGTGTTCTTTTATTTGTTATTTTAGCGTTTTCCAGCTCGAGGAGAGCATGAGGCTTCTATTGCGCCGGTCCTGACAGTCCCACTGAGAACATAAGTTTGTGAATACTCTGACACGCTTCAAGTCTTCTACAAATGTTTTTAATGGAAACACATGGACTTAGTGGACTAGAAACAAACTAAAGGATGTCTGGCATCTGGTGGAAAAGAGTGGAAGCATTAGCACATAAACCGGAAGTAGCGGCTGTTTTTTCAGTTAAGTTGCAATTTTGCGACTTTGGCGCTAAGAGGGTTAAGCATAAGGGCTAATAATAACCTTAAATTAATTATTGTGACTGAAAAACTGCCTAACATGTAATTGTGCTGTAATTATTTCTTGTCTGTACCAAAGAAAAATAAACTCTGTAGGTGCTAGCCTCCATGTTAGCCTGTCATGTATGGTATAAGCCTTTTAGTTTCCACACGAGTCCACAGACACTTTTAATACAGACATTATAGACTACATTTAATACATTTAGAAAGTCTATCAACATTAAAATTCAGGCTACGTTACTGTTAAAGCCAAATTTCCCAATAACGTTAATTATGAGACGTATTAGTAATGATGATGCTCTAGCTGCTTTCTAGTAAGAAAAATTATGCCAAATTATAAAAGATAAACTCATTACTTTAGTAATCGTTATAGATCTTAGTGAAACTAACTAGAAAGAGATGCATTTCTTACCTTCCTTTGAATGAAATGTGACGTTGTGCGTTGCATATTTTGCATTTGGCAAATCTTTTTTTATTGTCACGGTCCAGTCCTTAAAGCCAAACGAGACTATATTTGTGGAGCTCTAACATTACTGTCTTCCAGGTTTGAACTGTGCAGCCTTAAAGGCACAGACACTGATTAGTGGCGCTGACGTCACAATAATTATATATTTTAATACATTTTATTGCGGCTTGTTTATTATAAGTAAAAGTCATTGTCGAGTCTTACACTTCAAGTCAAGTCTCAAGTAACTTTTTCTCAAGTCAAAGTCAAAGTTAAGTCATTTTCATACTTTAATCAAGCAAGTCCCGAGAGTCAAGTCATGTGACTCGAGTCAAGTCATGTGACTGGAGTCAAGTCGTGTGACTGGAGTCAAGTCATGTGACTGGAGTCAAGTCGTGTGACTCGAGTCAAGTCGTGTGACTCGAGTCAAGTCGTGTGACTGGAGTCAAGTCGTGTGACTGGAGTCAAGTCGTGTGACTGGAGTCAAGTCGTGTGACTGGAGTCAAGTCGTGTGACTGGAGTCAAGTCGTGTGACTCGAGTCAAGTCGTGTGACTGGAGTCAAGTCGTGTGACTGGAGTCAAGTCGTGTGACTGGAGTCAAGTCGTGTGACTGGAGTCAAGTCGTGTGACTGGAGTCAAGTCGTGTGACTGGAGTCAAGTCGTGTGACTGGAGTCAAGTCGTGTGACTGGAGTCAAGTCGTGTGACTGGAGTCAAGTCGTGTGACTCGAGTCAAGTCGTGTGACTGGAGTCAAGTCGTGTGACTGGAGTCAAGTCGTGTGACTGGAGTCAAGTCGTGTGACTGGAGTCAAGTCGTGTGACTGGAGTCAAGTCGTGTGACTGGAGTCAAGTCGTGTGACTCGAGTCAAGTCGTGTGACTCGAGTCAAGTCGTGTGACTCGAGTCAAGTCGTGTGACTGGAGTCAAGTCATGTGACTGGAGTCAAGTCATGTGACTCGAGTCAAGTCGTGTGACTGGAGTCAAGTCGTGTGACTGGAGTCAAGTCGTGTGACTGGAGTCAAGTCGTGTGACTGGAGTCAAGTCGTGTGACTGGAGTCAAGTCGTGTGACTGGAGTCAAGTCGTGTGACTCGAGTCAAGTCGTGTGACTGGAGTCAAGTCGTGTGACTGGAGTCAAGTCGTGTGACTGGAGTCAAGTCGTGTGACTGGAGTCAAGTCGTGTGACTGGAGTCAAGTCGTGTGACTCGAGTCAAGTCGTGTGACTGGAGTCAAGTCGTGTGACTGGAGTCAAGTCGTGTGACTGGAGTCAAGTCGTGTGACTGGAGTCAAGTCGTGTGACTCGAGTCAAGTCGTGTGACTGGAGTCAAGTCGTGTGACTCGAGTCAAGTCATGTGACTGGAGTCAAGTCATGTGACTCGAGTCAAGTCGTGTGACTCGAGTCAAGTCGTGTGACTGGAGTCAAGTCGTGTGACTCGAGTCAAGTCATGTGACTGGAGTCAAGTCGTGTGACTCGAGTCAAGTCATGTGACTGGAGTCAAGTCGTGTGACTGGAGTCAAGTCGTGTGACTGGAGTCAAGTCGTGTGACTCGAGTCAAGTCGTGTGACTCGAGTCAAGTCGTGTGACTGGAGTCAAGTCGTGTGACTCGAGTCAAGTCATGTGACTGGAGTCAAGTCGTGTGACTCGAGTCAAGTCGTGTGACTGGAGTCAAGTCATGTGACTGGAGTCAAGTCGTGTGACTCGAGTCAAGTCGTGTGACTCGAGTCAAGTCATGTGACTGGAGTCAAGTCGTGTGACTCGAGTCAAGTCATGTGACTGGAGTCAAGTCGTGTGACTGGAGTCAAGTCGTGTGACTGGAGTCAAGTCGTGTGACTGGAGTCAAGTCGTGTGACTCGAGTCAAGTCGTGTGACTGGAGTCAAGTCATGTGACTGGAGTCAAGTCATGTGACTGGAGTCAAGTCGTGTGACTCGAGTCAAGTCGTGTGACTCGAGTCAAGTCGTGTGACTGGAGTCAAGTCGTGTGACTGGAGTCAAGTCGTGTGACTGGAGTCAAGTCGTGTGACTGGAGTCAAGTCGTGTGACTCGAGTCAAGTCGTGTGACTGGAGTCAAGTCGTGTGACTCGAGTCAAGTCGTGTGACTGGAGTCAAGTCGTGTGACTGGAGTCAAGTCGTGTGACTGGAGTCAAGTCGTGTGACTGGAGTCAAGTCGTGTGACTGGAGTCAAGTCGTGTGACTCGAGTCAAGTCGTGTGACTGGAGTCAAGTCGTGTGACTCGAGTCAAGTCGTGTGACTGGAGTCAAGTCGTGTGACTCGAGTCAAGTCGTGTGACTGGAGTCAAGTCATGTGACTGGAGTCAAGTCGTGTGACTGGAGTCAAGTCGTGTGACTGGAGTCAAGTCGTGTGACTGGAGTCAAGTCGTGTGACTGGAGTCAAGTCGTGTGACTCGAGTCAAGTCGTGTGACTGGAGTCAAGTCGTGTGACTCGAGTCAAGTCATGAGATTCCACTCTGAATACTCTGACGTTTTATAAAACGTTCAGGATGAACAAACTAAGAAAAGCATTGCTTGTTAAAAAGGTTTTGGTTCAGATTGATTCAAATTGAGTTGAATTTCAGAGTTTTCAGATTCTTTGGCTCAGTTCTTCAGAACAGAACCGATCATTTCTTTCTCAGTTTATTGATCAAAACCTCAGCAACAAAAGGCTTCAGTCAAAACTTTAGAAAGAGAAAGATGTTAGTTTGAGTGCCCTCTGGAGGCGGAAGTGTGGAAACACACACGTGACAGAAGCTTCTCGTCTCGATCTGAGCTCAATTTACATTAAATGATTGAGTTTTTCACCTGAACACACTCATCATTCTGTGACTCTAACAATTACAAGGAGCCTTTACATTTTTCACTGAGGCTCTTGTCTCCGGCACAACTCTGAACTCTGAAATGTTTCTTCAGTGAAACGTCTGAAGAGTTTGGATCGACCTCTGAACTTTAGACAAAACTGTTTCAGGAAAACATCAAAGACTCTGAGACGAAACTGTAAAAGTCTGTCGAGCACAGTCAGGATGTCAACATGATTAGAAGAGAATTCGAAGAAGATGAGCGAGGAAGAGAGTCTTTATCCAGAGACACAAAGAGACACAATCATTCATAAAATCATCCTCAGGTCTGTGTCTCTGAGTCTGCTCTAAATCACGTGTTCTCACTATAAAACCCTGCTGTGGCCATGAATAATGACTGAGCTGATTTAAAATGTAGTGGCCAGAGTTAAATTTAGCCGTGACTCAAACCCATTCACCAGCAGCTCCTTCTACTCCAGGCGTGTCTCGTAAAGTTGAAAGAATCATCCTTGCTTTAAGTTTGATTTAGCGACCTCCAGGACGGTTTGGCTGAAGTTAAATGGTCGCTGGAGGTCTGTGTGAAGGTCTGTGGAGGACACAGCCCCTGTTCGCTCACCTCGCTCCGGAGCTCCAGCGGACCAGCGGCACCTCGCGGGAGTGGAAGCCGGGCAGGGCGCGTAAAAGGCGGGTCCGGAGTGCGGCAGAGCCCGGTGTGTGCCAGTGGAGGTTCGGCTTGGTTCGTTCCGGTTCTTTTATCCCGAGCATCTCTTCTCCTCTCCCGAGCCTGTCCTCGGTCAGGTCCGCGCAGCAGCCAATGGGATTGTAGGCCCCGGGGCAGCGGACCAATAGCAGGGCGGATGCTGCAGAGGAGGGGGCGGGGCTTCGGTGGGACATGACGTAATGCTCCAGTTTCAGGAGATGAGCCCGAGTCATAAACATTTAGTCACATCTTCATCATCTTCTTCATCATCTTCTGTCTCAGACTCAGACCAAAACAACCTGTATCATCACTTTCTGAACGGAATCTCGTTAATAAACATCTTTATGGACTTTATTCTTTGATATTTTTATCAGAGTCATGTCAATATCTGTTTAAAGACAGAACACCACTGAAAGGACTAAAAATCACGGTTTGTTTTGTTTTTATGAATACGTTGGTTTGACAATAGCAGGAGTTACATTTAAAAATAAATCCCTAATATTTCTATAATTTTCTCGTGTATAAATGGGTTTTCTTGGTTCCAATGTTTTTAAACTGAGCTACTTTTCCAAATACATATTTTTGTCAGTTTCATGTTTAAAGCAGTCACCAAAGGTTTTGTTCTGGGACCACTTCCATTGACTGTTTATTTATCATTTTATATTTCTACAACACTCCTCCTAAAACTAAAAAAACTTACATTTTTTGTCTCAGACCTAAAAATGGGAATTTTTGCTGCAATTATTTTAATTGAATAAAGTTTATGCTTTTATCTGTTGTTCTTGAAGAAGATTTTGCCCAAATTCAACCTGTTGTTTAATTTTAATAATAAATACTAATAATATTCAATGTGCTCTATACAAACAAGTTTAACCTGGTGAAATATATAAATATATTTTTTAAATATACATATACAGGCTGCTTCTCAAACACATTTATTTTGTTATAAATGAGTTATTGTTGTTGGAGAAAGACCTAAATATGAGTCATAACGCATTATATCTCATAATATTATTACATCATCATGTTTATGTCCTGCTTCGTCAGTGAACGTCTGTAAACGAGCTTCCTCAGCTCCTCTTCATCGTCTGACTGTAACACTCTGACTCAGCCTCGACACAAACACATCCGTCTAAGGTCCAACTGAAAACATGAAAACCATTTGTCACTGAATCTGGAGCAGCATGTTTCTTCCTGTTTACAGCTGGATCTTTCCCAGAATGCTTTGTGTCTGAGACGAGTGAAAACAATCCCTGTGGCTTTAATCCAGATTATTCAGGATTAACTCCGAGTGAATAAACTCCACGGCTTCAGGCTCTGGGCTCTCATCTGAGGCTCTACAACACTCCTGACGTTAATATGACACTGTTTCTGTTTTATTCACATCTTTATCAACTTTAAATCCAGAGGCTGCAGCAGTTTCCTACTCACTAGGGAGGAGCGTGAACAGTTCACGTGTAGTCTTCTGTCTGAGGGAGGAGCGTGAACAGTTCACGTGTAGTCTTCTGTCTGAGGGAGGAGCGTGAACAGTTCACGTGTAGTCTTCTGTCTGAGGGAGGAGCGTGAACAGTTCACGTGTAGTCTTCTGTCTGAGGGAGGAGCGTGAACAGTTCACGTGTTCTTCTGTCTGAGGGAGGAGCGTGAACAGTTCACGTGTTCTTCTGTCTGAGGGAGGAGCGTGAACAGTTCACGTGTAGTCTTCTGTCTGAGGGAGGAGCGTGAACAGTTCACGTGTTCTTCTGTCTGAGGGAGGAGCGTGAACAGTTCACGTGTTCTTCTGTCTGAGGGAGGAGCGTGAACAGTTCACGTGTTCTTCTGTCTGAGGGAGGAGCGTGAACAGTTCACGTGTAGTCTTCTGTCTGAGGGAGGAGCGTGAACAGTTCACCTGTAGTCTTCTGTCTGAGGGAGGAGCGTGAACAGTTCACGTGTTCTGTCTGAGGGAGGAGCGTGAACAGTTAACGTGTGGTCTTCTGTCTGAGGGAGGAGCGTGAACAGTTCACGTGTAGTCTTCTGTCTGAGGGAGGAGCGTGAACAGTTCACGTGTAGTCTTCTGTCTGAGGGAGGAGCGTGAACAGTTCACGTGTAGTCTTCTGTCTGAGGGAGGAGCGTGAACAGTTCACGTGTTCTTCTGTCTGAGGGAGGAGCGTGAACAGTTCACGTGTTCTTCTGTCTGAGGGAGGAGCGTGAACAGTTCACGTGTAGTCTTCTGTCTGAGGGAGGAGCGTGAACAGTTCACGTGTTCTTCTGTCTGAGGGAGGAGCGTGAACAGTTCACGTGTTCTTCTGTCTGAGGGAGGAGCGTGAACAGTTCACGTGTTCTTCTGTCTGAGGGAGGAGCGTGAACAGTTCACGTGTAGTCTTCTGTCTGAGGGAGGAGCGTGAACAGTTCACCTGTAGTCTTCTGTCTGAGGGAGGAGCGTGAACAGTTCACGTGTTCTGTCTGAGGGAGGAGCGTGAACAGTTAACGTGTGGTCTTCTGTCTGAGGGAGGAGCGTGAACAGTTCACGTGTAGTCTTCTGTCTGAGGGAGGAGTGTGAACAGTTCACGTGTAGTCTTCTGTCTGAGGGAGGTGCGTGAACAGTTCACGTGTTCTGTCTGAGGGAGGAGCGTGAACAGTTCACGTGTTCTTCTGTCTGAGGGAGGAGCGTGAACAGTTCACGTGTTTTTCTGTCTGAGGGAGGAGCGTGAACAGTTCATGTGTGGTCTTCTGTCTGAGGGAGGAGCGTGAACAGTTCATGTGTAGCCTGAGAAAAGAGTCACATTTTTTTTATTTTACAGAACAAAATAGTTTTATTTTGTCTGAATAAAAAACAGCACATTTACACAAACAACGCAGTCGGGTTTAAAAAATAGCTTTTCTTTTTGACAGTTTCCAGTAAATTCACTCCTGCTGCCGAAATAAAGGCAGGCCCCACCCCTTTACAATAAACCGGCCAATGAAAGCCAAGCAGGGTGGGGCCAGGCTGGCAGGCAGACAAGCTCCTTTCTGATTGGTCAAGAGAAACAACAGGAGCTAAACACAACTCTGTACATCTGTACTCTTACATCAGAATATTTACAGGAAAGGAGCGTCCAGAGCTGAGGGCTGAGCAGGAATCATGGGAAATGGAGTCCAGCCCAAAGACAGGCCACAGAACAAAGAGCACTTAATGTTTTTAATCAGGATCCATTAATATAATTATAAACTTCTGACCTTTCAAAGTAAAGGAATCTGCCTGTGCTCATTCAGTTCTGTGTCTGTGCTCTTATTGTGAAATCCCCGCAGCGACTCAGACCCAAAACTCTGGACTGAAAAAATATTCACAACATTTACATAAAGTCATTCAAAACATACAGCGTTTACTGCAACAAACAGAAGAAACAGGGCCGCTTTGAACAGATCAGTAAACCAGGTCTAAACCAGGTCTAAACCAGGACTAAACCAGGTCTAAACCAGGTCTAAACCAGGTCTAAACCAGGTCTAAACCAGGTCTGAACCAGGTCTAAACCAGGACTAAACCAGGTCTGAACCAGGTCTGAACCAGGTCTGAACCAGGTCTAAACCAGGACTAAACCAGGTCTAAACCAGGTCTAAACCAGGTCTAAACCAGGTCTGAACCAGGTCTGAACCAGGTCTAAACCAGGTCTGAACCAGGTCTGAACCAGGTCTAAACCAGGTCTGAACCAGGTCTAAACCGGGTCTAAACCGGGTCTGAACCGGGTCTAAACCAGGTCTGAACCAGGTCTGAACCAGGTCTAAACCAGGTCTGAACCAGGTCTAAACCGGGTCTAAACCGGGTCTGAACCAGGTCTAAACCAGGTCTAAACCAGGTCTGAACCAGGTCTGAACCAGGTCTGAACCAGGTCTAAACCGGGTCTAAACCGGGTCTGAACCAGGTCTAAACCAGGTCTAAACCGGGTCTAAACCAGGTCTGAACCAGGTCTGAACCAGGTCTAAACCAGGTCTAAACCAGGTCTGAACCAGGTCTGAACCAGGTCTAAACCAGGACTAAACCAGGTCTAAACCAGGTCTAAACCAGGTCTGAACCAGGTCTAAACCAGGTCTAAACCAGATCTGAACCAGGTCTGAACCAGGTCTAAACCAGGACTAAACCAGGTCTAAACCAGGTCTAAACCAGGTCTGAACCAGGTCTGAACCAGGTCTAAACCGGGTCTGAACCAGGTCTGAACCAGGTCTGAACCAGGTCTAAACCAGGTCTAAACCAGGTCTGAACCAGGTCTAAACCGGGTCTAAACCGGGTCTGAACCGGGTCTGAACCAGGTCTGAACCAGGTCTGAACCAGGTCTAAACCAGGTCTGAACCAGGTCTAAACCGGGTCTAAACCGGGTCTGAACCAGGTCTAAACCAGGTCTAAACCAGGTCTGAACCAGGTCTGAACCAGGTCTGAACCAGGTCTAAACCGGGTCTAAACCGGGTCTGAACCAGGTCTAAACCAGGTCTAAACCGGGTCTAAACCAGGTCTGAACCAGGTCTAAACCGGGTCTGAACCAGGTCTAAACCGGGACTAAACCGGGTCTGAACCAGGTCTAAACCGGGTCTAAACCAGGTCTAAACCAGGTCTGAACCAGGTCTAAACCAGGTCTGAACCAGGTCTAAACCAGGTCTAAACCAGGTCTGAACCAGGTCTGAACCAGGTCTAAACCAGGTCTAAACCGGGTCTGAACCAGGTCTGAACCAGGTCTAAACCGGGTCTAAACCAGGTCTAAACCAGGTCTGAACCAGGTCTAAACCAGGTCTAAACCGGGTCTGAACCAGGTCTAAACCGGGTCTAAACCACGTCTAAACCGGGTCTGAACCAGGTCTAAACCGGGTCTGAACCAGGTCTAAACCAGGTCTGAACCAGGTCTAAACCGGGTCTGAACCAGGTCTAAACCGGGTCTAAACCACGTCTAAACCGGGTCTGAACCAGGTCTAAACCAGGTCTGAACCAGGTCTAAACTAGGTCTGAACCAGGTCTAAACCAGGTCTGAACCAGGTCTAAACCAGGTCTAAACCACGTCTAAACCACGTCTAAACCGGGTCTGAACCAGGTCTAAACCAGGTCTGAACCAGGACTAAACCAGGTCTGAACCAGGTCTGAACCAGGTCTGAACCAGGACTAAACCGGGTCTGAACCAGGTCTAAACCAGGACTAAACCGGGTCTAAACCGGGTCTGAACCAGGTTAATCTGTGCCTCTGAACCGTTCTGCCCATGAAGCTGATTGTTTAGAAAAGTCTATAGCACTAATGTCCACTGGGTACTTCATACAGTTTTTATAAAACAGGTTTGTCTTCAACTAAAAAACTGAACTTTGATTGACAGCTGCATTGACCAATTACTGTCCAGAACAAAAAAACTCTCAAAAACAAACCCTGATCTTGTTCAAAGCGACACCCCTCATTTGATTTTCTCTTCAACCTAATTTTTTTTTTTCCTCTAAAATTTCTAGTCTTCTTTCTACCCAGAATGCAATGCAGTTACTAATGAAGACATTCTGTGTTCTGCTGGTGAGAGAAACCGCTTTCAAAAAAAAAAAAAAAACCTCCACAAATGGCTTTAAAAAACTCCCAAAGTCCCTCGGAACCTCTGCTGTTTTAAGGCGTCTCATTAAAACTGTACAATATAGATTTTTGATGTATTTATCTAAATCTTTAAAGACTTGGTATAAAAATAGAGCTCATGCTGAAAAGAGAACAGTCCACGACAATGGCTTCACACTGCGTTTAGGACGACACTGGAGCTGGGAACAAGCGTCGTCAGGAGAAAACGAGAAACTGGTCCATCCTTTTAAAACTAGACTTTATCTGACCAATACAAAAGTAACTAATCTAAAAAAAAAGTGTTTTTTTTTTGGCTTTGATCAAAAAATTGGAGAGAAGCAGTAACTTTTCAGAAGTTAGCCACTGATGCTAAAACTATAATGTCTATAATGTCACCTTAGACCTGCGGTCCCCAACCCCCGGGCCGCGGACCGCTACCTGTCCGTGGGTCATTTGGTCCCGGGCCACAGAGAAAGAGTAATAACTTGCATTATTTCTGTGTATTTATTTATCCGAGTCTGTAGGATGTTTTATTTAGAAAAAACGAGTCACTCTTGACGCTTGTCTTGGTCACGTGATACTTTGCCGCTAAAACTAAACCTCAAGCTAACGTTAGCAAAATGAGTAAAAACAAACGTCTTTGGAAAGTTTCTTGGCGAAGGGAAAAGACCCAGTGAGGGACAGAAGAAGAGGACTTCCAAGACAAGTTTTAACAGACAATACCAAGAGTCCTACTAAAATCTGGATTTAAAGTGACAGATGAGTCCCGCGCACTGAGCGCACCGCAGCGGTCAAGCACCCTGCATTAAAAGACACGGTTATTAATATTTAGAGAATATTACAGTTTCTATGCTGGTTGTATCATTTTATTTTGTGTATTTATCTGCCACACCTTAAAGGCCGGTCTGTGAAAATACTATCTGACGTTGAACCGGTCCGTGGCGAACAAAAGGTTGAGGACCGCTGCCTTACATTTATTCATTTATCTGTTCTACAGTAATTACCAGAGTTACAGCCACTGGAGGAAAGGTGGCTTGTGTCTTGCCCAAGGACACGACGACAGTACGAACTGTGGGGAGAGTAGGAATCGAACCGGATGCCTCCCGGTTGAAAGACGACTGCTCTACCCACTGAGCTACTGCCGCCCGGTTTTGAACAGAAAAAGCATCTGGACTCAGTTTTTAAGGTGAAGACGTTTTGTCTCTGATTCCACGAGACTTTATCAGTTCTGAGTTCAACTGTAAGAGAGCTTTATCTCTAGAGGGAGGGGCTTAACCTGAAACTAACTCTGATTGGACCAGACTGTTCTGGTCTCACAGTCGTTGACCCAACCCTAAACCCTAACGACAAAGATTAGCTCAGCTCTCTTACAGTGGATCTCAGAACTGATAAAGTCTCAGAGACAAAACGTCTTCAGCAGGTGCTTCTACTGAAACCTTTTTTTCAAGATGACCTGGATGACTGAGAACCTTCACAGACATGGTTTTGAACAGGTGTTAGCGACAGTCTGATTGGTGTCAGTCATGAGTTTGACAGTTTCTCTCGACTCCTGACGGTCCAGCTTCACGTGACGTTAAAAGGCTCCGTTTACACCAGTGTTTCCTGCTGTTGTGTCTTTTTCTGAGGAGTTTCTGTAAAAGTGCGAGCACAGGGAGGGTTTACAGTGATGTAAACGGAGCCGAAGAGAGAAGCAGACTCAGAAGAGCGCACCACGAAACACAGAGCAGCAGCAGAAACAGGTCAAAACAGTCAGATCAAGAAATACAGCGTTAGACAGAATCTGCAGCAGAACAACAGTCGGCCGTCGCTTTGACCACAAAAGAGACGAGGAAACGAGTGAGAAATTAACTCAAACACAAGGAAAACGTCTGCAGCAGGTGTCGACACTGCCACAAGTCACTTCCAGAGTTAACGTTTACAGTTTGTGGTTTGGGACATGACCAGCTCGTCTCTCACGGATCAGAAACATTAGAGAGTTTGCAGCAGTGCAGTTACACACAGAGCCCTGTAGGTGGAGCTGTTACTCATGTTCATCAGTAACAAGGAGACTTGTGGCAACATGGCTGCAGAATACAAATCACAAATAAAACAAAATATCAACTAAATACAAACTCAAACCAATCCCCGATCAATAACAAAAACAAATAACTCATGTGCAAACATTTAAAGCAAAAGGAATGTGGTCAAATTTCTGTGGTCAAAGTCTGTGAGAAAATAACAAATGAAGAATGTCTTTAAACGTGGCTATTATTCTACAACTGCGATAGGTCGGTTCAAATCGACGGCGTCCAATAACCATGCAGCAGGAAGGCGTGGCCATTAAAGCGGCCAATCAGAGCAAAGCAACACTTTCAAAATGGCTCCAAAAGTTCTTATGTAACAAAAGAGAGCTTCGTTAAATGTCCAAAAATGAGAAAAAACATCGTAAACAGTCGTTTGTCAGCTCAGAAATCTTAAAAACATGGCCAAATACCAGTCCCTGGGTCTGAACAGGTTTGAGATGGATTTGAACAGGTTTGAGATGGATTTGAACAGGTTTGAGATGGATTTGAACAGGTTTTAGTTGGATTTGAACAGGTTTGAGATGGATTTGAACAGGTTTGAGATGGATTTGAACAGGTTTGAGATGGATTTGAACAGGTTTGAGTTGGATTTGAACAGGTTTGAGTTGGATTTGAACAGGTTTGAGTTGGATTTGAACAGGTTTTAGTTGGATTTGAACAGGTTTGAGATGGATTTGAACAGGTTTGAGATGGATTTGAACAGGTTTTAGATGGATTTGAACAGGTTTGAGATGGATTTGAACAGGTTTGAGATGGATTTGAACAGGTTTGAGTTGGATTTGAACAGGTTTGAGTTGGATTTGAACAGGTTTTAGTTGGATTTGAACAGGTTTGAGATGGATTTGAACAGGTTTGAGATGGATTTGAACAGGTTTTAGTTGGGTTTGAACAGGTTTTAGTTGGGTTTGAACAGGTTTTAGTTGGATTTGAACAGGTTTTAGTTGGATTTGAACAGGTTTTAGATGCATTTGAACAGGTTTTAGATGGATTTGAACAGGTTTTAGATGGATTTGAATGGGACTGGGATTGAGCCACAGCTTAGTCGTCTGAACGTCTCGTAATAAAGTTCAGTCTCTTTCTTCTGTTTTTTTCTTTTCCAAAAACCTTTTAGAAAATAATCAGATTTTCTGATTTGATTTATTTCCAGAAAAAAAAGCTTCTTCCAGTTTCTGAAGAATCTCTCAAAAGTCTTTGTTTTAAATTCACAGATGTTGGTAGAAAACAAACACTTTAATCCTTTTTGCTGAAGCGATTAACACTAAAAGTGTTTCCAGCTAAAAGATTATTTTAACAAAGCCTGGGAACGTTTCTGAAAATAAACAACAGTTGTATAGATTTCCCCAAAAGTCAAAATCCCCAACAAAAATCTTGCTTAAATGTGTTTTTTTATTTTTTCCATTTGTGGGGCTCCAGAGGACCAGGCGCTGCTGGAGGCTCGTGCCCAGACTCAGGGTTTCTGGGGGCCGGGGGAGAGCACCACTGGAGTGGACAGACCGTCGACGCTCAGGGCCGGGATGTGGATCTGGTTACTGCCGTTAGTCGGGAACTGAAAGGACAAACAGATACAGACAAATCTTTTACCATGAAAAACACGCAGTACGTTCATTGGGAGAGTTTATTCTTGAAAAGCTTCCACTGAGCTGTCACAGTCGACTAAAATCTGCTGACCTCCACCAGGGCTTGTCCCGGCGCGACACGTAGACATGTTCACCTGAAATATTCTTCATTTGAGGTTTTTAGTTCAATCTAAAACTAAGGCTATTTAATCCATTCTATTGTCTTATTTGTTTAAAACCAACTCAGCCAGCATTTCCACAGTGGCCCCACTTGTGTTAGCCCTTCGATCGGGATCAGAAGTAAACCGGAACAGATTGATTTGTCGATCAGAGACCGATACCAACAGGAAGAGTTTTGAGTTAAACTATATTGTTTTTTTTCCCCAGACTGTACGTTCTCCTGAGAACACCTTCAGGACACTTTCATTTCAGTTTGAGACAGGTTTAGGATAAATACTCAGTGTCGTTGAATTGAGACTCTTATAGATTTGTTTTGAAGTGTCTGTAACAGGTCTGTGTCTAACCCTGACTCAGAGTCACCAACAGCATCTGATCATTCTTAAAACCACTGTCACCAGCAAAAGTATGAACTCAGCATTTAAAGAGTGTTATGACTGGAACCAGAAACGTAAATGTCATGAATGTACAATCTGTGAATAAACCATCATTTAAATCCAAATAGAGACTCCATCTGGCTGTTTAACCGACAGCTCTAACCTCTAATGTAGTTTCCATCAGAGCCAGCAGGAGGCGACAAACCTACATCAAAACTCACAGTCAGCCTCAGCTGTTTTTTAGATCTTTCCACTTTCACAAATGCTACATAATCTAACGCTAAAGAAACACCTCAAAATATGGAACATGAAGAATTATTACAAGAATGGTTTTACACATTTCAAATTTTAGTTGGATTTGAACAGGTTTTAGATGGATCTAAACAGGTTTTAGTTGGATTTGAACAGGTTTTAAATGGATCTGAACAGGTTTTAAATGGATCTGAACAGGTTTTAGTTGGATCTGAACAGGTTTTAGTTGGATCTGAACAGGTTTTAGTTGGATCTGAACAGGTTTTAGTTGGATTTGAACAGGTTTTAGTTGGATTTGAACAGGTTTTAGATGGATCTGAACAGGTTTTAGATGGATCTGAACAGGTTTTAGTTGGATTTGAACAGGTTTTAGTTGGATTTGAACAGGTTTTAGTTGGATTTGAACAGGTTTTAGATGGATCTGAACAGGTTTTAGTTGGATTTGAACAGGTTTTAGATGGACCTGAACAGGTTTTAGTTGGATTTGAACAGGTTTAAATGGATTTGAACAGGTTCTAGATGGATTTAAACAGGTTTTAGTTGGATCTGAACAGGTTTTAGTTGGATCTGAACAGGTTTTAGTTGGATTTGAACAGGTTTTAGATGGATCTGAACAGGTTTTAGTTGGATTTGAACAGGTTTTAGATGGATCTGAACAGGTTTTAGTTGGATTTCTCACAGATCCTGTTTGGATAAACGTATCGTTGCTGGTGTTTGTGAAACAGACGTGTGTGACATGAGGAAGAGGAGCAGGAGGAGGAACAGCAGGAGCCTGGTTCACACTGGGACCGGGACCAGAACACAAAGTAACAGTCCCGGTCCATCTGTTAAACAGCTTGTATTAAAGGTGTTGCCCGTCGAGGAGATAAACACAGGTTTATCATTATTATTAGTATTTATTTGAACGGAACAAGATGAACGTAAACACTCTCATTTCCACATTCATGCACCAGAGCTGTGGCACTGGAGGCAAGGTCAAGTGTCTTGCCCGAGGACACAACAATACAAACTGTAGGGAGAGCAGGAATCAAACTGCCAACCTTGAGCTCTTTCCAGAGCCACAACTTTATTCATTTACTCAGGATTTTGAAAAACCTTGCTGCATTTCCACCAAAATTACCCAGCCCAAACATTCCCTGAAAAAAGGCCTTTTCAGATTCTCTGGGACGCTTGGGGGGCGGGGCTTTGTGTTGTTGTTTATCAGCTGAAGATGCAGAAAGGATTTAAGTTATTAAAGCCTAGCTCTGAGAAAACGAGTTTGTGAGAGCAGAAAGGAAGTAAGGGAAGATAGTTCCAGGACAGTTCTGAGCCCTCGTCCCAGCGTCACGTGAAACCAGCCGGAGTAGTGTGCTCATCATCTAAACACCTCCCAGAGAATCACTGCAGCTGTTCTAAAAGAGCAGACAGACATCTAAACACCTCCCAGAGAATCACTGCAGCTGTTCTAAAAGAGCAGACAGAACATCTAAACACCTCCCAGAGAATCACTGCAGCTGTTCTAAAAGAGCAGACAGACATCTAAACACCTCCCAGAGAATCACTGCAGCTTCTAAAAGAGCAGACAGAACATCTAAACACCTCCCAGAGAATCACTGCAGCTTCTAAAAGAGCAGACAGAACATCTAAACACCTCCCAGAGAATCACTGCAGCTGTTCTAAAAGAGCAGACAGACATCTAAACACCTCCCAGAGAATCACTGCAGCTGTTCTAAAAGAGCAGACAGAACATCTAAACACCTCCCAGAGAATCACTGCAGCTTCTAAAAGAGCAGACAGAACATCTAAACACCTCCCAGAGAATCACTGCAGCTGTTCTAAAAGAGCAGACAGAACATCTAAACACCTCCCAGAGAATCACTGCAGCTTCTAAAAGAGCAGACAGAACATCTAAACACCTCCCAGAGAATCACTGCAGCTGTTCTAAAAGAGCAGACAGACATCTAAACACCTCCCAGAGAATCACTGCAGCTGTTCTAAAAGAGCAGACAGAACATCTAAACACCTCCCAGAGAATCACTGAGGGGTTGTTCTAAAAGAGCAGACAGAGGAGATTACCTGGAAGGAGAGTTTGGCCGGAGAGCGCGGGGCGATGGGACTGAGCGTGCTCCAGAAGTGGATGGTGGAGGGAAGAGGGCTGGGGGTCAGCAGCACCGGGGTCTGAGACAGAGACAGACTCAGGTTAACAGGACTTTCATCTGTGACATGTTCCATTAATGTAGAAATGGACCTTTCACCGCAGACTCTCAAACTTAAGTGCCAGGTTTATGTCAGTGCTTGAGAAACGAATGCTGTGTACAAATCAGCATTTCTTAAACTGGTTAAGGTCTACACAAGTCTTTAAAGACTGGAGCAGGTCACGTGTGAGTTTAGGGCTCTGTTCAGAAGGTGTTTTTACCAGAGCGTGTGAAGTGATGACCGTCGGAGTCAGAGTGTTTGTGCCTGAACCAGGAGCCAGTAAACTGTTCACCGCTGCATTCACCTGGAAACAGCAACACGAGAAGAAACAAACTCAGACCGCTCGCGCTAAAACACACAATGACGTGAAAGTTCACTTGTAAATACGTCGAGAGAGCATATAAAAGATATTCTTAAAAACAGATCAAGACTTTAAAAGCAGGACTAACCAAAGCCTAAACAGAAACACAGTGTACACTATCAGAGAGCTCAAGCAGTGCCTCAGAAAAATAAATGTAATAAAGTGTTTATCACAGAACGTGTGGGCGGAGCCTGAGTGAGGTCCGGACCTTGTCCAGAGACAGTCCCGGAGGCAGAGTGGGGGCCGAGGGCAGCTCCAGTCCTCTGGGTTTCTTTGGTCTGGGAGGAGCAGACTCTGAGGAGGTCGACACTGAAGCACAACCAGAAGAAGATGAGGAAGAGGAGGAGACGGGAGGAAGAGCTGGGTCTGTGGAGAACAGAGAGAGAGAGATAACAGGTTTTAGTTGGCTTTGAACCAGTGTTAATTTCGTTGACGAAATAATTTTGTCATTATTTTCGTCACAAATATTTTTTTGCGGACGAAAACAAAACGAAAACTAAAAAAGAAGTCAGTGATGGAGACTAAAACTATAACTAAATTGATTGACATTATCGTCAACGAATAAAGGACGAGACGAAAATAGACTCTGACGAAAATCCAATTAGCAGACGGGATAGATGAACAAAAGAACCAATCCGCAAAACGGAACAGTCGAACACACTCCGGTACAGTAGGTGGCGGTATGCACCGAAAAAATTGGTTGCGACCCGCCATTAATACTAGAGAAGAAGAAGAAGAACAGAACAGGCGAAACTGCATGAGAAGAAGAGAGAAGAGAGAGGTCACTTTAGCACAAAGTGCTTTCTTGAAGATGAATAGAGGTAAATAAGTGTTACTATTCTGTGGTTGAATTGCCAGCATTGTGAAGCAAGAAGAAAATGTCGTTCAGTGCACTTTAGATTCGAAATTAAAAATGTTTGCACTTATTGTTCAGCTCAGCTGTAAGCTTTAAGGTCCTGGACCCAACTTTATTTTTCTTTTATTGATGGTGAATTGGCAGCTAGTTATTGTTTACATTACCATGACAGTGTTTGTTGCAGCATAAAAGCTTTTGAATTGGGCGGCTTTTGAATTGGGCGGCAGTAGCTCAGTGGGTAGAGCAGTCGTCTTTCAATCGGAAGGTAGTTGGTTCGATTCCCACTCTCCCCACAGTTCATACTGTTGTTGTGTCCTTGGGCAAGACACTTAACCCACCTTGCCTCCAGTGACTGTAACACTGGTAATTACTGTAGAACAATGTAAGTCGCTTTGGATAAAAGCGTCAGCTAAATGAATAAATGTAAATGTAAATGTAAATAAAGAGACTGTTGTGTTGACATAAAGTTGAATTTGTGTTTTATATATTTTGGTTAAGTTTATTTTCTATACCAAACTTATAAAATATTGTAAATAACTGTCTAGTAAATCTGTTATTGATTTTAGTCTTATTTTAGTTGACATAGTTAGTTAAAATAACAAGCAATTTTAGTCGACTAAAATAAGACTAAAATTAAAACAAATCAGATGACTAAAACTTGACTAAAACTAAAAAGAATTATAGTCAAAAGACTAAGACTAAAACTAAATTAAAATTTTGTGTCAAAATTAACACTGCTTTGAACAGGTTTTTAATGGATCTGAATTCCTGTCTGTTACCTGTGGCTGATGCCTCCTTGGGTGTGGTCTCCTCAGGCCCCTCCCCTCCCGTTGACTGACCTCTGACCCCTGAATCCAGACAGGAAGTGGGCGGAGTCTCCCCTATGGTGAGGGGGGGCTCAAGTTCGGCCGAGTCACAGATGAGCTGAGGAACCTGCAGAAGAACCAGAACGTCAACAGAAACTTTCTCCTTTAATTACACACGTAACCTTTGACCCCCGGGAGCCTCGACTCTCACCTGTTCTACCTGCTTATCCTCCAGAGCCACTATCTCCAGGAGCCCCTCCGCCGGGCCCTGCGTCCCCTCGTCCTTGATCACGATGGAGGGGTGAGGGGTCAGGGCCTGGCTCTGAGGAGGTGCTGCAGAAGAGTTAATGATGAGGAAGAGCGGCTGTGGGGGGGCGCTGTAGTCCTCCTGAGGCTGGGACATGGACCCGGGCCCCAGAGGGATCAGAGAAGAGGGGTCCCCCACACTGGTGAGGAAGATCTGAGGGGGCTCCGGGGCCACAGCTGGAGTCTGGAGGAAAACAGGCAGGGTTAGTCCTGGTTTAGTCCTGGTTTAGACCTGGTTTAGACCTGGTTTAGGCCGGGTTTAGGCCGGGTTTAGGCCGGGTTTAGGCCGGGTTTAGAACAGGTTTAGACCTGGTTTAGGCCGGGTTTAGGCCGGGTTTAGGCCGGGTTTAGACCTGGTTTAGTCCTGGATTAGACCTGGTTTAGTCCTGGATTAGACCTGGTTTAGTCCTGGATTAGACCGGGTTTAGTCCTGGTTTAGACCGGGTTTAGTCCTGGTTTAGACCGGGTTTAGTCCTGGTTTAGACTGGGTTTAGACCTAATTTAGTCCAGGTTTAGTCCTGGTTTAGACCTGGTTTAGACCTGGTTTAGAACAGGTTTAGAACAGGTTTAGACCTGGTTTAGACCTGGTTTAGTCCTGGGTTAGACCGGGTTTAGACCGGGTTTAGTCCTGTGTTAGACCGGGTTTAGTCCTGGGTTAGACCGGGTTTAGTCCTGGGTTAGACCTGGTTTAGACCTAGTTTAGTCCTGGTTTAGTCCTGGTTTAGTCCTGGTTTAGACCTGGTTTAGTCCTGGGTTAGTACGGGTTTAGTCCTGGTTTAGTCCTGGTTTAGTCCTGGTTTAGTCCTGGGTTAGTCCTGGGTTAGTCCTGGGTTAGTACGGGTTTAGTCCTGGTTTAGACCTGGTTTAGACCTGGTTTAGACCTGGTTTAGTCCTGGGTTAGTACTGGTTTAGTCCTGGGTTAGTACTGGTTTAGTCCTGGTTTAGTACGGGTTTAGTACGGGTTTAGTCCTGGGTTAGTACGGGTTTAGTCCTGGTTTAGACCTGGTTTAGACCTGGTTTAGTCCTGGTTTAGACCTGGTTTAGGCCTGGTTTAGGCCTGGTTTAGTCCTGGTTTAGACCTGGTTTAGTCCTGGTTTAGACCTGGTTTAGTCCTGGGTTAGTCCTGGTTTAGTCCTGGTTTAGTCCTGGGTTAGTCCTGGTTTAGTCCTGGTTTAGTCCTGGGTTAGTACGGGTTTAGTCCTGGGTTAGTCCTGGTTTAGTCCTGGTTTAGTCCTGGTTTAGTCCTGGTTTAGTCCTGGTTTAGTCCTGATTTAGTCCTGATTTAGTCCTGGGTTAGACCGGGTTTAGTCCTGGGTTAGACCTGGTTTAGTCCTTTGTAAACACTGACCTGTGATTGGCTGTTTGTCTGGGGGCTGAGGGCAGGAGTGGGACAGGGGGACGACTGAGTGACGATCACCTGGAGCCCGGTGTCCACAGCGCCACCTACAGATGAGGGCCTTGACTCTGGAAGTACACAGACCTGAGGAAACAGGCGTCAGAAATAAACTATGGTTACTCTTTATCTCCTGCATGTTTACGTTAGAGCTGTTCAGACGTGAACACATCAAAACTAGAACATAATCTTCTAGAGCTGCCCACTCATCACATGGGGGTGGCGTTTCAGTGGGTCTGAAGCCTGGTGTGAGGCGGGGGGCATGAGACCTTCCCATAGGCCTACGTCAGTGGAGGGCCAATGCCTGGACCCAAAAGATAATGATTGGGACATAAAACATCGTCTCTCTGGGGGGAAGCTTAAGCCCTGAACCCCAACTCCTCGAGAGAGGCTGGACTCTGACCTACTGTAGAAGTGACTACAGCGAGAGTCGGTTCTGCCGTCATGTGTTCACTCCGGCCAAACGGCTGTTAGTGAAGGAGGGTCTGATGGAGGACCCTGTCAGAGACGTTTCCACTGATGTTCTGGGGTTGAGGATACTGAGTTTATCATGTCCTGCTCTCTTGTTTATCACTGTCACTGCCTACTGCAGCAGTTATCCATAAACCTGCTGAACACGGGAAATAAGGGTTGAGACCATCATAAAGCAGTGCTGGACAGTTACAGAGGGAAAGACTGTCTTTTCTCAGAGAAGCCAGTGCTGGTGGCTGATGAGAGCTCCCAGGACACACTGGAGGGAATATGTTTCTGGAACAGCTCAGATTCGTCTGGGGGAGGAAGTGTTTGGGAAGTCTGTGTATCTCTGTATCTGCTGCCACCACAATAAATAACCAGATCTGTTCAATTAATCTTAGAGAGAATCATTACTATAATGTGTTTGCCCTGCTCTGGTCTCAAGGGTTTAGTTTTAGACTTATTTTATTTACAGCTCATTTAAGACATGTTAGAGTCTAACCTCTCTGGACGTCCTGTCCACCGAGTTTGTCACCTGCTGCTGCTGTAACAACAGCTGCTCCACTTTGATTGGCTGCTGACTGGGCCGGTCTGCTTTGATTGGCTGGTTGAAGAGGTGGTTGGGGCCGCTCTGGAGTGATTGGATGGTGAAAGTGGAGTACAGGCCTGATTTCATGTAGTCATTTCGAGAAGAACTCTTTTGTGAAACAGGAGGAAGAGTGGAACGCTGAAGGATCGAGACAAGAATAAAATCAGTTGGTTTTCTTTATTAAAAAACATTATTTCTGTCTAAATCCAGAGTTTGTACCTGAGGTAAGCCCTTTGACTGACAGGTCGTAATCCCGTCCCCCAGCCCTTTTGATTGGAAATTGGAGTCAGCGTTGTCCCGCCTCTCCTCTTCATTGGTCCGACACACTTCAATCATTGTGGGGTTGATCGGACTCACAAACTTGTACACAAACTTCTGACCACTCACTTTCTTTATGATATTCTGTGGGAGACAGAGAAACAACTGTTGAGTCCTGCTTTAGCAATTTACAAATTGAAAAACAACTTATTATGTTATAGTTACAAATCTAGAGCAATTAAATCAAAGACGCTATTTAAATTTGAATATTAAGACAATAATTCCCAATTACTAGAGGCAAGAAAGTGGTGCTGTCCTAAGCTTTTACAACGGTATTGTAGAAGTGTCATAGCATAATTAATTTGAGACAAATGCAATAATAATCTACCACAATGCAGTTAATAACACTGATGTAATGAAGTATGTCTGCATGCAAATGACCCTCCTGGAAAGCATAACCTCATTTTTCTGCGGAGGTTCTCAGTCTTCAGGATATATTTAAGAAAAGGTAGTTAAAAGTAGATAGACTAAAAGGTGGAGACGTTTTGTCCCTCATCCAATGGATTGTCGCGGCACTATCTTTACTTTTTCGGAAGAATCCTTACCTTGTGGCGACAGTACCTTTAGCTTGTGGCGACAGTACCTTTAGCTTGTGGCGACAGTACCTTTAGCTTGTGGCGACAGTACCTTTAGCTTGTGGCGACACTATCTTTAGCTTGTGGCGACAGTACCTTTAGCTTGTGGCGACAGTACCTTTAGCTTGTGGCGACAGTACCTTTAGCTTGTGGCGACAGTACCTTTAGCTTGTGGCGACAGTACCTTTAGCTTGTGGCGACATTATCTTTAGCTTGTGGTGACAGTACCTTCACCTTTTCACGACAGTACCTTTAGCTTGTGGCGACAGTACCTTTAGCTTGTGGCGACAGTGCCTTTACCTTGTGGCGACAGTGCCTTTACCTTGTGGCGACAGTGCCTTTACCTTGTGGCGACAGTGCCTTTACCTTGTGGCGACAGTGCCTTTACCTTGTGGCGACAGTGCCTTTACCTTGTGGCGACAGTGCCTTTACCTTGTGGCGACAGTGCCTTTACCTTGTGGCGACAGTGCCTTTACCTTGTGGCGACAGTGCCTTTACCTTGTGGCGACAGTGCCTTTACCTTGTGGCGACAGTGCCTTCACCTTGTGGCGACAGTGCCTTCACCTTGTGGCGACAGTGCCTTCACCTTGTGGCGACAGTGCCTTCACCTTGTGGCGACAGTGCCTTCACCTTGTGGCGACAGTGCCTTTACCTTGTGGCGACAGTACCTTTAGCTTGTGGCGACAGTGCCTTTAGCTTGTGGCGACAGTGCCTTCACCTTGTGGCGACAGTGCCTTCACCTTGTGGCGACAGTGCCTTCACCTTGTGGCGACAGTGCCTTTACCTTGTGGCGACAGTGCCTTTACCTTGTGGCGACAGTGCCTTTAGCTTGTGGCGACAGTGCCTTCACCTTGTGGCGACAGTGCCTTCACCTTGTGGCGACAGTGCCTTCACCTTGGCGACAGTGCCTTTAGCTTGTGGCGACAGTGCCTTCACCTTGTGGCGACAGTGCCTTCACCTTGTGGCGACAGTGCCTTCACCTTGTGGCGACAGTGCCTTCACCTTGTGGCGACAGTGCCTTTACCTTGTGGCGACAGTGCCTTTACCTTGTGGCGACAGTGCCTTTACCTGTGGCGACAGTGCCTTTACCTTGTGGCGACAGTGCCTTCACCTTGGCGACAGTGCCTTTACCTGTGGCGACAGTGCCTTTACCTTGTGGCGACAGTGCCTTTACCTTGTGGCGACAGTGCCTTTACCTTGTGGCGACAGTGCCTTTACCTTGTGGCGACAGTACCTTCAGCTTGTGGCGACAGTGCCTTTACCTGTGGCGACAGTGCCTTTAGCTTGTGGCGACAGTGCCTTCACCTTGGCGACAGTGCCTTCACCTTGTGGCGACAGTACCTTCAGCTTGTGGCGACAGTGCCTTCACCTTGGCGACAGTGCCTTTACCTGTGGCGACAGTGCCTTTAGCTTGTGGCGACAGTGCCTTTACCTTGTGGCGACAGTGCCTTTACCTTGTGGCGACAGTGCCTTTACCTTGTGGCGACAGTGCCTTCACCTTGGCGACAGTGCCTTTACCTGTGGCGACAGTGCCTTTACCTTGTGGCGACAGTGCCTCACCTTGTGGCGACAGTGCCTTTACCTTGTGGCGACAGTGCCTTTACCTTGTGGCGACAGTGCCTTTACCTTGTGGCGACAGTGCCTTCACCTTGGCGACAGTGCCTTTAGCTTGTGGCGACAGTGCCTTCACCTTGGCGACAGTGCCTTTACCTTGTGGCGACAGTGCCTTCACCTTGTGGCGACAGTGCCTTCACCTTGTGGCGACAGTGCCTTCACCTTGTGGCGACAGTGCCTTTACCTTGTGGCGACAGTGCCTTTACCTTGTGGCGACAGTGCCTTCACCTTGTGGCGACAGTACCTTTAGCTTGTGGCGACAGTACCTTTAGCTTGTGGCGACAGTACCTTTAGCTTGTGGCGACAGTACCTTTAGCTTGTGGCGACAGTGCCTTCACCTTGTGGCGACAGTGCCTTCACCTTGTGGCGACAGTGCCTTCACCTTGTGGCGACAGTACCTTCACCTTGTGGCGACAGTACCTTCAGCTTGTGGCGACAGTGCCTTTAGCTTGTGGCGACAGTGCCTTTACCTTGTGGCGACAGTGCCTTTACCTTGTGGCGACAGTACCTTCACCTTGTGGCGACAGTGCCTTTACCTTGTGGCGACAGTGCCTTTACCTTGTGGCGACAGTGCCTTTACCTTGTGGCGACAGTGCCTTTACCTTGTGGCGACAGTGCCTTTACCTTGTGGCGACAGTGCCTTCACCTTGTGGCGACAGTGCCTTCACCTTGTGGCGACAGTGCCTTCACCTTGTGGCGACAGTGCCTTCACCTTGTGGCGACAGTGCCTTCACCTTGTGGCGACAGTGCCTTTACCTTGTGGCGACAGTGCCTTTACCTTGTGGCGACAGTACCTTTAGCTTGTGGCGACAGTGCCTTCACCTTGTGGCGACAGTGCCTTTACCTTGTGGCGACAGTGCCTTTACCTTGTGGCGACAGTGCCTTTACCTTGTGGCGACAGTGCCTTTACCTTGTGGCGACAGTACCTTTAGCTTGTGGCGACAGTGCCTTCACCTTGTGGCGACAGTGCCTTCACCTTGTGGCGACAGTGCCTTCACCTTGTGGCGACAGTGCCTTCACCTTGTGGCGACAGTGCCTTTACCTTGTGGCGACAGTGCCTTTACCTTGTGGCGACAGTGCCTTTACCTTGTGGCGACAGTGCCTTTACCTTGTGGCGACAGTGCCTTTACCTTGTGGCGACAGTGCCTTTACCTTGTGGCGACAGTGCCTTTACCTGTGGCGACAGTGCCTTTACCTTGTGGCGACAGTGCCTTTACCTTGTGGCGACAGTGCCTTTACCTTGTGGCGACAGTGCCTTTACCTTGTGGCGACAGTGCCTTCACCTTGTGGCGACAGTGCCTTCACCTTGTGGCGACAGTGCCTTCACCTTGTGGCGACAGTGCCTTCACCTTGTGGCGACAGTGCCTTTACCTTGTGGCGACAGTGCCTTTACCTTGTGGCGACAGTGCCTTCACCTTGTGGCGACAGTACCTTTAGCTTGTGGCGACAGTACCTTTAGCTTGTGGCGACAGTACCTTTAGCTTGTGGCGACAGTGCCTTCACCTTGTGGCGACAGTGCCTTTACCTTGTGGCGACAGTGCCTTCACCTTGTGGCGACAGTACCTTTAGCTTGTGGCGACAGTACCTTTAGCTTGTGGCGACAGTACCTTTAGCTTGTGGCGACAGTGCCTTTACCTTGTGGCGACAGTGCCTTTACCTTGTGGCGACAGTGCCTTTACCTTGTGGCGACAGTGCCTTCACCTTGTGGCGACAGTGCCTTTACCTTGTGGCGACAGTGCCTTCACCTTGTGGCGACAGTGCCTTCACCTTGTGGCGACAGTGCCTTCACCTTGTGGCGACAGTGCCTTTACCTTGTGGCGACAGTGCCTTTACCTTGTGGCGACAGTGCCTTTACCTTGTGGCGACAGTACCTTTAGCTTGTGGCGACAGTGCCTTCACCTTGTGGCGACAGTGCCTTTACCTTGTGGCGACAGTGCCTTTACCTTGTGGCGACAGTGCCTTTACCTTGTGGCGACAGTACCTTTAGCTTGTGGCGACAGTGCCTTCACCTTGTGGCGA
Organism: Neodontobutis hainanensis; assembly: GCA_024349245.1. Classification (NCBI taxonomy): domain Eukaryota; kingdom Metazoa; phylum Chordata; class Actinopteri; order Gobiiformes; family Odontobutidae; genus Neodontobutis; species Neodontobutis hainanensis. The sequence goes on along the minus strand of JALDNG010000091.1, from coordinate 422,197 downwards.
CAGTGCCTTTACCTTGTGGCGACAGTGCCTTCACCTTGTTGCGACTGTATCTTTACCTTGTCGTAGTAGTATCGTAGTGCGCGGCTCAGTTTGTCGTAGTTCATGTTGTGCTTATTCTTGCGCAGTCCCCAGAGCCGGGCCACCTCCTCGGCGTCCAGCAGCTTAAACTCTCCGTCGGCTACAGATCCGGTCCAGCTGATGAGGTGGCGCTGGTTCTGGTCCTCCAGCAGGTGGAGCAGGAACTGCCACAGAGTGATCGACGGGTCCATCGCTGAGCGGAACAGAGAGAAGAAAGGTTAGAACACATGCAGGGATGTGGTGTGTCATGTTTAGAATGTTAACCTAAAAATTATAACAAACCACAACACCAGGGGAAAGGAGGCATCTTTACATTGGCTAACATTAAATTAATAAATTTTTTTGACTGTTTTCACCTGCAGTTTGTTTTTATCCTGTGTTCAAACACTTTATGTAGCTCACTGATTTTCTTCAAATCTCAAGTGCATTATAAACAAAGTTATATATATATATATATATATATATATATATATATATATATATATATATATATATATATATATATATATATATATATATATATATATATATATATGATTAAGAGCAATAATTAGAATTAAATATGACTGTCATGTCCTAATCAGCTTTTTGGTGAACTAATGCGTGGACTTCAAGGTGCATAGTGAGTCTGTGCTAAAATCAATTTGTACCGATGTTAAAAAAAACTGTATAATGTGTTTCTCGTGATAAAAAAAAACTCTCATAAAACATAACTGCATAAAGTCTCAAAAAACAGTCCTGTGTGCTCCAAATCTTTGTCTACTTCAGGGGATTCAAAAATAAACATGTGTTTCCCTCAAAACTGTAGGCAGGCTGAATAACACTTAGTTTTGTTTGTGAATGAAAAAATAAATGGAGGAGCTGCTAAAAAACAAAACACTAACACTGTCATTTTGTCAGTATTAGATAATGTTGAATGATAACCCAGCTCTTCTGTGTAAAGGCTCACATTAATCACTGAATAAAAGACCAGTTCTGAAGAGCTGTGTGACATTAAACTGTCCCGGTGTCACTGCTGAATCCAAATGAGCCTCATTAGCATCTTCTGACCTGTTACACAACTGACCTCCGAGCGCCGCCGAAAATCATCACCATGACGACCTTTCATCACCGTCGCCACGGACAACGCTCGCGGCTCACACAGAGAGGTACTACAGACATGAATCACTACAACACGCTGACATTATCCAGTTAAAGAGACACAGACGTTTGACAGAGATACAGCTCTGAGAGGACTTTACGAGCAGGACAGGATTTTGTAGGACTGTCTGATCTTCAACTTTGATCTGGTAAATATAGACCCACGGAGAGCACTGCTTTTAGTGATACATTCCCAAATAGACGTCTGCTCATGAACGAGGCTGTACTTAAACAGAGGTTCATCTGGAGCTGGAGCACATAAAAGTTACAGCTGTTGTTGCTCATGTCACAACGAAGAGAAAAAAAAAGACAAATTTCTGTAGAGTTGTACGGAAAAGCGTGGGGTGGTCTGACACTCTGATGGAATGAAAACCTTGAGAAAAAAATACCACGATTTGTGTCTGGGTTTTGTGTTTACAACTTTAAATGCTTTTATTTTCAAGTAAATCCCGCCACATCCTCCAGAGTTTCTGGCAAAGGCACAGGCTAGGAGAAGGTCTGGGAGTTTCTACAGAGACAACTTCCCAAAGATTCTTTCTTATTGTCTCTCCTGCTGCATAACCCACTGGTGACCAAAGAACAGGCCTAAACTGATAAAGAGTAAAGGTCACGATGGAGAAGAAAAGACCTTTACAATGAAAATGAACAGTGGAGCAAACACAGCTGAAGTGACGTGCTGCTTCTCACTGAGTCTGAGGATCATCTAAAGTCCGGGGACAGTGTCAGGGTCGACTCAGGTCGATGTCAGTGACACATCTCACTTCAGTCTGAACACGTGTCGTCACGGCAACAGCTTCACACCGTTTTAACGACGCTGCTGCTGTTCTCAGATCAGTCACGTGTCTGAACATGAACATTTTAATAAATTAACTGATTTACTGTCCTCTTTGGGCTCCTGAATAAATCCAGAACTCTGCACTCCTCCATCCGACACATCACCTACAGCAACTCCACTGGCTCCCCATAAAACAAATTCACTTTAAGAGTGTGTTCACGTTTGTGTGTGCTTCATTTAGTTCACATTAAAACAGAAAACAATACATTTAGTTTGGTTTATCAGCCAAAAGCCCCAGTCCAGCAGCAGTGTTTTAATCTGCACCAAACACTATATTTTTTACCTTCTCAGTGCTTCACAGTTGCACTTTTCTTATTTAGTTGGACAATATATTTTTTTAACTAAACGTTACGTGAAGTTTTTGTCACCGGTTTATGAGGCTCTTCCTGAGCTCGTCTATGGTCGTGAGGTTCACACCTGACTACCTGACTCAAACTGTACCAGAGTTCACTTGGAAGTGGGTCTCAGAGCAGGCTGTGACACTGAGGTTCGTCTGGAAACTTATCCAAGTGAACCACACTGAAAGAGCAACTGCACCAAACACAGCAAGTGTGAACGCAGCCTAAAATACTGCCTTTAGTGGCTCTGCTCCACCGGCTCTGGAACTCACTGCCACCTGACCTCCGCAATACTAACTCTCTGACACTGTTCATTTATTATCCTACCTCTCAGTCCTCTCCACTCTACTCTATTCTAATATATTTTAAATTTTACTGTATTTATAATTATAAGGTGACCTTGAAAGGCCAAAGTAAATAAAATATTTATCACATATCACAATTTCCAGTCCCATTTAATTAATTGTTTTTTTGGTGTGGATTAAATATGTTATATTATTATTACTTGTATGAATTATCCAGATAAACATTTAAACCTTAAACTGTTTTAGATTGTTTTATAAAATTAAATAATAGTTTTATGTTAAAAGCCTCAAATCATTTTGTCAGATCTAAGTAAAATGCATAATGGTTTACACTATTATGTGTCATTTTGAGACAGATTGGCCTTCTTCCATCATCATATTCATCCTTCCGATTCTTCCTCCCTTCCATCTGTTACCTGAGGATTACCTCTGGACCACACCTGTTGCAGACAAACACACACTCATCCTTACAGTTTATCAGCGGGTTCGTCTCCATCTTCAGCCTGTGTTCCCTCCAAACCTCACAGATCCATGCCTCTGGTTCCTCTGCTTCAGTCCGTTTGTGTGAATCCTCGGAGCGGGGTTTGGAGCTGTCAGAGCCGAGCTGCGGAGGTAGAGGCCACGCTGAGCAGCTTCTTGGCCCAGCTGAAGGCGTTATGTAAGGGATCCTCCGCTGGCTCCATGTTAGCGCGGATACACGGCGAAAAGTCACATCAAACTCCTTTAAAGTCGCGTCTCTACGTAAAATAACGCTTTTAGATCACACAAACCCGACCCGTAAATGGACTCAAGACTTATTTCTCCACGTGTATTGTATTTTTTGTCCCATTACAAAAAAAGAGTGATTTTTGTGAGCTTAAGCGTCACATCTTTGCTGTTGACAGACGCTGTTTTAGTTAACAGCCGCTGATGCTAAAACTATTAGCGTCTTTAGCATCAAATTTGACTATTTAATTATATTTTCACGCCGTCTTTAATGGTTCACACTCGAAGATTAAAGTCACAAGTTGTCGCTTGGTTTGTTCACAAAAAAGCCTCACAATTGTCGTGTTTTGTGCTGGTTTAGTCGCTTAGCTTGTCCTGCTAAGCTAATCTGTTAGCCCCGCGCCTTCTTCTTCTTCTGCGTCAAACAGCGTTGACTGCAAAAGGAAAAACAAACGCGTAAAGTCCTCCAGAAACAGAGAAATGTGTTTTATAAATCCCACAGACGTTTTAGAAAAAGGTATCACACGGGGCTTGTGTTCTCAGTTTCTTCCTGTTTGTTTGGACAAACGCCCCCTCACTACTTTATCAAAGTGAAGCTAGCGTAGGTGCGAACAGGTAACTTTCGCTTCAGGTTTTCAAAATAAACGTGTGTGTGTCAATTTATTCATTGGCAAAATATGTCTATCATTATGGTCACGAGGTCTTTAAGTAGTTCTTAGTTTCTTAAGACCAGAGACATTTACAGCAGTGTCACGTAAAGAAGCAGAAGAGAGGCCTGTGTTAATGAAACCATACTTGCAAAAAAATAAATTTAAGTTAAATGTGGACAATTAACTAATCTCATAAAATTACATTCACAAAAGGCCATGAACACATCAGAAGTTACAACAGAGATTTTACCATTCCCTTTAACATTTTTACAATTGAAGAAAAGGTTTCAGTAAAAGCATCTGGACTAAGTTTTCAGGTAAAGACGTTTTGTCTCTAATTCCAAGAGACTTTATCAATTTTTTTTTCTTGTTTCTAAAACCTTGTTGCCAGATATATTTAATAAATCTTTACCTCATATGTGCACGTTCCAGGATTTAGTCATGGCTGAATAAAGCAGAAATATTCAAAAATAATTTCTTAAAATGATGCTGTCGCTTAACTTATTGATCCCTGCTCTTATTGTGAAGGTGACACTCCAGCTGAACTCCAGTCACTTCCGGTTTTCACCTTGACGCAGATCGCAGTGTTTTTGCAGCAAGAGTGACGTCAGGACGCTCCCTCATTCATTACTTTTTCTATGAACACATACTGTTTGCACTTTAACAGAGCCATTAGTTTCATCTTTAACTTATATTTTAGTATTTTATTTGACAGATTGGTTAGGAAACCGGAAACAATAGGAAGGTCATGTGAATAAACCTATTGCAGAAAAATTGTTATAAACAGCTTTAAACTCAAATTCCAAATGCTGATCCAGCTGCATTTGTTCAAGTCCCACTTACTTTTCCCAACTTTTGTTTTGTTCATTCAAGATATTTTAGACGTTGATAGACGTTTGACTTTTTAATATTCATTAATTTACAGAACTGTACTGAACATCCTTGATGCTGACGTGAGCTTTAATTCAGTCAAACGTCATGTTTTTCTCCTCGAGCATCAGGAGCTGCTTCCCTTTCTTTTCACTGCAGCTGCTTTAGCTTCCGTTTCCACGACAACAGCGACTCGCTCTGAACCAGAACCATCTACAAGTGTTTTTACCTAAAACAAAAGGCAGTGCCTTATTCTTTTCTTAGACAGAGAAATATAAAACACTTTTAAACACAACAGCTCTGTACTCCCCCTGCTGGAGAGGACAGGTCACATGATGAACCTCTTCCAGTCTTTGGGGTTTAATAATCCAACAGATAAAGTTCTTCCCTTTAAGCGTCTTTGTGAGTAAATAGAACTAGAAGAGCTCTCTGTGGCTGGACTCAGGCAGGTCACTGAAGCCCTGCAGTTCTCTCAGACCCTAGAAAAGAACAAGAGATATATATAATACCTTGATAAACCTGTGGTTCTTACACTATTAAGTACTATGGGCTTATCACTGCAGTGAAAACATCTTGACACAAAGCAAATAAACAAATACAAACTACACAGAAAATACATGCTTCCATCAGCAGTCCCAGGAACCTCCCCGAAAAGCCTGAGCAGCTTTTTAGACAGTCACATTTTTAGGTGTTGTAAAGAGCTGAGTCTAATATCTATTTAGTTGAGTTCAGTTTGTTTTGTGATTAAGCACTTGGACGACAGAAGGTGCTAAATAAATACTTTTACTGGAGTCTGTGGTTTTGGAAAACTTCAAACGTTCGTCCTAGAACCTGAAGGTTAGAGGTTTGATTGCTGTGCTCCTCGGCTCATACTGTTGTTGTGCCCTTGGGCCCCCTCCTTGCCTCCAGTGTCTGTGGCTCTGGTGTCTGAATGTGTGGGTGAATAGAAGCTTGATGGAAAGTGCTGCAAGTGCCTGTAGAAGCGCTGTATTGAATCCATGCCATCTACCATTCAACAGTAGTTAAGAGGCTAAGTCTGAACCAGCCTCTGAGATGTGTAACTCCCGACCGCTTATGCTGAGAATTAATCGTCCAGAAGTGCAGCAAATAAAGCAGTTTAATATTCAGTTCCAAATTAACAAGGCGAAAAAGCAAAACTCCATACAACGATAGCAATCAAAAACTGTTTGCCCCTGCCGGGTCGCAAAAAAGTTGGAAAGTTGAAAAGAAATAAAGAATAGATGAATCCTGAGTAAATTGGCTGATGTTATCAAAACTTCACTCTACAAATAGGTTTAATGTTTGAGCCATTTCTCTTGTTATTAGTCGGCTGAGTGCTGTTGAATCCACCTGGCCCACCTGAACGCAGCATCTGAGCAGTGGTTTGATTCTCTGTGAAACTCAGACAAAGAGATAAAGCCAGCAGTGAGTGTGGTCGGAGTGACTCGGGGACAAACCTCGTTACTCACTGAACACCTGTCTGTAGTCAGGCCTCGGAAAATAGTTTCAAAATATATTCTCCAAATGCAGACAGAAGTCCAGACCTACATTTAACTACAGCTTTTTCAATGCCCCAAACATTTAATGTTCAGCCGATTTAATTAATATCAGTGCATGACCAGGTGCACACACTCCGACAACCACAGATTAAACTGGACAAACAGCAGAGACTTACCTCCAGAACCAGGCGGATGTGGGCTTTAATTTTAGCCGAGTCTTTGGTGAGCTGCTCTGTAAAACTGAAAAAACACAAAACATTAGCACGAGTTTACATTGACAGGCTCTATCTGAATCCAGGTGAGTCCAGTGACTGGCTGTGACACTGACGCTGTGAGCTGAGTGGTCTTCTTCTCGATGAATTTCAGAGCCTCGTCATGAGTCATTTCCACAAAAAAACCATAACCCACTGCAACAAAGACTTTTGATGAATCCTCCCTGAGAACAGTTAAAGAATGACTGTTGGTTATTAGCTTTTAAGTACAAGAAGAAAAAATGAAAGCACAAGAAGAAAAGATGAAAGCACAATTAACTTCGAAAAGTGAATTTTTGATGTTTGTAATAACAGAATGTGACTCATTGAGCTGCAGTATTACAAATAAATGTGTAACTGGGAAAGTTGTCTGGTCTTACACTTCAGCCTGAACATAGAAGTTACAGCCCAGGTCCACATCAGTCTTCAGACGCTCAGACCCCCCCTCCTGAAGAAAGAGACAAAAAGAAAACTCATTATCTCATTCGACATACAGTAGTCGAATGTGTATTGACTTGTGTAATACAAGTGTTAAAAACAGTTGGTGCTGTAGCCTTCATACATATACAACCACATTTACCTGTAGACTCTGAAGAGTGTTCTTCAGCTGCAGATACTGAGAAATCTTCTCATAAACCGAGTCCCTCTGCTCCAACACCTTCCTAAAAACACACATTTTCAGATTAAATTATACACATTACAACCCTTGGTCTGTGTCCGGTTTCTGACCCGTGAGTCTTACTGTAAATCCCTTCTGAGGACGTCGTTGATAAAGTTTTCGTACTGAAGCACTTTCTGGTCTATGTTAGCATTAGCATTAGCCATAACGTCGGCTAATCTTTAAAACATAAATTCAGCCTTTAAATGAACTTTTAGTCAAAGGGTCACTCATCAAAGCCCGGTATCAACTGCACTGCTTCAGCTTCATTATGAATCTATTAAATGTCACTGAAACAACAACACAGCCGTTCACTTTCATGTAAACATCGTTCTTCTGAGCCAAAATCAGCTCTTCTTCTCTGGCTCTAAGCATCACAGCTCTTCTTCTCTGGTTCTAAGCATCACAGCTGCTGCTGGACGCTTACAACGCCACCTGCCGGCTTTGGCTGATTTAAATTCATTGCTGCTGAACTTATTTTTGCAGTAAAATAAACCTCCAAACTGCCATAAAGACGGCACTGGGAGAAAAATTCTCTTAGATCTGTGAAAAGTGAGAGAAACTACTGACACAATATTTATTCACTTCATCAACACCAAAATGAAAGAAAATCTGTTCATTTTTAAGATTTAAAATCCTTAAAAATAAATTATGTAAATGGCTTACAAGTTAAATGTGGTATTGAAATCAATAAAACTCCAAAATAAAGTACAGTATTACTGCTAAAATATGCCTTGTTTTAGTCAAATGTCCATCCCTCCATTTCCTCCTCGCTGCTTCACAGGACTAAACCATCGACTAAACCCGATCTAACCCGGTTCTTAAGTTCTTTATATCGTGTGGAGTTGGTTCATTGTCCCTCCAGTTGCTCACGAAGCTCTGCCGCCTCTCGTTCCATCTCCTCCGGGCTCCTCCACTTCCCCGGGTCCTCCTGCTCCTCGGCGTCTTGCTTCTGGAGCTCGTCGTAAACGTTGTCGTTCCGCTGAAAATCCCCCTTCCTCCGAGGTAGGACGTGAACGTGGACGTGCCTGACAGTCTGGCCGGCCTCAGCTCCGTCCTGGACACAGATGGTCACTGAAGTGGCGGCAAAGTGCGTCTCCACGAGCCGGGCTACTCTCTGCGTGGTCCGAAACAGGTCTGACACTTCCTCCGGTCTGAGGTCCGCGAACCGCTCCACGACCCGCAGAGGGCACACCAGGACGTGACCGGGGACCACAGGCTTACGATTGACCAGGGCGAAGGACTGCTCGGTCTTTAAGAACACCACCGAGGTCCGGATGAGGTGCTGACCGAAGCGGAGCGTGGACATGGTGCTGTTGACAAAATCTCAGTGCGCGTTTTATGTTGATTTTACGGCAGACTGAGGAAAAAGACAGGGAAAAAAATTGCCCAAATGCTACCAACACGTACCACATTTAAATGTAACCTATAATTTAGCCATATCATGGCTAAAGGACATGGCTAAATATTATGCCTTCTTTTTTCGTTTCAAAATGCGTAATGTAACGAATCACTGCGTGTTTCCTATGAACTTACGGCACGGAAGCTGAACACGGACATAACAGTCAAAGATCGCATTAGAAAATGATGAGATAGTTTACCAGAAAAAATAGATAAACCCCAAAACGATTTATTTTCTTATTTTATTCAAAGAAAGTACGAATATGAAAACTAATACGTAAAGTGCTGTGTACAAAATTATATTTATTGAAAATTTGTTACGCTACTTCAAATTTAAAGGCCAATAAAAGCTAACGTTAGCGTTAGTTAAAGATGTGAGGGTAAAGAGGCAAATATTTAAATCTTAAATAAAGCAACTAAAACGTTAAAACCTGATAATAAAGTGATTTTACAGGTTTTTGGATTCCGTTATTAGAGTAGTAAGAGCTGCTTATAAAATACACTAGATGGAGTACTTTTGCTTAAATTGTAAAAACGAAGCGACGAAGAAGCCTTATTCCAAACAAAGATGGCGGACTGCTAACTTCTTTAAGGCTGACATTTTAGATTCAAACAATTTTACATCGTTTAAACCTTATGTCGAAGAATATTTATATTTCGTTGACACTGGCTTCTTACTGTTAAACCATATATAGGGCCAGAAGGTCGAAATCCAAAATATTTGTCTTATTATACCTTTAGCCGTTAGCTTTAAGATTAGCATGCTGGTTGCCACGGAAACGTTAGCAGCAGCAACGGAGCTTTAGCGTTAGCAGAAAAATAAATTGTTAACGTTTTGCTCTCATTATTTACCCATTCTTTCAACTCCGAATGGACATAAGATTGGAGAATAATGAATCAATTTTTTTTTTGTAAATTAACATGTAGAATATTAAATTTATGAGCTGATAATCTGACAATTAGCAGAGTTTTTGGATTGAGTTTTGTTATGTCGTCCATTATTTGTCTTTTTATGGGAAGAAAATTGCTAAAAGTGAAAGGATATGTTATTTCATCAACAATAATGTCAGCGAATAAATCTTAAATTATTTCGAATTAACTCATTAAACTAAAATGGAGCAGTACAGTATCCTGGGCCGAATCGGAGAAGGGGCCCATGGTATCGTCTTCAAGGCCAAGCACATCGAGGTAAGAAAGTCTAACAATAACAACTGTTATTGTAGGTTTAGATAGCTGCACATTGACTTTAGAATGGCTTTTAATCTCGTGAGTGTGTGTCAGACCGGAGAGACTGTGGCTCTGAAGAAGGTGGCTCTGAGGCGTCTGGAGGATGGGATCCCCAACCAGGCTCTGAGAGAGATCAAGGCCCTGCAGGAGATTGAGGACAACCAGCACGTGAGTCCTTTTAGTCGTGGTTTAGTCCTGGTTTAGTCCTGGTTTAGTCCTGGTTTAGACCTGTTTGTCTCCAGGTGGTGAAGCTGAAGGCGGTCTTTCCTCATGGGACGGGCTTTGTGCTGGTCTTCGACTTCATGCTCTCAGACCTGTCGGAGGTCGTCAGGAACTCGGACCGACCCTTGACCCCTGCACAGGTCAAAGGTTACATGATAATGCTTTTAAAGGGTGTAGCCTTTCTTCATCACAACAACATCATGCACCGAGTGAGTCTGAGTGTTTCTTCAACCCAAACAGATCTCACAGAGAACACTTTAGACCACACAGCTGTTGATTTGTGAAAAGAGGTTTATCCTTGTGGTCAGCTTTTTGTCGTGAAATTGTGATCTGCTTGTAAGGGTCTACCACTTGTGAAAAGTTCAAAGCCTGAAATGTAATTGAGCTGTAGTTTAATGTAACACTTCAGAGACATGGTAGTATCTTAGTTTCTGTGTAGGACCTGAAGCCTGCGAACCTCCTCATCAGCTCAACCGGACACCTGAAGATTGCAGACTTCGGTTTGGCTCGACTCCTGAGTGAACCTGGAGACAGACTGTACAGCCACCAGGTCGCCACCAGGTCAGAGCCTACGCCGTCTAACACTTTAGATTACATCATGCAGATGGTCCAGCACCAGGTCAAAGAGCTGTATTTTCACTGTGTGCAGGTGGTACAGAGCCCCGGAGCTGTTGTACGGAGCCAGGAAATACGACGAGGGAGTGGACCTCTGGTGAGAGTAAAAATATCTCTTGTAATATTCTGGGTTTAAATGTAAAATACAGCAGACTGTACACTTCAGGCTCATGTACAAACAGAGCAGAGCAACCGCCCAAACTGATGGTAATAAACATTTTATTAAAGAATAGTATTCAGCCCGACATTTTTTAACTCTGCCACTGAACATGACACTTGTGTTAAATAATAAATACAGTACATGACTTGTATAACGGTTATGGCCAACATTTACTTTTTCCAAATCATCCTCAAAAAGCCTCAACTCAAAATGTGCTGCATCCAAATAAAAAGGCCTAGTTTAGTCCAGGTTTAATTCTGGTTTAGTCCGGGTTTAGACCTGGTTTAGGCCTGGTTTAGACCTGGTTTAGGCCTGGTTTAGGCCTGGTTTAGTCCAGGTTTAATTCTGGTTTAGACCTGGTTTAGTCCGGGTTTAGACCTGGTTTAGGCCTGGTTTAGACCTGGTTTAGTCTGGGTTTAGACCTGGTTTAGACCTGGTTTAGTCCGGGTTTAGACCTGGTTTAGACCTGGTTTAGACCTGGTTTAGTCCGGGTTTAGACCGGGTTTAGACCTGGTTTAGGCCTGGTTTAGTCCGGGTTTAGACCTGGTTTAGGCCTGGTTTAGACCTGGTTTAGTCCGGGTTTAGACCTGGTTTAGGCCTGGTTTAGTCCGGGTTTAGACCGGGTTTAGACCTGGTTTAGTCCTGGTTTAGTCCGGGTTTAGACCTGGTTTAGACCTGGTTTAGACCTGGTTTAGTCCTGGTTTAGACCTGGTTTAGTCCTGGTTTAGTCCGGGTTTAGACCTGGTTTAGACCTGGTTTAGTCCTGGTTTAGACCTGGTTTAGTCCGGGTTTAGACCTGGTTTAGTCCGGGTTTAGACCTGGTTTAGATCTGGTTTAGACCTGGTTTAGGCCTGGTTTAGACCTGGTTTAGTCCTGGTTTAGTCCGGGTTTAGACCTGGTTTAGGCCTGGTTTAGTCCGGGTTTAGACCGGGTTTAGACCTGGTTTAGGCCTGGTTTAGGCCTGGTTTAGACCTGGTTTAGACCTGGTTTAGTCCGGGTTTAGACCTGGTTTAGTCCGGGTTTAGACCTGGTTTAGACCTGGTTTAGGCCTGGTTTAGACCTGGTTTAGACCTGGTTTAGTCCGGGTTTAGACCTGGTTTAGTCCGGGTTTAGACCTGGTTTAGTCCGGGTTTAGACCTGGTTTAGACCTGGTTTAGGCCTGGTTTAGACCTGGTTTAGTCCGGGTTTAGACCTGGTTTAGGCCTGGTTTAGTCCGGGTTTAGACCGGGTTTAGACCTGGTTTAGGCCTGGTTTAGGCCTGGTTTAGACCTGGTTTAGTCCGGGTTTAGACCTGGTTTAGTCCGGGTTTAGACCTGGTTTAGACCTGGTTTAGGCCTGGTTTAGGCCTGGTTTAGACCTGGTTTAGACCTGGTTTAGTCCGGGTTTAGTCCGGGTTTAGACCTGGTTTAGTCCGGGTTTAGACCTGGTTTAGACCTGGTTTAGACCTGGTTTAGACCTGGTTTAGTCCGGGTTTAGACCTGGTTTAGGCCTGGTTTAGGCCTGGTTTAGTCCGGGTTTAGACCGGGTTTAGACCTGGTTTAGGCCTGGTTTAGGCCTGGTTTAGACCTGGTTTAGACCTGGTTTAGTCCGGGTTTAGACCTGGTTTAGGCCTGGTTTAGGCCTGGTTTAGTCCGGGTTTAGACCGGGTTTAGACCTGGTTTAGGCCTGGTTTAGGCCTGGTTTAGGCCTGGTTTAGACCTGGTTTAGACCTGGTTTAGACCTGGTTTAGACCTGGTTTAGTCCGGGTTTAGACCGGGTTTAGACCTGGTTTAGACCTGGTTTAGACCTGGTTTAGTCCTGGTTTAGACCTGGTTTAGTCCTGGTTTAGTCCGGGTTTAGACCTGGTTTAGACCTGGTTTAGTCCTGGTTTAGACCTGGTTTAGTCCGGGTTTATACCTGGTTTAGTCCGGGTTTAGACCTGGTTTAGATCTGGTTTAGACCTGGTTTAGGCCTGGTTTAGACCTGGTTTAGTCCTGGTTTAGTCCGGGTTTAGACCTGGTTTAGGCCTGGTTTAGTCCGGGTTTAGACCGGGTTTAGACCTGGTTTAGGCCTGGTTTAGGCCTGGTTTAGACCTGGTTTAGACCTGGTTTAGTCCGGGTTTAGACCTGGTTTAGTCCGGGTTTAGACCTGGTTTAGACCTGGTTTAGGCCTGGTTTAGACCTGGAGCTTATATCCAACACGTGTTTGTTTCTCTGAGGGCGGTGGGGTGTATCTTCGGAGAGCTGCTGAACTCCTCTCCTCTGTTTCCTGGAGAGAACGACATTGAACAGCTCTGCTGCGTCCTGCGAGTGTTGGGGACCCCCACAGAGGAGACATGGCCTGTAAGACCCTCACTTTTTAAAACCCCCTCCTGCTGAAATTTAACCTCAGACTGAATTCTTCTGTCTCAGGAGATGGTGGAGCTGCCCGACTACAACAAGATCACATTTAAGGAGAACCCCCCGGTCCCTCTGGAGGAGGTGGTCCCTGACACCTCTCCTCAGGCCATAGACCTGCTCCACAAGTTCCTGTTGTATCCGTCCAGACAGCGCTGCTCTGCAAGCCAGGTACAGCTCAGAGCTCACAAACACCGGGGTTCTCTCTGAAAGCACTCTAACCATCACCTGCCCCCCCCAGGCCCTGCTGCACCACTACCTGTTCTGCCCCCCTCTGCCCTCGCACCACTCAGAGCTGCCCATCCCTCAGCGCAGCGGCCGCCCGCCTCGACAGAGACTCCAGGTCCAGCCCCCAGACCTGACCGTGGACCTGCCCCTGAGGGACAGCCTGGTAGACCCCGCGGCACTTCAGCCGTGGACCTGCCCCTGAGGGACAGCCCGGTAGACCCCGCGGCACTTCAGCCGTGGACCTGCCCCTGAGGGACAGCTCGGTAAACCCCGCGGCACTTCAGCCGTGGACCTGCCCCTGAGGGACAGCCCGGTAGACCCCGCGGCACTTCAGCCGTGGACCTGCCCCTGAGGGACAGCCCGGTAGACCCCGCGGCACTTCAGCCGTGGACCTGCCCCTGAGGGACAGCCCGGTAGACCCCGCAGGACTCTGATAGACCTGGATAACTTTAGGGCTGGCCATGTTTGATTTTAATGCTGGGTCTGTTTGTGCAAAGAGACAATGCTTTTATTTCTACATTCATCTGTTTATTTGTTGTATAATATATAATAGAAAACTTTTTTCTGAGTCAATTAAAGAAAACTTTAAAGTCTGCACTGGTGTAGCTGTATTGTAATATCTTAATTTATTTTTTAATGTGTATTTTTTGTATATATTTTTCAAATAACCATAAATTAATCAGGTTTTTTAATCCGATTATTGAAATATCAACAGAAGGGTTTTACCTCCTGTAGTACCACTGTGTACCAGCAGATGGAGCGTGGCGCTCAAACAGAACTGAGCTGCTGTTTGTAGACTTTATCGATTCACGTTTGGGCTGCGCAATTAATCACCAAACGATTGAAATTTGAGCACATGCAATTTCTAAATCGCACAGGGCTGCAATTTTATTTATTTCTTTCTCAATATTTTTATTAAAAATGAGAGACTATGCCGGCTTTTGGGCAGTTTAATTAATAATTTTCCGGTAAAATCAAAGCTCCCCAATCATTTTGTCCATAAAAGTCTGCTCCCGGTGCTGTGCGCAGTTCAGACACGATTTGTTGCAGTTTAAATGTTTATTAAGTTTATGAATACATTTAGAATGTAGCTTGTTTGAAAAAGCAAAAACAATTGCTGGCCATGTGACCGCAGAGACTCCGCCCACTTCAGACTTCATTGATTATTGCTCCTCAGTTGCTCTTCAGACTCTAATCACTCTCCATCTGTGAGTATCACTTTCTCATCTTCAACACAGTTATTTGCACTTGAAATATATATATTTTTGTCATGTTTCTGATTAAAAAAATATTTGTTTTGTAAATTCTTATTTTGTTGACAAGATTTTACAAAAAAAAAAAAAAAACACGGCTAACCATCAACATTAATAAAAAAAAAACCGTTAGGATTTTACGCACAGCTTACAAAAACAGCAAATTCCACATCATCTAAAAAAGGGTGGCTGGTTTAGATCTGGTTTAATCTTAGTTTTTGCTTTAAATAATTTTAAAAACACATCTTCCAGGTTTGATAAAATATTGGCTCAGTCTTTTGGTGAAAAGTATATTATAGCCACAAAGACAAAGCTATGGAGCATTTAAAAGTATTGTGTGTGTCTTTAGAAGAGCCCAGGAGCAGACTTCTCAGTTTCTGTGTTTTCTGTCCGAGTTGGTTTGGTGTGCTTTGGTCTGGAGCCAGAAAAGTGGTCGATCGGAGCAGAGCTGAGTATTTCCACAGATCAACAGTTACAGAGACGTTACGGTGAGCTTTAGAGCTGTTTTTCTGGATCTCCAGAGTTGGGTTTAACTCCGGAGTTGGGACTAACTCCCGGTTTTTGGAGCAGGCTTCATTTTGGAAAAAAATATAATTTCATCTAAATGTAGTCCAATTAATTATTAGACTTCTATATTATGCAATATATAATCCAACTAAAACCTGTTCAAATCCAACTAAAACCTGTTTAAAGCCAAATAAAACCTGTTTAAATCCAACTAAAACCTGTTTAAATCCAACTAAAACCTGTTTAAATCCAACTAAAACCTGTTTAAATCCAAATAAAACCTATTCAAATCCAACTAAAACCTGTTCAAATCCATCTAAAACCTGTTTAAATCCATCTAAAACCTGTTCAAATCCAGCTAAAACCTGTTTAAAGCCAAATAAAACCTGTTCAAATCCAACTAAAACCTGTTTAAAGCCAAATAAAACCTGTTTAAATCCAACTAAAACCTGTTTAAATCCAACTAAAACCTGTTTAAATCCAACTAAAACCTGTTCAAATCCAACTAAAACCTGTTTAAATCCAACTAAAACCTGTTTAAATCCAACTAAAACCTGTTTAAATCCAACTAAAACCTGTTTAAATCCAACTAAAACCTGTTTAAATCCAAATAAAACCTATTCAAATCCAACTAAAACCTGTTCAAATCCATCTAAAACCTGTTTAAATCCATCTAAAACCTGTTCAAATCCAGCTAAAACCTGTTTAAATCCAACTAAAACCTGTTCAAATCCAACTAAAACCTGTTTAGATCCAACTAAAACCTGTTTAGATCCAACTAAAACCTGTTCAAATCCAACTAAAACCTGTTTAAATCCAACTAAAACCTGTTTAAATCCAACTAAAACCTGTTTAAATCCAACTAAAACCTGTTTAAAGCCAAATAAAACCTGTTTAAATCCAACTAAAACCTGTTTAAATCCATCTAAAACCTGTTTAAACCCAACTAAAACCTGTTCAAATCCAACTAAAACCTGTTTAAAGCCAAATAAAACCTGTTTAAAGCCAAATAAAACCTGTTTAAATTCAACTAAAACCTGTTTAAATCCAACTAAAACCTGTTTAAATCCAAATAAAACCTATTCAAATCCAACTAAAACCTGTTCAAATCCATCTAAAACCTGTTCAAATCCATCTAAAACCTGTTTAAATCCAACTAAAACCTGTTTAAATCCAACTAAAACCTGTTCAAATCCAACTAAAACCTGTTTAAATCCAACTAAAACCTGTTTAAATCCATCTAAAACCTGTTCAAATCCAACTAAAACCTGTTCAAATCCAACTAAAACCTGTTTAAATTCAACTAAAACCTGTTTAAATCCAACTAAAACCTGTTCAAATCCAACTAAAACCTGTTTAAATCCAACTAAAACCTGTTCAAATCCATCTAAAACCTGTTCAAATCCAACTAAAACCTGTTCAAATCCAACTAAAACCTGTTTAAATCCAACTAAAACCTGTTTAAATCCAACTAAAACCTGTTTAAAGCCAAATAAAACCTGGTCAGATTGATAAAACACGTATGTAACTCTTGTTTGCTCAGACGTCTATCCCTCGCTTCTCGTTGAAGAAAAGGTTAAAGTTTTCTAGTTTTCAGATTTCAAGGTGAAAACTGATTGAAAACTGAGTCCAGAGGCTTTTGCTTTAACCCTTTCTTCAAGATGACCTGGATGACTGAGAACCTTCACAGACTCACTTCATTCAAACCCAGTTTGACTGAAAGTAAGTCGAAACAAAAGCCGGAGACCTTTGACAGATATGACATCACAAGTTTATTGAATTTGGCAAAGTTTGATAAGTTCAGAATAAGGCTGGTTCATGGTCTGCTGCTGACATCTGTCTTTGATTCATAAAGACTTTAATATTTCATCTGTAATAAATACTTTATCTCCTTCAGCGTTCAGGTCGAGCCTATAAAAATCCACCAGCTGCAGGAGATCGTTTCCTAAACTAGAATCATTCAGTAACTGTTATTGATCGTTCATTAAAAGTCTGTTCAGCCGGCTGTTGGTGTGAGAGGTCAGTGGTTTTACTGCCGGGCCGGGACAGAGCTTCTAAAACACAGTGCTTCTCAAACTGTGGGACGCTCGATGTTTGTGTAAGGCTGACATTTGAAAGTCCTTCGCTTCAGTCCTGGATGAACTTGGTCTTAGTCCTGTTGGTAAAGCGTGTCCCATTTACGCAGGTCTGTCCTTTCAAATTAAGACAAAAAGAAATATAAAAAGGTTAACTGTAGCAGAACTGTAAACATAGTTTGGTTTTTAGTTTTTAGTTTTTTTTTACAGTGAAACAGTTAAAGTTAACTAAACCTTATATTCAGGAAAAAGCATGTTTTTGTAAATGTCTCTTTTTCTAGAACTAGTCCTATATTATATTTTATTATGAACAGTTCTCTTAGAGACAAATGTTCTTTGTAAACATTTGTCTCTGAACTTTTCATTGATCTTGTATCATCAGTAAAGAGCTCTACAGATTCAGATTTGTGACAAATACAGGCTTATCACCTAGAAATCTCAAATGAAGTCTTAATTCTTTAGTAAAAAATGAGTTTGAAGTAATTGTTTTCAGAGAAAAGTAAAAATTTGTATAAATATAATTATTATAAATAAAAGAAAATAGATAAAAGTTTTGGGTTCAAATTTTTTTGAAAATCCTGTTACGCAAACCTTTTTTAATATCAATGCAGATTCAAAATTTGGAAAAAATTTAATTTTAAACTGTTGACTTCCAAAGTTTTTTTTCTCATAAGTACTTTATAATTCCATAATTAAACATTTATTATAAAAAAGCCTTCTGAACATTTACGAACCATAATGTTTCAGTTTTCTTTCATATTTTGGATTTATGAGCCCTGTTCTGTGCCCACTGTGGGATTTGATAAAACTTACATATATACACACATATATATATATATATATATATATATGTGTGTATATGTATATATATGTATATATATATATGTATATATATGTATATATATGTATGAATAATGCTCTTTGAACGTAGGGATCACCAGGAGGCTGTTTTTAGTTCACATTTGTTCAGTTTTTCGTCCGAGCCCGACAGTAAACCTCTTCTTTTCTGCGGAGACGCCTCAGCAGCAGACGACTAACGAAGGCTGAAGAACGAGGCACTTTTTTATCGTTGAGAGGCTGAAGATGCTCGGCCATCTTGGATCCGGACGCAGCTGTTGCTATAGGAACGGGTCCTTCAGTTTTTTTTTTTATTTACAGGCGAACGGATCCAGACTCGAGGAGGATTATGGCTCTGTTCAGATTTTTAAAAACGTCGGGCAAAAATCTTTTCAGGCAAAAGCAGGCAGAGATTAGTACCAACAGGCTCATTACAATATTACAAAAATAAAATCATTCCATTTTCACATGCTCAGGTTAAACATCGCAGCCTCAGAGTCCGGTCTCTACGGAAGCCTGTTGGGGCCACTGGAGTTTATACAAGTAACAGTCAGGAAGTCAAAATAATCATGAATGAACTGAAGCTACAGAGAACGTTTTTAAAGTACAAAAGGGGTTTGAAGTAAATATACGGATACGAAGTTATTTTTTTCAAAATGAATTCTACAAAAATAATATTTAAAACATTACAAATTTCAAATACTTGTTAAAAAAATGAATCAAAACTCCCAAAATAAGAAGTAAACATTTGAGAACAAAAGAGAACAAACATTTGTTGAATGTTAAATTTTAGTTACTAAAATAAATGTATGAAAAGTCAAACTTTTGAACTAAAATATTTAAAAAATTTTAATAAAAAAAAATCGAATTTCAAAGATAAAATTCTAGTTTGTCATCAAATGTTGTGGGATTCTGAAACAAACATTTTTTGTTTGACAGCGGCAGAAACAGGCTTCAGTGGAAACCAGACGTTTTGCATAAGTTCAAACGAAGACGTGGACCGAGGCGGGTTCAGTCCGAGTCTGGACTTGGAGCAGTTTATTTCAGGCTCAGTCACAACAGAGGCTTCATCTGACTCTGAAACCGTCAGACAACAGCCCTCAAACAGTTTCTCTGTGAAATCAGATGAAGCTTTATGAGAGACGTCTGTCCAGTAGAGGGCACTGTGATTAAAAAAGCGAAGAAAGACAACAGCCTCCGTTGGATTTGTGCGGATTATTACTAAAACCGCTTTAAGTGGGACTGTTAAGTTCTAAATACAATAGTTTGAATGGATGAGAATAAAGTGAATAAAGTGTCTCTTTTTACTTTATTTTTACAGAATCATTTCATTGATTTCATTCATTTCATTTACAGAAATAAATGAAATGACTTGAAATGCGACTAATATGTTTGACTCTCTTTCAAAACAACATCACCTAAAGCTTAGTCTATACCAGCCTCAGTCTGAGCTCCGTCTGTTTATTATTGCTGCGTTAAACCACATTTAGAGAGCAATAACCGGCCAATCAGCTGCCAGCGTTGATGTGATCCAATCCGATCTGAACACCTCCAGAGAATCAGAAACCGCTGTTGTGACTCTGCTTGTTCGATTTAGCTGTATTTGCAAAATTAACTAAATTAAAGTTAAATCTTATTGCTGCTCAGCCCAGACCCAGCGCGATGCGTTTAATGACGTTATGTTAAAGTGAGTGTTGCTGTAGAACAGTCCGGCACAGGCCAAAGCCTAAAAAGCGAAAGCACAAGCCCTTTATAAAGAAGTTTATAAAAGCCTCAGAGCGAAAGCCCGCCCACCAGGCTCCGCCCACTCAGCCGGGAGCCAATCAGCACCTGCGTCAGTTTCTGGGGGCTGGGTTTGAGCCAGGGTCCTGGAGGTGCTTCAAAGTCCGCCCTCCTCCAGTCGGACTCTTCCCTCCACACGATGCTAGCGGCTGATTGGCTGATCTCAGAGAAGCTGGCTCCTGATTCGCTGTCGGATGGAGGCTGGTCGTTGCGCGCCATCAGGAAAGAGAAGGGTTCGGAGACAGCTCGGTTTGACACGTGATGCTTGTCAGTTTTAATGTCTTCTCTCAAAACGTCCTCTTTTCGTTTGTGTCTCCGTTTCTTCTCAGAGACCTCCAGGCCCACCCCCTCCGCCGCCACGGCTCTGTCCCAGGATTGAGCTCTGTTTCTGGGTAAGCTCCGACTCATTCCCTGCTCATCCTGGTTCTTTTCTCTCACAGTTTGACTTCTCCTCTGTTGTTTTTCGCTCTTGCGCCGCTGCTCCTCCACCAGGTCCAGGTCTAGGTCCGGAGGCGTAGGTCTTAGTCCTGGTTTTGCTCTGTTTCTGTCGGTTTTGGTTTCTCTGTCGTCGCGGCTCTTCTTCCTCCTCCTCTCTCCCTCTCCTCCTCCGCCTCCTGCGGTGGTGACGATGGAGGAGGCGGTCGTCGTGGTTACCGGGGCGCGGGCGGTCGTCGTGGTAACCGCCTCCTCGGGCTGTGGCTGTGCGGGGGAGGGGGAGAGGGCACCTTCCTCAGGGCCTGGAAGAAACAGAGGACGACTCAATCAGCTGCAGTTCCTTTAACGGCCACTAGTCCATCTCTTTACACAAAACCTCCCAAAACAACAGGTGTTCATGGTGTATTCAGGTATGTCTGAGAGAGTGATGGGGGCGTATTCTCTACAGCAGGTAATAGTTTGGAGAAGCAGACAGGAGCAGTGTCATTAATGTGGTCAGTAAAAGAAGAATATTATAAACAACTAAGACCAATAGATAATGTCAATAAATATATCATTTAGGTGGCACTGTAATGCTCACTAGACGCACACTTAAACCTGAACTGGTCTCAAAAACAGCTACAAAAAACTAAAAAATCAGCTGCCGACTGTTTACTTTAGGAAACAAATAAACGAATAAACCATTTTTTCTAAACCTTTGTAAAAAGTGTGAAATGCACTGTTAAAACTGAGAGGTATTGGCTTGTGTCTTCTCTCAAGACGACCTCTGTGTGGTGTTGTTGACCTCCAGACCGACCCTCTCCTCCGCCACAACTCCATCCCAGGACTGAGCTCCGTTTCTGGGTAAGCTCCGGCTGGTCCTGCCCTGGTTGCCCTGGTTCTTCTCTATCACACTTTTTCTTTAGGATTGTGATTAATATTGAGAACTTTAAAATCACTCTACACTAAAATACTTTTCATGTTGTTTATCCTTTATTTATTCATTATTAAGAGGCTATTGTCCATTTAAAAAGTGACTTTACCGTATGCATATCCTCACAGATAAAGGTAATAGTGCCCTTACCATTCAACTTAAATACAGTTATTAATGACAAAAGAGGAAATTAAAGAGAAAGAAATGAAGGTGAGAAAACGTCCGAGAGAAAGTACAAACCGAGAGTTGTCCGTTCGACCGATGACGTAGAAACACGGCTCGCCCTGTTTGGAGTTGGTCATACACAGAGACAGGCTCGACAGCTCCACTGACACAGGAAGTACACAGAGGGAAACAGGAAGTACACAGGGAAACAGGAAGTACACAGAGGGAAACAGGAAGTACACAGAGGGAAACAGGAAGTACACAGAGGGAAACAGGAAGTAAACAGGGAAACAGGAAGTACACAGGGAAACAGGAAGTACACAGAGGGAAACAGGAAGTACACAGAGGGAAACAGGAAGTAAACAGGGAAACAGGAAGAAAACAGGGAAACAGGAAGGAAACAGGAAGTACAGGACAGAAAGAAGGACCGGGAGAGGAAAAGAAGAAGAAATACAAAAGTCAAAGTTTGAGTTTGTCATTTTATTTATTTGTTTCTAAATGTGTATGTTTCACATGTTTCCAAGAAAAACTAAAACTACACTTTCAGGTTTAGTCCTGGTTTAGTCCTGGTTTAGTCCTGGTCTAGCCCTAAATTCAAACATGTCTTAATCTGGGTTTAGACCTAATTGAGACCTGGGTTTTGGTCCTGGTTTTGGTCCTGGTTTTGGTCCTG
>JALDNG010000091.1:360000-387500 GCA_024349245.1 Neodontobutis hainanensis | reverse complement strand
CTCTATATCAATAATAACGCGTCTGTATTAACCTTATATCAATAATAACACGTCTGTATTAACTCTATATCAATAATAACACATCTGTATTAACTCTATAGCAATAATAACACGTCTGTATTAACTCTATTTAATAATAACATGTCTGTATTAACTCTATAGTAGTAATAACATGTCTATATTTACTCTATATCAATAATAACACGTCTGTATTAACTCTATATTAATAATAACATGTCTGTATTAACTATATAAATAATAACACGTCTGTATTGACTCTATAATAATAACACGTCTGTATTAACTCTATATCAGTAATAACACGTCTGTATTAACTCTATATTAATAATAACATGTCTGTATTAACTATATAAATAATAACACGTCTGTATTGACTCTATAATAATAACACGTCTGTATTAACTCTATATCAGTAATAACACGTCTGTATTGACTCTATATCAGTAATAACACGTCTGTATTAACTCTATAATAGTAATAACACATCTGTAATAACTCTATAATAGTAATAACACTCTGTATTAACTCTATATCAGTAATAACTCTGTATTTACTCTATATCAATAATAACACGTCTGTATTTACTCTATATCAATAATAACACGTCTGTATTAACTCTATATAAATAATAACATGTCTGTATTAACTCTTTATCAATAATAACACGTCTTTATTAACTCTTTATCAATAATAACGCGTCTGTATTAACTCTATATTAATAATAACACGTCTGTATTAACTCTATCAATAATAACACGTTTGTATTAACTCTATAATAATAATAACACGTCTGTATTAACTCTATAATAGTAATAACACGTCTGTATTTACTCTATATCAATAATAATGCGTCTTTATTAACTCTATATCAATAATAACACGTCTGTATTAACTCTATATCAATAATAACACGTCTGTATTAACTCTATATCAATAATAACACGTCTGTATTAACCTTATATCAATAATAACACATCTGTATTAACTCTATATCAATAATAACACATCTGTATTAACTCTATAGCAATAATAACACGTCTGTATTAACTCTATTTAATAATAACACGTCTGTATTAACTCTATATCAGTAATAACACGTCTGTATTAACTCTATATCAGTAATAACACGTCTGTATTAACTCTATATCAGTAATAACACATCTGTATTAACTCTATAATAATAATAACAGGTTTGTATTAACTCTATATAAATAATAACACGTCTGTATTAACTCTATTAATAATAACATGTCTGTATTAACTATATAAATAATAACACGTCTGTATTGACTCTATAATAATAACACGTCTGTATTAACTCTATATCAGTAATAACATGTCTGTATTAACTCTATATCAGTAGTAACACGTCTGTATTATTTCTATCAGTAATAACACGTCTGTATTAACTCTATATCAGTAATAACATGTCTGTATTAACTCTATATCAATAATAACGCGTCTGTATTAACTCTATAATAGTAATAACACATCTGTAAAACTCTATAATAGTAATAACACGTCTGTATTAACTCTATAGTAGTAATAACACGTCTGTATTTACTCTATATCAATAATAACACGTCTGTATTTACTCTATATCAATAATAACACGTCTGTATTAACTCTATATTAATAATAACACGTCTGTATTAACTCTTTATCAATAATAACACGTCTTTATTAACTCTTTATCAATAATAACGCGTCTGTATTAACTTTATATCAATAATAACGCGTCTGTATTAACTTTATATCAATAATAACGCGTCTGTATTAACTATATCAATAATAACACGTCTGTATTAACTCTATATCAATAATAACACGTCTGTATTAACTCTATATCAGTAATAACACGTCTTTATTAACTCTTTATCAGTAATAACACGTCTGTAATAACTCTATTTAATAAAATGTCTGTATTAACTCTATATCAATAACTTGTCTTTATTAACTCTATATCAATAATAACACATCTTTATTAACACTATATCAGTAATAACACGTCTGTATTAACACTATATCAATAATAACACGTCTTTATTAACTCTATATCACTAATAACACGTCTGTATTAACTCTATCAATAATAACACGTCTGTATTAACTCTATATCAATAATAACACGTCTGTATTAACTCTATATCAGTAATAACACGTCTGTATTAACTCTATATCAGTAATAACACGTCTGTATTAACTCTATAGCAATAATAACACGTCTGTATTAACTCTATATCAATAATAACATGTCTGTATTAACTCTATATCAGAAATAACACGTCTGTATTAACTCTATATCAGTAATAACACGTCTGTATTAACTCTATAGCAATAATAACACGTCTTTATTAACTCTATATCAATAATAACACGTCTTTATTAACTCTATCAATAATAACACGTCTGTATTAACTCTATATCAATAATAACACGTCTGTATTAACTCTATATCAGTAATAACACGTCTGTATTAACTCTATATCAGTAATAACACGTCTGTATTAACTCTATAGCAATAATAACACGTCTGTATTAACTCTATCAATAATAACACGTCTGTATTAACTCTATATCAATAATAACATGTCTGCATTAACTCTATATCAATAACTTCTGTATTAACTCTATTTAATAATAACACGTCTGTATTAACTCTATATCAATAATAACACGTCTGAATTAACTCTATATCAGTAATAACACGTCTGTATTAACTCTATATCAGTAATAACATGTCTGTATTTACTCTATATCAGTAATAACACGTCTGTATTAACTTTATATCAGTAATAACACGTCTGTAGTAACTCTATATCAATAATAAAACGTCTGTATTAACTCTATATCAGTAATAACACGTCTGTATTGACTCTATAATAATAACACGTCTGTATTAACTCTATCAGTAATAACACGTCTGTATTAACTCTATATCAGTAATAACACGTCTGTATTAACTCTATAATAGTAATAACACATCTGTAATAACTCTATAATAGTAATAACACTCTGTATTAACTCTATAGTAGTAATAACACGTCTGTATTTACTCTATATCAATAATAACACGTCTGTATTTACTCTATATCAATAATAACACGTCTGTATTAACTCTATATAAATAATAACATGTCTGTATTAACTCTTTATCAATAATAACACGTCTTTATTAACTCTTTATCAATAATAACGCGTCTGTATTAACTCTATATTAATAATAACACGTCTGTATTAACTCTATAATAGTAATAACACGTCTGTATTTACTCTATATCAATAATAATGCGTCTTTATTAGCTCTATATCAATAATAACACGTCTGTATTAACTCTATATCAATAATAACACGTCTGTATTAACTCTATATCAATAATAACACGTCTGTATTAACTCTATATCAATAATAACGCGTCTGTATTAACCTTATATCAATAATAACACATCTGTATTAACTCTATATCAATAATAACACATCTGTATTAACTCTATAGCAATAATAACACGTCTGTATTAACTCTATTTAATAATAACACGTCTGTATTAACTCTATATCAGTAATAACACGTCTGTATTAACTCTATATCAGTAATAACACGTCTGTATTAACTCTATATCAGTAATAACACATCTGTATTAACTCTATAATAATAATAACAGGTTTGTATTAACTCTATATCAATAATAACATGTCTGTATTAACTCTATAGTAGTAATAACTTGTCTGTATTTACTCTATATCAATAATAACACGTCTGTATTAACTCTATTAATAATAACATGTCTGTATTAACTATATAAATAATAACACGTCTGTATTGACTCTATAATAATAACACGTCTGTATTAACTCTATATCAGTAATAACACGTCTGTATTATTTCTATCAGTAATAACACGTCTGTATTAACTCTATATCAGTAATAACACGTCTGTATTAACTCTATATTAATAATAACGCGTCTGTATTAACTCTATAATAGTAATAACACATCTGTAAAACTCTATAATAGTAATAACACGTCTGTATTAACTCTATAGTAGTAATAACACGTCTGTATTTACTCTATATCAATAATAACACGTCTGTATTTACTCTATATCAATAATAACACGTCTGTATTAACTCTATATCAATAATAACACGTCTTTATTAACTCTTTATCAATAATAACGCGTCTGTATTAACTTTATATCAATAATAACGCGTCCGTATTAACTCTATATCAATAATAACACGTCTGAATTAACTCTATATCAGTAATAACACGTCTGTATTAACTCTATATCAGTAATAACATGTCTGTATTTACTCTATATCAGTAATAACACGTCTGTATTAACTTTATATCAGTAATAACACGTCTGTAGTAACTCTATATCAATAATAACACGTCTGTATTAACTCTATATCAATAATAACAGGTCTGTATTAACTCTATATCAATAATAACACGTCTTTATTAACACTATATCAGTAATAACACGTCTGTATTAACACTATATCAATAATAACACGTCTTTATTAACTCTATATCAATAATAACACGTCTGTATTAACTCTATCAATAATAAAACGTCTGTATTAACTCTATATCAATAATAACACGTCTGTATTAACTCTATATCAGTAATAACACGTCTGTATTAACTCTATATCAGTAATAACACGTCTGTATTAACTCTATTTAATAACATGTCTGCATTAACTCTATATCAATAACTTCTGTATTAACTCTATTTAATAATAACACGTCTGTATTAACTCTATATCAATAATAACACGCCTGAATTAACTCTATATCAGTAATAACACGTCTGTATTAACTCTATATCAGTAATAACATGTCTGTATTTACTCTATATCAGTAATAACACGTCTGTATTAACTTTATATCAGTAATAACACGTCTGTAGTAACTCTATATCAATAATAACACGTCTGTATTAACTCTATATCAATAATAACAGGTCTGTATTAACTCTATATCAATAATAACACGTCTTTATTAACACTATATCAGTAATAACACGTCTGTATTAACTCTATATCAATAATAACACGTCTTTATTAACTCTATATCAATAATAACACGTCTGTATTAACTCTATATCAATAATAACAGGTCTGTATTAACTCTATATCAATAATAACACGTCTTTATTAACTCTATATCAATAATAACACGTCTGTATTAACTCTATATCAATAATAACAGGTCTGTATTAACTCTATATCAATAATAACACATCTGTATTAACTCTATATCAGTAATAACACGTCTGTATTAACTCTATATAAATAATAACACGTCTGTAGTAACTCTATATCAATAATAACACGTCTGTATTAACTCTATATAAATAATACCATGCTCCAGTTAGATTATTGTATTTCTTCAGTTCAACTGTAAAAGGAACCTCTGCAGAGACTCATGGTCCACAGTAAAGTCCTGAACAGGGTCTGGACCTGAGTTTATCTCAGTAGACCCCAACTACACCAGGACTAAACCAGTCCCTGTAGGGCCTCGCTGAGCCGGGGGCCTCGCTGAGCCGGGGGCCTCGCTGAGCCGAGGGCCTCGCTGAGCCACACACTGAACCGAGACAATCTCAGAGTTTCTTTGATCAGAGGCTGTCTGAAGCAACGAGGTCCAGGGCCCCTTCTGTTCTGCTTGTGTTTGAGTGGGTTTCCTCCAGGTACTCCGGTTTCCCCCATCAACATAAAAACTAAACATGCTGTGCGCCCCTGGGGGTGGCTGCCGACTAGGAATTTCTTCACAGGGATAGTAGAGGTCTGAAGCATTAAACTGCTCCTACATTAAAGAACAGGACAAACATCACAGCAGCCTGGATTAAAGTCAAGGCAGAATATTCTGAGATCACATCTCATTTCCAGATTAGGAGCTGAGGTCAAAGGTCAGGGTCAGCTCCTTCTACTCTGACAGCTCTGTGCTGACAGCTGTGGAATAACAAATGCACTGTGGATTTAATAATTAAGATCTGTCTCCTCTGCTTCACTCAAATACATCTCTGCAGCAAATCCACCAAAAAGAGTCAAAAACCAGCCACACATAGTGTTACACCTACATGTGGCTAAAACCAGGACTAAACCAGGACTAAATCCGGTCCAAACCAGCCTCAGACTACATTTTACTGACTGTATTTTTGTGCTTTCATAAGAGAACAAAAGTACTGTTCTGAAAGTAGAACACTCCCAGAGTTTATTTTCTCAGTAAATAACTGCTTTTGTGGTGGATTTTTGTTTAAATAAACATTTTTGAGATGGAATAAACAGGATGAAGAGGAGAATGGGTTAAAACAGGAAACAGCAGCAGGTGGAGCTTTGAAAAAAACCTCCAGACTCGGACCTGGAAGAGCTGTGTTTGGACAGAGACGGAGGTCCTGTTTTAGTCCTGGTCTCGTCGCAGTGACGCTGCGGTGTGTTCACTGTCAGCTGGTCCATGTTTCTGCGGCTGATTTTATAAAAGATGGATAAAGAACATGAACTGTTCCTGCCTCAGACTCAGACTTTAGACGAGTTCACATCAAACATTCATCTGAGGACGAAGAACTCATCAAGACCAAACCATGTCTAAACCAGGTCTGGTTTAACACCAGGTTTAGACCTGGTTTAGACCTGGTTTAGACATGGTTTAGACCTGGTTTAGACATGGTTTAGACCT
The DNA here is from genome assembly GCA_024349245.1 of Neodontobutis hainanensis. NCBI lineage: Eukaryota > Metazoa > Chordata > Actinopteri > Gobiiformes > Odontobutidae > Neodontobutis > Neodontobutis hainanensis. Next base: position 380,793 of record JALDNG010000091.1, on the reverse strand, counting down.
GGTTTACACCTGGTTTAGACTGGTTTAGACCTGGTTTAGACTTGTTTAGACCAGGTTTAGACTGGTTTAGCTCTGGTGTAGACTGGTTTAGACTGGTTTAGACTGGTTTAGACCTGGTTTATACTTGGTTTAGACCTGGTTTAGACCTTCAGACTGGTTTAGACCTTTTTATACTGGTTTATACTGGTTTAGACCTGTTTTAGACCTGGTTTAGACTGGTTTAGCTCTGGTGTAGACTGGTTTAGACTGGTTTAGGCCTGGTGTAGACTGGTTCAGACTGGTTTAGACTGGTTCAGACTGGTTTAGACCTGGTTTTCGTGGTATCAGAGATAAACACAGCTGTAGTTGGTTGGTGGCTTGGGGCAGTTTTATTTTAGATTCTTTGAACTCGTCTGTTTTTCAGAACAAGTCTCTGAGATCTAAGACCTTTCAAGACCACTTTCAAAGTTTTCCAGAGTCTGGATTTTAACCTGAGTCCGGTTTTTTGAGTGCTAAAGCTGACTAATCCTGGTTTAATTTGACTAAACCCATGTGTAAACCAGGCCCATTCACTTTAAACCTGCTAAACTCTGGGTTTGAGTGATTCTTTGTTAAATTTCAGTAAAAGCTGCTGTAAATCCAGGACTTTAGGTTTAAACCTTTGTCCAAACAGAGACAGATCTGTTTTCAGCTGAACTCCCTTTTCCACTGCAACGTTCCTGAAGGTCACACAGTTATTTCGGCCAACGTTTCACAATAAACTCTTTCACAATGTTTCAGATCTGGTTTGTGTCTCAGCCTCAGTCCTGGATCAGAGCCTGTCTTTTTCACTTTATTTCTGATAAAACAGATTTATCAAACATTTGGGCCACGTTAAATGAAACCAGTGCAGTTTTTAAATGGATAATTATAATCTTCTCTTTTCAAACGCATCCTCATGAAGCAAAATCTGTGGGAAAACTGAAACGTTGAGTCTAGTTGTTGAGACATATTAGCTGGTGCTGCAAGAGAACAGCTCCTTTTGTACAAACGCAGTTGTGTAGTCCTGCTTCAGCTCGGCTTGTGAGAGTGAAGCAGAGTGAGACCTCCTGTCAGCACCAAAGTCATGTGACCTCAGCCTCTCCAGCTTTTTATCCACTCAGGAACATCTCAACATCACGAGTCTGGGTTAGACTGCTTTAGACCCGGTTTAGCCTGGTTTAGCCTGGTTTAGTCTCAGTAGGAACATTCTGTTGATGTTAAAGAACAAACTGATTAAAGTGGATTAAAGCGTGTGTTTTTATTGGAGCCTGACTCAGAGTTTTTGATAAAAACAGAAAGAGTGGACGTGACTCTGGAGCAGCTCTGAGGAATATTTCTGAGGATTTAGAACTCTTTAAACTCCTTCGGTTCCAGGAAGAACAGCACAGACTGTTGCTGAGGTTTATTACTTTAAGACGCTCATAAAACCAGGAGAGACTGGCGAGTTTAGATTTTTTACAGAATGTTATGAACATATAGAACACAAAGCTCCAGTGCAGTGTTTCTTTGTAAAACACGGCGTCGCTCTCGGTCTCAGGAGTTTGAACAAAGCACAGAGTACGCTCTCCTGGAGGATAAACCGGAGCTCGGGTCTGAGCCTGGAGTTAACGCTCTGTGACTCCAGAGCCTTTGACACAGAAGAGCTCCGGGTCAAACTGCTCAGACCTGAAAACACCTACGCACTGAGCCGTCTTTAAACTCTCAGAACAACCTTTTCATCCAACTTCAGCTTCATTTCTTTACATTTTAATATAAAGCTTCCCAAAGTTTACATTTATTTTACAGCATCATAATTTATAATTTTATATTTTTGTTACATCTACTAAAGCCTGTGCTGCAAATATTTTTCTAAATCTAATCATTTTTAAGATTTTTTCAGCTGAAGCAGGAACAGACTCACGTTTTGTTTCTTTGATAGTTTTTAGAGCCGACTGCAGACGGTCCAACATCTTCAACGGTAAAATGCAGACAAAAGAGAATAAAACCCCAGAGTTCCACCTGCTCCTGCTGCTCGGTCAGTCTCGGCTCCAGGCTGAGTTTCGGTCTGACTTTAACTGAGAGAAAAAAAAGGGGCGGGGTCTGAGATAAGAACCGAAGGAGGAGGAGCCTCACTTTGGAAAAATGCAAGAGTAAAAAAAATCACTTCGAGAAATGTTAAGAAATATAATTCATAAAAAAAAGGGTTGACTAAGAGTTCAAACCAGGTCAAAACCAGGTCTAAACCAGGTCTAAACCAGGTCAAAACCAGGTCTAAACCAGGTCTAAACCAGGTCTAAACCGGGTCTAAACCAGGTCAAAACCAGGTCTAAACCAGGTCTAAACCAGGTCAAAACCAGGTCTAAACCAGTCTAAACCAAGCCTAAACCGGGTCTAAACCAGGTCTAAACCAGGTCTAAACCGGGTCTAAACCAAGTCTAAAACAGGTCTAAACCAGTCTAAACCAAGCCTAAACCGGGTCTAAACAGGGTCTAAACCGGGTCTAAACCAGGTCTAAAAAGGGTCTAAACTGGGTCTAAACAGGGTCTAAACCAGGTCTAAACCAGTCTAAACCAAGCCTAAACCGGGTCTAAACAGGGTCTAAACCGGGTCTAAACCAGGTCTAAACCAAGTCTAAACCAGGTCTAAAAAGGGTCTAAACTGGGTCTAAACAGGGTCTAAACCAGGTCTAAACCAAGTCTAAACCGGGTCTAAAAAGGGCCTAAACCGGGTCTAAACAGGGTCTAAACCAGGTCTAAACCGGGTCTAAACCAGGACTGAACTGGGTCTAAACCGGGTGTAAACCAAGCCTAAACTGGGTCTAAACCAGGAATAAAGCAGGACTAAACCAGGTCTAAACCGGGTCTAAACCGGGTCTAAACCAGGAATAAAGCAGGACTAAACCAGGTCTAAACCAGGACTAAACCGGGTCTAAACCAGGACTAAACCAGGTCTAAACCGGGTCTAAACCGGGTCTAAACCGGGTCTAAACCAGGACTGAACTGGGTCTAAACCGGGTCTAAACCAAGCCTAAACTGGGTCTAAACCAGGAATAAAGCAGGACTAAACCAGGTCTAAACCGGGTCTAAACCAGGACTAAACCAGGTCTAAACCAGGTCTAACCCGGTTCTAAACCAGGTCTAAACCGGGTCTAAACCGGGTCTAAACCAGGACTAAACCGGGTCTAAACCGGGTCTAAACCAGGACTAAACCAGGTCTAAACCAGGTCTAACCCGGTTCTAAACCAGGTCTAAACCGGGTCTAAACCGGGTCTAAACCAGGACTAAACCAGGTCTAAACCGGGTCTAAACCGGGTCTAAACCAGGTCTAAACCGGGTCTAAACCGGGTCTAAACCAGGACTAAACCGGGTCTAAACCGGGTCTAAACCAGGACTAAACCAGGTCTAAATCAGGAATAAAGCAGGACTAAACCAGGTCTAAACCGGGTCTAAACCGGTTCTAAACCAGGTCTAAACCGGGTCTAAATCAGGAATAAAGCAGGACTAAACCAGGTCTAAACCGGGTCTAAACCGGTTCTAAACCAGGTCTAAACCGGGTCTAAACCGGGTCTAAACCAGGACTAAACCGGGTCTAAACCAGGAATAAAGCAGGACTAAACCAGGTCTAAACCGGGTCTAAACCGGGTCTAAACCAGGTCTAAACCGGGTCTAAACCGGGTCTAAACCAGGTCTAAACCGGGTCTAAACCGGGTCTAAACCAGGACTAAACCAGGTCTAAAGATGTTATAAACATAATAAAACAGAACCAGAAGCGTTTAAATTAATAATAACATCTCAACTATAAACAAAGCTCGGATCCCGCTCTAGACCTGTTAGAACCAGAGGAATGTGGTCTGGGCTTTAGACCTGTTAGAACCAGAGGAATGTGGTCTGGGCTTTAGACCTGTTAGAACCAGAGGAATGTGGTCTGGGCTTTAGACCTGTTAGAACCAGAGGAATGTGGTCTGGGCCTTAGACCTGTTAGAACCAGAGGAATGTGGTCTGGGCTTTAGACCTGTTAGAACCAGAGGAATGTGGTCTGGGCTCTAGACCTGTTAGAACCAGAGGAATGTGGTCTGGGCTCTAGACCTGTTAGAACCAGAGGAATGTGGTCTGGGCTCTAGACCTGTTAGAACCAGAGGAATGTGGTCTGGGCTTTAGACCTGTTAGAACCAGAGGAATGTGGTCTGGGCTCTAGACCTGTTAGAACCAGAGGAATGTGGTCTGGGCTCTAGACCTGTTAGAACCAGAGGAATGTGGTCTGGAGGATTTCGGAGAGAGCGGTGCGTTCGAGGGCAGCGGGACACAGCAGCGTTTGTTCTGCTCCAGCTCACACAGCTGCTTTCCTCTCTCTCCCAAACCCTACAGCTGTCAGGAGGAAGAGGAGGGTACAGGAGGAAGAGGAGTGTTCAGGAGGAAGAGGAGGGTACAGGAGGAAGAGGAGTGTTCAGGAGGAAGAGGAGGGTACAGGAGGAAGAGGAGTGTTCAGGAGGAAGAGGAGGGTACAGGAGGAAGAGGAGTGTTCAGGAGGAAGAGGAGGGTACAGGAGGAAGAGGAGTGTTCAGGAGGAAGAGGAGGGTACAGGAGGAAGAGGAGTGTTCAGGAGGAAGAGGAGGGTACAGGAGGAAGAGGAGGGTACAGGAGGAAGAGGAGTGTTCAGGAGGAAGAGGAGGGTACAGGAGGAAGAGGAGGGTACAGGAGGAAGAGGAGTGTACAGGAGGAAGAGGAGGGTACAGGAGGAAGAGGAGGGTACAGGAGGAAGAGGAGTGTTCAGGAGGAAGAGGAGTGTTCAGGAGGAAGAGGAGTGTTCAGGAGGAAGAGGAGTGTTCAGGAGGAAGAGGAGGGTAGAGGAGGAAGAGGAGGGTTCAGGAGGAAGAGGAGGGTACAGGAGGAAGAGGAGGGTAGAGGAGGAAGAGGAAGGTACAGGAGGAAGAGGAGTGTTCAGGAGGAAGAAGAGCGTTCAGGAGGAAGAGGAGGGTACAGGAGGAAGAGGAGGGTACAGGAGGAAGAGGAAGGTACAGGAGGAAGAGGAGTGTTCAGGAGGAAGAAGAGCGTTCAGGAGGAAGAGGAGGGTACAGGAGGAAGAGGAGGGTACAGGAGGAAGAGGAGGGTACAGGAGGAAGAGGAGTGTTCAGGAGGAAGAGGAGTGTTCAGGAGGAAGAGGAGTGTTCAGGAGGAAGAGGAGTGTTTAGGAGGAAGAGGAGTTTTCAGGAGGAAGAGGAGGGTACAGGAGGAAGATGAGGGTACAGGAGGAAGAGGAGGGTACAGGAGGAAGAGAAGTTTTCAGGAGGAAGAGGAGGGTACAGGAGGAAGAGGAGGGTTCAGGAGGAAGAGGAGTGTTCAGGAGGAAGAGGAGGGTACAGGAGGAAGAGGAGTGTTCAGGAGGAAGAGGAGGGTACAGGAGGAAGAGGAGGGTACAGGAGGAAGAGGAGGGTACAGGAGGAAGAGTAAGGTACAGGAGGAAGAGGAGGGTATTATATTATTAATATTATCAGCTCATGTTTAAGTCACAAAGAGCAGCTACAGTTTCCATCACACAACCACTGAGATCCAGACTGTGACCTCTGACCTGTGGGTCTGTGTCTTCTGACCCGTGGGATTGTGACCTCTGACCTGTGGTCTCTGTGACATGACCTCTGACACCAGTATGACAGTCTGTGGAGGTTCTTATTCATCCAGGTCAGTTTGAAAAAAGGTTTTGTTTTAACCTTTTGTCACTAAGAGTGAGGTTAAAAGGTCACATTGCCCGGTGTGGTGCACATTTAGAGACTGTGCTCATTTTCTTCATACGTTTATTTTTAGTTACAATAAACGGATTGGTCTTTCCAACCGCTTTTCAATTTTTTTTATTTTTATTTTTCATTCATGAACTCTCCACAAACAGCTTCAAGTCCCGTTCTGTTTCGTTCAGTGTCACATGTTCCCCGCCTCACCCCTGCATGAGTCTGGACCTGGTCTAAGACCGGACTAACTCTGTCTCCTTCAAACTCTGACCTCCATGAGTCTGGACCTGGTCTAAGACCGGTCTAACTCTGACCTCCATGAGTCTGGACCTGGTCTAAGACCGGACTAACTCTGACCTCCATGAGTCTGGACCTGGTCTAAGTCTGGACTATTTGGATTTCAGAAGGATGCGGTCTTGATGCAGTCTTGATGCGGTCTTGATGCGGTCTTGATGCGCTCTTGATGCGGTCTTGACCACAACACCAGATCCTCTGTAGTTTTCCTGAAGTCCTCGGTCGGACTCACCTGAGCGGTCGTTCTCCTGAGACGCGATGACGAACCCGAACCCTTCTCCAGGTCGCCTCATTAGCTCCACCTCCTGGGGTTTAGCTCCTCCCACTTTGGCATCTATAACCACGCCCCCTTTGGCCTCTTTATCCCCGCCCGCTCGCAGGCTGTCGTCCAATCCCTGCAGGTCCCTGGGCTCCAGGGTGAGCGTGACCGGGACTGAGTCGAGGAAACTGGTGCTCTGGATGAGGACTGAGGCCGGCCCGTTGGGACTCACGGCCGGCGCAGGACCTGAGGAGAGGACGAGAACTTTTTTAATTCCACAGAACTCTGAGGGCTGCCTTAAAACGTCTGGCTTTTGGATGCTACACATTTGAAATCAGTGTGTTTCAGTAAAGGTCCACAGGAGAAGTTAACATGGCCGCCCTGAGAGTGTGTGATAATAACATGTTACCTGCGTTAGGAGCTGGATCTTTTACCTTGACTGCTGTGGAGCTCCAGAGCCACTCCGGCCTGACTCAGAGCCGGCACCACAGCATCATGGGAGATGTGGTTCGAGGAGGAGGAGCAGGGGAGGGGCTTGTAGAGGTTAGGGGTCACGGTGGGGTTTAAGGGTGCAGGGCCTGGAGCAGGGAGCAGGACTCAGGGTTAGCTCTGGTTTTAGGGATGGTCTAAAACTGGACTTTAGAGGATCTAGGACTGACCTGAAGATCTGTAGACCAGCAAGACCACCTCGCCCTGTTTGGTGTGGTCCTGAAGAACCCTCTGGACCTGAGCAGAACCAGAGAGAAGTTCGGGGTGAGCCCTGATTTAGTCCTGGGTTCGACCTGGTTTAATCCTGGTTTAGTCCTGGGTTAGACCTGGTTTAGTCCTGGTTTAGTCCTGGGTTAGACCTGGTTTAGTCCTGGTTTAGTCCTGGGTTCGACCTGGTTTAGTCCTGGTTTAGTCCTGGGTTAGACCTGGTTTAGTCCTGGTTTAGTCCTGGGTTAGACCTGGTTTAGTCCTGGTTTAGTCCTGGGTTCGACCTGGTTTAGTCCTGGTTTAGTCCTGGGTTAGACCTGGTTTAGTCCTGGTTTAGTCCTGGGTTAGACCTGGTTTAGTCCTGGTTTAGTCCTGGGTTCGACCTGGTTTAGTCCAGGTTTAGTCTCGGTTTAAACGCTCCAATGCCGCACCAACATGTGTGAAAACAGTCTAAGATTTAGTTTAGTCCTGGTTCAGTCCTGGTCTAGTTCTGGTCCAGACCCGGTTTTCCTCAGACCTGAGCGAAGTTCAGGCTTTGAATGTCGGCTCCATTGATCTTCACGATGGTGTCTCCAGCCTGAAGTCCAGGACAGTTCCTCCGGTCCCAGACTCTCCGGACCACCGCCAGCTGCCCGCTCTGCCCCCCTGCCGTCACACTGAAGCCCAGTCCGCCTCCGCCCCAGCTTCCCACAGCCACCGGGACCAGCTCGCCCCCAGACCCTCCACAACCTGGACCAGAACCAAGACCTGGACCTGGAGAGACCGGCTTGTGGTTTGCAGGGCAGCCATTAAATCCACAGGGAGGCTGGTTCAGTGAGGACTGGGGGTTGATCGGGAGGCGCTGGGTCTGGACGGTCTGGACGGTCTGGACGGTCTGGACGGTCTGGACGTTCTGGGGTCCGGGCTCAGGTCTGAGCGGTCTGGATAAGGCTTGGGCTGAGGAAGAGGTTTTAAGAGGCAGAGTGGAGGTAGATAAGTCGCTCTCAGAGGACTTGGAGCTCTGGTGGTGAAGCAGAGAAGAAGAAGAGAAAGCAGGAAGTGTGGAGCTGCTGTAGCCAATCAGAGACGAGCTGCAGATGTAAACAGGAAGAAGTGGGGTCTATTAGAAATAGTAGAACAGGTTTGTACAGACTAAACCTGGACTAAACCTGGACTATACCAGGTCTAAACCAGGTCTAAACCAGGTCTAACCCAGGACTAAACCAGAACTAAACCAGGTCTAAACCAGGACTAAACCAGGTCTAAACCAGGACTAAACCAGGACTAAACCAGGACTAAACCAGGACTAACCGTCTGGTCCCAGCGTTGGATGGCCCGCTGTCGCTGCCGTCGCTGTGATTGGCTGCTCTGTCTGGAAGGGGTGGGGCTAGAGGCACATCTGAGGAAGTGGGTGTTGGAGGCAGGCCATTTGTGATTGGCTTAGAGGAGAAAGTGGGCGGGATCTGGCTCTGAGCTGAAACAAACACAGAAGTTATTGAAGCATTAACAAAGCAGAGAAAATAAAAATATAATCAGGTTTTATTAAGTCCAGACCTGGAGAGCTGCCGTTGTCGGCGGTGCGGCTGTACGTCAGGTGTCCCCTGCTCTGATTGGATGAACTGGAGGGGTCACTGGGAGTCAAAGGCTGCTGGAGGAAAACAAATCAGCATTAACATAAATTTATCTTCACATAGCATTCACTTTATTCAGTTATTAAAACATAAATCCATATGAACGGTGTGGTGTTGAGTTACTGTAGTTTTTTTTGACAGTATATTAGTGTATTCACCGTGTTGAGGCTTTGTTTGGGACACCCGTCGGGGTTATACAACATGGGGTACCCTCTCCTCAGCACCACATCCACGCTCTGTCCCATCGGCACGGCCTTCAACATCTCTACTACCTCCTTATGGGACCGTCCCAGGACACAGGAGTCGTTAATATAAACCAGGATGTCCGCTATAAGAGAGAGACGACCGCTGCTGAAAACATTACATTTACATCTCTTACAGCTGCTGCTTCCTTCATTTGTCCTTATTGTCAAATACATCTACAGTAATTAAAGTCTGAACATTAGTCGAGTAATAATCATCTTTTACTTTCAGGAATTTCATTAAAGACACTGGGTTCATTTGTCAGAGAGATGTTTTCAGACTGGAATAAAAATGGAAAATGAAAGGTTATGGACTTGTGTTGTTAATAATGCTGATTTTTCCTTTGATTCTGAAAACTACAGAAACATCAAAACTTTCAAGACATTTTCAATCATTTGGTCCCATCACCGGAGATCTGTGAAATTTAAGAAATATGAGTCACTTATTAACATCAGAGAAACTTAAATATGTGAAAGACAATAAACTGCAAAGAGGCCAGTATCAACCGTGTCATTAATATCTTAATAAATAATACAACTAAACAACATGATTCCCTTTGCTTTTCAACGTGCGTTAACTCAGCTCTTACTGAGTCCCACAAACGTTACTGGAAACTGATTTTAGTTCAATTTGAACAGGTTTTGATTGATCTGAACACGTTTTAGATGGATTTGAACAGGTTTTAGTTGGATTTGAACAGGTTTTAGATGGACTTGAACAGGTTTTAGATGGATTTGAACAGGTTTTAGTTGGATTTGAACAGGTTTTAGATGGATTTGAACAGGTTTTAGTTGGATTTGAACAGGTGTTAGATGGATTTGAACAGGTTTTAGTTGGATTTGAACAGGTTTTAGTTGGACTTGAACAGGTTTTAGTGTGATTTAAACATGTTTTAGTGGGATTTGAACAGGTTTTAGATGGATTTGAACAGGTTTTAGATGGATTTGAACAGGTTTTAGATGGATTTGAACAGGTTTTAGTTGGATTTGAACAGGTTTTAGATGGATTTGAACAGGTTTTAGATGGATTTGAACAGGTTTTAGATGGACTTGAACAGGTTTTAGATGGATTTGAACAGGTTTTAGTTGGATTTGAACAGGTTTTAGATGGATTTGAACAGGTTTTAGTTGGATTTGAACAGGTTTTAGATGGATTTGAACAGGTTTTAGTTGGATTTGAACAGGTTTTAGTTGGACTTGAACAGGTTTTAGTGTGATTTAAACATGTTTTAGTGGGATTTGAACAGGTTTTAGATGGATTTGAACAGGTTTTAGATGGATTTGAACAGGTTTTAGATGGATTTGAACAGGTTTTAGTTGGATTTGAACAGATTTTAGATGGATTTGAACAGGTTTTAGTTGGATTTGAACAGGTTTTAGATGGATTTGAACAGGTTTTAGTTGGATTTGAACAGGTTTTAGTGGGATTTAAACAGGTTTTAGTTGGATTTGAACAGGTTTTAGATGGATTTAAACAGGCTTTAGTTGGATTTGAACAGGTTTTAGATGGATTTGAACAGGTTTTAGATGGACTTGAACAGGTTTTAGATGGATTTGAACAGGTTTTAGTTGGATTTGAACAGGTTTTAGATGGATTTGAACAGGTTTTAGTTGGATTTGAACAGGTTTTAGATGGATTTGAACAGGTTTTAGTTGGATTTGAACAGGTTTTAGTTGGACTTGAACAGGTTTTAGTGTGATTTAAACATGTTTTAGTGGGATTTGAACAGGTTTTAGATGGATTTGAACAGGTTTTAGATGGATTTGAACAGGTTTTAGATGGATTTGAACAGGTTTTAGTTGGATTTGAACAGGTTTTAGATGGATTTGAACAGGTTTTAGATGGATTTGAACAGGTTTTAGATGGACTTGAACAGGTTTTAGATGGATTTGAACAGGTTTTAGTTGGATTTGAACAGGTTTTAGATGGATTTGAACAGGTTTTAGTTGGATTTGAACAGGTTTTAGATGGATTTGAACAGGTTTTAGTTGGATTTGAACAGGTTTTAGTTGGACTTGAACAGGTTTTAGTGTGATTTAAACATGTTTTAGTGGGATTTGAACAGGTTTTAGATGGATTTGAACAGGTTTTAGATGGATTTGAACAGGTTTTAGATGGATTTGAACAGGTTTTAGTTGGATTTGAACAGGTTTTAGATGGATTTGAACAGGTTTTAGTTGGATTTGAACAGGTTTTAGATGGATTTGAACAGGTTTTAGTTGGATTTGAACAGGTTTTAGTGGGATTTAAACAGGTTTTAGTTGGATTTGAACAGGTTTTAGATGGATTTAAACAGGCTTTAGTTGGATTTGAACAGGTTTTAGTGGGATTTAAACAGGTTTTAGTTGGATTTGAACAGGTTTTAGATGGATTTAAACAGGCTTTAGTGTGATTTAAACAGGTTTTAGTGGGACTTGAACAGGTTTTAGATGGATTTGAACAGGTTTTAGTTGGATTTGAACAGGTTTTAGATGGATTTGAACAGGTTTTAGTTGGATTTGAACAGGTTTTAGATGGATTTGAACAGGTTTTAGTTGGATTTGAACAGGTTTTAGTGGGATTTAAACAGGTTTTAGTTGGATTTGAACAGGTTTTAGATGGATTTAAACAGGCTTTAGTTGGATTTGAACAGGTTTTAGTGGGATTTAAACAGGTTTTAGTTGGATTTGAACAGGTTTTAGATGGATTTAAACAGGCTTTAGTGTGATTTAAACAGGTTTTAGTGGGACTTGAACAGGTTTTAGATGGATTTGAACAGGTTTTAGTTGGATTTGAACAGGTTTTAGATGGATTTGAACAGGTTTTAGTTGGATTTGAACAGGTTTTAGATGGATTTGAACAGGTTTTAGTTGGATTTGAACAGGTTTTAGTGGGATTTAAACAGGTTTTAGTTGGATTTGAACAGGTTTTAGATGGATTTAAACAGGCTTTAGTTGGATTTGAACAGGTTTTAATGGGATTTAAACAGGTTTTAGTTGGATTTGAACAGGTTTTAGATGGATTTAAACAGGCTTTAGTGTGATTTAAACAGGTTTTAGTGGGACTTGAACAGGTTTTAGATGGATTTGAACAGGTTTTAGTTGGATTTGAACAGGTCTTAGGTGGATTTGAACAGGTTTTAGATGGATTTGAAAAGGTTTTAGTTGGATTTGAACAGGTCTTAGGTGGATTTGAACAGGTTTTAGGTGGATTTGAACAGGTTTTAGATGGATTTGAAAAGGTTTTAGTTGGATTTGAACAGGTCTTAGGTGGATTTAAACAGGTTTTAGATGGATTTGAACAGGTTTTAGTGGGATTTAAACAGGTTTTAGTTGGATTTAAACATGTTTTAGTGTGATTTGAACAGGTTTTAGTGTGATTTGAACAGGTTTTAGATGGATTTGAACAGGTTTTAGATGGATTTGAACAGGTTTTAGATGGATTTAAACAGGCTTTAGTGTGATTTAAACAGGTTTTAGTGGGACTTGAACAGGTTTTAGATGGATTTGAACAGGTTTTAGTTGGATTTGAACAGGTTTTAGATGGATTTGAACAGGTTTTAGTTGGATTTGAACAGGTTTTAGATGGATTTGAACAGGTTTTAGTTGGATTTGAACAGGTTTTAGTGGGATTTAAACAGGTTTTAGTTGGATTTGAACAGGTTTTAGATGGATTTGAACAGGTTTTAGTTGGATTTGAACAGGTTTTAGTTGGATTTGAACAGGTTTTAGATGGATTTAAACAGGCTTTAGTGTGATTTAAACATGTTTTAGTGGGATTTGAACAGGTTTTAGATGGATTTGAACAGGTTTTAGATGGATTTGAACAGGTTTTAGATGGATTTGAACAGGTTTTAGTTGAATTTGAACAGGTTTTAGTTGGATTTGAACAGGTTTTAGATGGATTTAAACAGGCTTTAGTGTGATTTAAACAGGTTTTAGTGGGATTTGAACAGGTTTTAGTTGGATTTGAACAGGCTTTAGATGGATTTAAACAGGCTTTAGTGTGATTTAAACATGTTTTAGTGGGATTTGAACAGGTTTTAGATGGATTTGAACAGGTTTTAGATGGATTTGAACAGGTTTTAGTTGGATTTGAACAGGTTTTAGTTGGATTTGAACAGGTTTTAGATGGATTTGAACAGGTTTTAGTTGGATTTGAACAGGCTTTAGATGGATTTAAACAGGCTTTAGTGTGATTTAAACATGTTTTAGTGTGATTTGAACAGGTTTTAGTGTGATTTGAACAGGTTTTAGATGGATTTGAACAGGTTTTAGATGGATTTGAACAGGTTTTAGTTGGATTTGAACAGGTTTTAGTTGGATTTGAACAGGTTTTAGATGGATTTAAACAGGCTTTAGTGTGATTTAAACATGTTTTAGTGGGATTTGAACAGGTTTTAGATGGATTTGAACAGGTTTTAGATGGATTTGAACAGGTTTTAGTTGGATTTGAACAGGTTTTAGATGGATTTGAACAGGTTTTAGTTGGATTTGAACAGGCTTTAGATGGATTTAAACAGGTTTTAGTGGGATTTGAACAGGTTTTAGTTGGATTTGAACAGGTTTTAGATGGATTTAAACAGGCTTTAGTGTGATTTAAACAGGTTTTAGTGGGATTTGAACAGGTTTTAGATGGATTTGAACAGGTTTTAGTTGGATTTGAACAGGTTTTAGATGGATTTGAACAGGTTTTAGTTGGATTTGAACAGGTTTTAGATGGATTTAAACAGGCTTTAGTGTGATTTAAACAGGTTTTAGTGGGATTTAAACAGATTTTAGTTGGATTTGAACAGGTTTTAGATGGATTTGAACAGGTTTTAGATGGATTTGAACAGGTTTTAGTTGGATTTGAACAGGTTTTAGTTGGATTTGAACAGGTTTTAGATGGATTTAAACAGGCTTTAGTGTGATTTAAACAGGTTTTAGTGGGATTTGAACAGGTTTTAGATGGATTTGAACAGGGTTTAGATGGATTTAAACAGGCTTTAGTGGGATTTAAACAGGTTTTAGTGGGATTTGAACAGGTTTTAGTTGGATTTGAACAGGCTTTAGATGGATTTAAACATGCTTTAGATGGATTTGAACAGGTTTTAGTTGGATTTGAACAGGTTTTAGATGGATTTAAACAGGCTTTAGTGTGATTTAAACAGGTTTTAGTGGGATTTGAACAGGTTTTAGATGGATTTGAACAGGTTTTAGTTGGATTTGAACAGGTTTTAGATGGATTTAAACAGGTTTTAGTTGGATTTGAACAGGTTTTAGATGGATTTAAACATGTTTTAGTGGGATTTGAACAGGTTTTAGATGGATTTGAACAGGTTTTAGATGGATTTGAACAGGTTTTAGATGGATTTGAACAGGTTTTAGTTGGATTTGAACAGGTTTTAGATGGATTTGAACAGGTTTTAGTTGGATTTGAACAGGTTTTAGTGGGATTTGAACAAGTTTTAGATGGATTTGAACAGGTTTTAGATGGGTTTGAACAGGTTTAGATAGATTTGAACAGGTTTTAGATGGATTTGAACAGGTTTTAGTTGGATTTGAACAGGTTTTAGATGGATTTGAACAGGTTTTGGTTGGATTTGAACAGGTTTTAGATGGATTTAAACAGGCTTTAGTGTGATTTAAACAGGTTTTAGTGTGATTTAAACAGATTTTAGTTGGATTTTAACAGGTTTTAGTGGGATTTTAACAGGTTTTAGTGGGATTTAAACAGGTTTTAGTTGGATTTGAACAGGTTTTATTTATCTTTGAAGCAAAAACAGACATGAACAAACCTGTGTGAAATCCATCCAAGACCCAGTGCCTGAAAGATCACCTCCTGAATTTATTGAAGGGCCACATAAACCATATCAAAGGGCCGTATTTGGCCCCTGGGCCTTGAGTTTGACGGGTGTGCTGTACACCTGTCTGTCCCACAGCGCTCTGTTACCGGGAAAAGCTCTTTGTGAACAGAACAAAGAGTGGAAACCCATGGAGGTGATGTAGAGCCACCAGACTGAGAATTATTGCTCCATTATTTTACATCATGGAGCCATTAAAGCACTTCCTTCTAATTCAGTCCAGGTCATTTATCAAACAGGAACTTCCATTGTGTTGCTGCGTCAGTAAAAAAAACAGTAAAAAACCTGAGGCTGAAGGCAGTGGCTGAGAGTTGATTTAGAACAAAAATAATTCTTGTAGTTCATTGTCTTTTGGTGAGAAGGAACAAACCCATGATGGAAATGATCAAACTAAAGAATGGAATTCCACGGAAAGGATTGTAGAGCGTTTCTGTTCTTTCCTGCATAAATGTACAAGCCCTATACAGTCTTCTTCCTCTGATTCTGGCTCTGTTCTGGTGTTCGGTGTTGTTTTTCTGATGGAACTGATCCTGTTCACGTGAGGCCCTCGGATCAAAGAGAGGCCCCTCTCTCTCTCTCTGTGTGAGGAGCTAGTGTCCAGTTAAAAAGCTTTCTAAAGGATTTCTCTTAACCCTGATAGTATTATGGAATGTGCTGATAGTCTTCCTCTGGGACATGGACTAGACTGGTATTTGTTAATCTGACCAAAGGAGTCAGGTGTAAAAACAGGTGTACAGGTGACGAGGGGTAAGAGTTTATTCCAGTCTGAAACACTTGGGTCTAATGTAACAGCTGCAGTTGTCCTGTTGATTACACTTTTCATTAGGTGAACACCTGCAGGAGCTGTTACCTGCACTGCTCGACTCTGACTGTGCTCCTCCAGAGTCACTGCGGGACCTCCCTGTGTTATTACCTGTATGCTGCTCGTCTTCATGCTGTTTATTACCAGTATTATTCTAATATATTACCTGTACTGAGCGCAGGAGGTCCCCCGGGCGTCACACTGTAGACCTGCAGGAACTCTCGGGGACGGCTCCCTCCCACGATGTTGAAGCCGAAGCCTCTGGGGCCTTTGGAGAGTCTGGTGTGGATGGAGTAACCCTTCAGTAAACTGGGCTGCTCCACAAAGTCTGGCACTGAAGCAAACACACACAGACCCTCTTCAGTCTGAAAGTCCTGACCAAGACTAAAACCTGTGTGAGTGTGAGTCTGTGCTGCCTCCTGCTGGACGGTCCCTGTAAACTCAGTGTGTGAGGTGCATCAGACTCACGTTCGTTACACAGAGCCGTGTCTTTGCTCTGAGCTCGAGACTCCCTCCAGCTGCTGCTGCTCTGAGCGTTATGACCACTGCAGAAAGAAAACACAATTTAATAGCTTCTCAGAGAAAGATGGAGAAGCGAAGCCTTTTGTTCGCTCCAAGTTCTGTTCCTGTTCTCGACAAAGAGTCTGGTCGCTGTGGACTGGACAAAGCAGTGCCAACAGGATAAACTGGATCTGGACACAAACTGGACACACAAAAACCATCAGTGAATCGTAACAGAACAGTCGAACATACGGCTCGTTATGGGATTATTTTCCCGCCAAATGTATTGCAGTCACAGATCGAAAAATAATAAGCATAAATAAAAAAATTAAAAGCACATGTAAAATTATATTGCACAAAACTGAAACAAGAGTTAAAAATTTTCCAAATCGCAAACCAAATCAGGTTTCCTGCTCACGTGTTATTTTTTTGTGTGCTTGTGGTCTTTCCCCCTTTGCTCTTGTTTCCACGTTCTGCGCTTGCGTTTCTAAAAGTTGCAGTTAGAGTTTCATGTAAATGAGGGCAGGCTTCAGCGTCACCATTGGCCCACAAGTTCTAGATTGACAGCTTCTCCTCTAGCCAATCAGTCCAAGGGGGAGTTGACGTCACTCCAATGCGACTCATGGCGGCTGTGGAGATATTTATGGCTAATTTGATATATCCATCCTACGGAGCCCCTCTGGTCTCACTATGTAAAAAAAATATATATATATATGTAACTAAGTCTAGTGGCCATGAGATACGCTAAATATAGAATGAATAAGGCTCATACATACAGCCAAGAGCAAAGGGGGAAAGACCACAAGCACACAAAAAAATAACACGTGAGCAGGAAACCTGATTTGGTTTGCGATTTGGAAAATTTTTAACTCTTGTTTCAGTTTTGTGCAATATAATTTTAAATGTGTTTAAATTTTTGATTCACGCTTATTATTTTTTGCTCCATGACCGCGTTGTTTGTTATTTAAAAAAAAATGCATTTGTTTTTCGGTTTTGTGCGTTATTATTTTACATGTGCTTTTAATTTTTTTATTTATGCTTATTATTTTTCGATCTGTGACTGCAATACATTTGGCGGGAAAATAATCCCATAGCTCGTGTGCTAAAACCGGCCGCCACAGGCACAGCCCGGCTCGTGGGATAATTTGGAAATTGTAAAAATGACAGAAAACATCAACTGCAATTTTTTAATACAAGCTATTCCTAATTTGTCCACTGGGGGCGCACTGTTTTAGACAGAGCAGAAGAGTGAGAACAGAAGATGGCAGCAATGTACCGTCTGCTTTTCTCTTTTGCTCTTAACCCTTCGTGGCACACTCTTTACTTAAAATGTCATCAGGACAAGGAGAAAAGTGTTGTTTAGTTTATTTTTTTCGGTCATCAAAGCAAACGGGAAAGAATACAACACTTGATATAAAACATAGACCAAAAGGGTTTAGGTTTAGACTTACTGTGCCACACCCTTTTAAATGAAAGTGTTATACTATATAATAAAAAAACAACCAAAAGAAGACACAGAGGGTAGAGTTCTATAAAGAAACCACTTCCTGTTTATATTCACGGAGGATAATGCAACAGGTCTTTTTACCTGCAGCTGAGCGCTCGGTCATGCAGCAGGGAAGGTCATAGCATTAGCATCAAAGCCATATTGTGAGGGCTTTAGCTAACATTAGCCTTTTTCTGATGCATTTGACAAGACTTTATAATGTAACTGCACTTTTTTGTTCTAAAACTGAAGGATGTTGTTATTTTTTGGTGTTTATGCTACAGTATTATTTTTCCGGTCCGTCAGATGTGGCCCTGAAGTGAGTTGGACAGCCCTGCTTTAGGACCTTCAGCTCAGAGTTAAACGGTTGCTGTGTGAGTTTGGAGCAGGATAAATGAAAATGACTGACTCTGTGTAGAAGTGTTCTCCTGAGCTGTTGAAGGCCACGTCCCAGTTTTCAGGCAGAGCTCCTCCTCTTCCTCGTCTCCCCCCCCCCTCAGACCCATCTCTGCTTCCTGTGGCCGGCTCCCACGATTGGCTGAGAGGCAGCGTGGTGGGCGGGGCTACGGACGAACCTGGAGAGATGTTTGATCAAAATAGAAATACAAAAGACGATTTTGTTCTTTTTTTTTTTTCTTTTTGAACTCATTCTGATCAAAACCAGAGTGACATGTTCACGACTGTTCTTTGTCTTTAACAGCTTTGGACCTTTGTCCTGCAGTTTCCACAGATGTCCTCCTGGAAAAGTGCTGGGACTGAACCAGGGACAAAATGGATTTTCTTGTTAATGTTTAATAGCTGACGGAGACCAGCATAGAGTTTATTTTATTGATGTAATGTTTATGTAAGAACTTGCAGAGTCCATCCTTTTTGTCTGTCTGATGGGACGGACATGAACAAATACAACTCAGAGGAAGTGGATTTTACCAAAACATACAGTTGTATTTAAAGTTATGATGTATGTGCTGCAGGAGCATAAACTCTTTGCTTTTATCTTCTACTAAGTCTGATCTGATCCTGTAATTATCTGTTCATCGTTAAACATTGAAGGCCTGTTCACACCGGGACGAATTTTGTGCGTGATATTCGCCGACGTTTAACGCCTCGTGACTAAACAATGGGCGCCAATGTGAGTGTTCACACCGACGAGAAAAACGCCACGTGTAAAAGCGTCATTTTTAAAAAAACGCCGCGTCAAAAACTATACGACCAATGAGATTAGCGCTTTTGCTCACGTGTCTGGAGCTTCTGAAGTTACAGTAAAACACAACTTGGGGGCGCTCAAACACAAAACGGTCTTGCCGAGCAGATAAAGATATACGCCAAGTAGCGTCTACACTGCCGGAAAGAAATAAGACGAAGAAGATGCAAGGGAAGATGAATGTAGAGCTGCTGGTCTCGATGATATCGGAAACAAAGAACTTATGACAAACGCGACATCGATTACAAAAATGACTTGCTCTCTTCTTCTGAGTGAAAAGCGAGTGTCAGAAGTGTACATTACATTACATTTACATTAAGCGCCATCTAATGTTCAGGGAAGGATTTTGCATGTTCACTCGACTCATCGTTAGCGAAAATCGCTTGAAAAGCGCTGGCGAATATTCGTCCCAGTGTGTACGGGCCTTGAGTGAATGAATCTCCAATATTTGTCCACGTTTCACTTTGTTTCCCTTTTCTCTCTTTCTGCCCTCCGTCAGGTCTGCCACGCCCCCTGCGTCAGGTCTGCCACGCCCCCTCCGTCAGGTCTGCCACGCCCCCTGCGTCAGGTCTGCCACGCCCCCTGCGTCAGGTCTGCCACGCCCCCTGCGTCAGGTCTGCCACGCCCCCTCCGTCAGGTCTGCCACGCCCCCTCCGTCAGGTCTGCCACGCCCCCTGCGTCAGGTCTGCCACGCCCCCTCCGTCAGGTCTGCCACGCCCCCTCCGTCAGGTCTGCCACGCCCCCTCCGTCAGGTCTGCCACGCCCCCTGCGTCAGGTCTGCCACGCCCCCTCCGTCAGGTCTGCCACGCCCCCTCCGTCAGGTCTGTTACGCCCCCTCCGTCAGGTCTGCCACGCCCCCTGCGTCAGGTCTGCCACGCCCCCTGCGTCAGGTCTGCCACGCCCCCTGCGTCAGGTCTGCCACGCCCCCTCCTGGCTCCACTCTGACCACCCTGTGGAGCCGGGCTGTCGGAGCGTACCTGAAGGCGTTGTGTCCTCCTCGCTGTTGTCCCCCTCCTCCCCGGCCTTCTCCAGGTTGGACAGGGACTTGCTCCTGGTCCTGAAGTTCCGCAGCAGGTTGCGGTGCTCCTGGTACGTGATGGGGGGGCTCTCTGGACCGATGTGGACCGGCCTCGGTGTCCCGTAGTAGTTCCCTGAGAGTCAGCACAAACACCAGGCTCAGAGACAAAATAAAGCATTCGGACCATCGCTGTTGTCAAGGGAAGTATTTGTCTAAAGCCTGACCATGTGACGTTATGTCCTGCAGCGTCATGAACTGCAGTGAATATTTTCAGGTGAAAGCAGAGGAATAACCTCAGGAAATGTATGACTCCAGTTCTATTCCTGTCGCTTTAATCCCACTCAGATTAATGCACAGAGAGGTTTCAGGATTAGAGCCGCCGCAAAATCCGCTTTTCTCCCAAACGCTGTTAAAAAATTAGACGTCCATCACAGACTGTGTTTACCTCCGACTCTGGGAATACGAGACGTTTAAATACGACCGAGAGCAGAGGAAATGGTGAAACTGTCCAAGAAAATGCTCTTCAAATATATTTAAATATAAATAAGAAACTGTAAATGTGAGTGCAGTGTTCATGAAATACCATTAACTGGAAACCCAACATTTCAAACGAGTTTAGCTTTTTATCCCAAAACCTCAAGCACATTTTGGTAAAAGTTCCATTGGCACATTTAACTCAGACCCTGCACCGTTCCTCCACATGAACATTAGTACAAATTTTGAAAGTACTGTCCTCTTTCAGAAAATCACACTTTATTTAAAATAAAAACCTAAAAGATGAACTGATGATGTCAGCTACAAATAAAGTTTTAATCTAAATGAAAAGGTGGACGGATGTTCGGAGATTGGTGTTGGCTGTGGATTGTCTGACCTTTGAACTTGCCGCTCTCCAGCAGAGCTCCAGACTCCTCCAGAGAAAAAAACTCCTCAATTGACACAAAGTTATAGTCCACTCCAGAAATCTCCCCATCTCTGGGCTGTCGTGTCGTACCTGCAACAAGAGTTTAAACAGGTTTTAGTTGGATTTGAACAGGTTTTATTGAGTCCATTCTCTGTAGGATCAGTGGGTTTTAAATAAAGTCAGTGTAAATCATTAAAGAGTGTGTTCACAGTCGACAGGACAAACAGAGATAAGAGAGGCTCAGGTGAGAAAACACTGAA
>JALDNG010000091.1:337500-350000 GCA_024349245.1 Neodontobutis hainanensis | reverse complement strand
GACCAGGAACAGAGTCCAGACTGGACTAACTTAAGCCAGAGGTCAAATTGCACAGTTGTTTACCTTGGAGCGCCAGTGCAGCTTCTTCACCGTGGCTTTAGACATGACAGCCCCGCTGCAACAGAAAAAACACATCACATTAACGAGACTTCTGCAGGAAAGTGATTGTAGCTGCAGTTGCTTCTATTCCTCTGTCGTCAGCGTTTTTCCGTCTCGGGCACTTTAACAGAGCGACATCACTGACGATCCCTCGCTGCGCCTTTAAAGTGTCTCCACAGCAACAGCACAAAACGTTCAATCAGAGAAACACACAAGCACTTCCTGTCTATTTATTTTGGCGGAATGAGTGTGTTTCCTGTGAGAGCAGAGGAGCAGCAGATGGTGGCAGACGACGGGAGGCTTACTCACACACACCTGTACTCACTCACACACATGTACTCACTCACACACATGTACTCACTCACACACATCTGTACTCACTCACACACTTGTACTCACTCACACACGCACACATGTACTTACTCACACACATGTACTCACTCACACACCTGTACTCACACACACAGGTACTCACTCACACACTTGTACTCACACACACACATGTACTCACTCACACACATGTACTCACTCACACACACCTGTACTCACTCACACACTTGTACTGACTCACACACCTGTACTCACTCACACACTTGTAAGCACTCACACACCTGTACTCACTCACACATGTGTACTCACTCACACACTTGTAAGCACTCACACACCTGTACTCACTCACACACCTGTACTCACACATGTGTACTCACTCACACACCTGTACTCACTCACACATGTGTGTACTCACTCACACACATGTGTACTCACTCACACACCTGTACTCACACATGTGTACTCACTCACACACCTGTACTCACTCACACACATGTACTCCCTCACACACCTGTACTCACTCACACACCTGTACTCACTCACACACCTGTACTCACTCACACACCTGTACTCACTCACACACCTGTACTCACTCACACACTTGTACACACTCACACACTGGTACTTACTCACACACATGTACTCACTCACACACACCTGTACTCACTCACACACTTGTACTCACTCACACACACCTGTACTCACTCACACACATGTACTCACTCACACACATGTACTCACTAACAAACTTGTACACACTCACACACTGGTACTTACTCACACACATGTACTCACTCACACACATGTACAAACTCACACACCTGTACTCACTCACACACCTGTACTCACTCACACACATGTACTTACTCACACACATGTACTCACTCACACACATGTACAAACTCACACACATGTACTCACTCACACACATGTACAAACTCACACACCTGTACTCACTCACACACCTGTACTCACTCACACACATGTACTCACTCACACACCTGTACTCACTCACACACCTGTACTCACTCACACACACCTGTACTCACTTACACACCTGTACTCACTCACACACATGTACTTACTCAGACACACTTGTACTCACTCACACACCTGTACACACTCACACATGTTTACTCACTCACACATGTTTACTCACTCACACACATGTACTCACTCACACACATGTACTCACTCACACACTTGTACACACTTACACACTGGTACTCACTCACACACATGTACTCACTCACACACCTGTAATCACTCACACACACCTGTACTCACTCACACACATGTACTTACTCAGACACACTTGTACTTACTCACACACATGTACTCACACACTTGTACTCACTCACACACTTGTACTCACTCACACACATGTACTCACTCACACACATGTACTCACTCAGACACTTGTACACACTCACACACACTTGTACTTACTCACACACATGTACTCACTCACTCACACCTGTACTCACTCACACACATGTACTCACTCACACACACCTGTACTCACTGACACACATGTAAACACTCACACACACCTGTACTCACTCACACACCTGTACTCACTCACACACTTGTACACACTCACACACTGGTACTTACTCACACACATGTACTCACTCACATACATGTACTCACTCACACACACCTGTACTCACTCACACACACCTGTACTCACTTACACACCTGTACTCACTCACACACACTTGTGCTCACTCACACACCTGTACTCACTCACACACACTTGTACTCACTCACACACATGTACTCACTCACACACATGTACTCACTCACACACTTGTACTCACTCACACACATGTACTCACACACACACACACTCACTCACACACACACACACTTGTACACACTCACACACTGGTACTTACTCACACACATGTACTCACTCACACACTTGTACTTACTCACACACATGTACTCACACTTATTCACACACACACACTTGTACTCACACTTATTCACTCACACACACACACACACACACTTGTACTCACACACACACACTTGTACTCACACTCACACACTTGTACTCACTCACACACTTGTACTCACACTTATTCACTCACTCACACACACACACTTGTACTCACACTTATTCACTCACACACACACACACACACTTGTACTCACACTTATTCACACACACACACACACTTGTACTCACACTTATTCACACACACACACACTTGTACTCACTCACACACACTTGTACTCACTCATACACTTGTACTCAATCTTACACGTACTCACACTCACTCACACAAGACCTGGTTCAGACCTGGTTTAGACTGGTTTAGTTCTGGTTTAGACCTGGTTTAGTTTAAACCTATAGGAACAGGTCCAATGAGCAAAGAAGAAAGTCAAAAATAAAATACTTCTTCTAAAATAATTCTTAAAATCCTGAAATGTCTGTTTTTCAGTCTTTCCGATGAAACAGGAGCAGATGTAGAAAACTGGAGTCAGACAGAGTTTATCGAAGAACGAGGACAAAAGCCTCCCTCAGTGGAAGAACTGAGACTAATTAGAGAGAAGATAAGGAAGAAGAGGAAAGTGACAAAAAGAACCTTGAGGATGGGAGTCAGAGGAACAAAAAGAGAAAGATTTATGTTTCAGAAGAAAAATAGAATATTTTTTGGCAGGAATAAGAAAAAAAGTCATACATTTTATTAAGTTCAGATTTTTAAAAATGAAAAAAAAATTGTTTAAAACTGGTTTACACTTGGTTTAAACCATATTTATAAATGATGTCAAGCTCTGGTTTAGAACTCCTTTGGTCCAGGGTTAGATCCGGTTAAGTCCTACGTCTTGTTCTTTTTAGTCCAGTATTCAGACCAGTTTGAGTCCATGTTAAGTCCATGTTAAGTCCTGATTTAAAGCGTCAGGCTCAGTTCTGCTTAAATCTAGTTTCAGTCCTAAGTTTAGTTGGGTCACTGTTTGGACCTAGTTTTCTTCTGATTTTCTTCCTGTTTGCACTTCAGCCTCAGACGGTTGTAAAAAAGCATAAAGCTGTGAGTCTCAGTGTGAACAGCTCTTTTACAGTCGTCATCTGAACGTGTCTCTGCCTCTCATCGTCTAGAAACAGACCTCAGTCCTAAACAGAAAAAGCAGTAAAGGTCTTCCATTAAACGTCCTTAAACAGAATCCTACCTTGTTCTGTAAACGCCTCATGTGTCACTCCTCTGTCAGACTTTCTGTTTCAGAGTTGGTTTGTGGGTTTTGATAAAGAGGTCAGAGTCCACTCAGACGTCACAGACTTCAGGGAGTGGACCGTTCTTATCAGATCAGAACTCTGTGAGTGTGGACGTGACAAGAACCTGTCCTGAGCTATTTTAGTCAGCAGTACGGCTTTCTCTTTTTATTAAAATCGCACACATTAAAAATATTTGTAGAGAGAAGTGTAGCTTCTACTCACTTGTAAAGAAATGAAGACCTGAGTTGATAAATGTCTATCTCTGTCTAGTCGAGCTCTTCGTTTAACACAACTCAGACCTGGACCAAATATTTTCTCTGCGCACACTTCTCTAAACGTCTTCAGACACAAGATGGCGCTAAATGTTCTGCAAAGGACCACAGAAGACCAACCAGGAGCATGCTCAGTGCGGCAGCAGTAGCTCAGTGGGTAGAGCAGTCGCCATTCAACCGGAAGGTAGGCGGTTCGATTCCCACTCTCCCCACAGTTCATACTGTCGTTGTGTCCTTGGGCAAGACACGAAACCCACCTTGCCTCCAGTGGCTGTAACACTGGTCATTACTGTAGGACAGTGTAGGTTGTTTAGATAAAAGCGTGTCTGCGAGCATCAGCTGCTCAGACGATTGAACCTGTCCTGATTCGTGAACCAGACAAACGGATAAACCTGCTTCCCTTCAGCTGCGTCTGGAGGTTTTCACTTTGGAGGGCGTTTTATGAAACTCTGCTGAGTTTTACCTAAAGACGAGCAGAAGAACACGGGCCTTTATTTAAACGTAGCCTTCATGAACCTGCTCCGTGAACCTGCAGCGGGACGAGGGAGGGACAGTATCCAACGTTTTTCTCTGGAATTCAAGGAAAACTGCTTCAAAGGAGTGTATGAGATGTTTTTATGCGTATACTAATTTATGAAGAGTTTCTAGAGTTAGAAAGAGAAGTAAAGGCCGGCCTCCAGACGTGAGAGCGAGAAGCTGCTGTGGCGGTGTTTCACAAAACAACACAGTTTTATTAAATAAACCTTTCAGAACGTGGAGCAGTTGATGTGTGACTCTTTTCTCTCACTTCAAAGTTCATTTGTGAGCACAACAACGACACAGACCAACACACACCTCCCTGAAGCTCTGACACAGAAGATCCCAGTGAGTCTGTCCCGTTTCCTTCAGGGTCAGTCCTACTGAGTCCTGACTCCGGCCCCGGAGACCGGAATAAACCAGGACGAGTCCTTTAGTTTAGACTTTATCATTTAGACACATTCGAGGATATTTCACAAAAAGGACAATGAAACAAACGTCAAAGACGTGTTTTGATCCAATTCTATTAATGTTGTAAAAATCAGGTCCAAAAGTAAGTCTGGTTTTAGTCTGGCCCTGAAGAGAAGCTCCAAATAAATCCAGTCCAGACTTAGACCAGGCCAAGACTCACAGAGGTCAGTGTTAGTCCAGACTTAGACCAGGTCCAGACAGAGTTAGTCCAGACTTAGACCAGGCCCAGACTCATGGAGGTCAGTGTTAGTCCAGACTTAGACCAGGCCCAGACTCACAGAGGTCAGTGTTAGTCCAGACTTAGACCAGGTCCAGACTCATGGAGGTCAGTGTTAGTCCAGACTTAGACCAGGCCCAGACTCACAGAGGTCAGTGTTAGTCCAGTCCTAGACCAGGTCCAGACTCATGGAGGTCAGTGTTAGTCCAGTCCTAGACCAGGTCCAGACTCATGGAGGTCAGTGTTTGAAGGAGACAGAGTTAGTCCAGTCTTAGACCAGGTCCAGACTCATGGAGGTCAGTGTTTGAAGGAGACAGAGTTAGTCCAGACTTAGACCAGGTCCAGACTTGCGGAGGTCAGTGTTTGAAGGAGGCAGAGTTAGTCCAGACTTAGACCAGGTCCAGACTCAGAGGTCAGTGTTTGAAGGAGACAGAGTAAGTCCAGACTTAGACCAGGTCCAGACTCATGGATGTCAGTGTTAGTCCAGTCCTAGACCAGGTCCAGACTCAGAGGTCAGTGTTAGTCCAGTCTTAGACCAGGTCCAGACTCACAGGTCAGTGTTTGAATGAGACAGAGTTAGAGGCAGGTTTTTAAACGTGAATAAAAAGAGGAGTTACATAATCCTTGAATAAAAGGCTCTGGTGACTCCACATTAATCCCTTCTTTCTTCTTGTCTTTGTTCGTTTTGTTGAGTCTAAAGTCTGTCTGGAGGCGACAAGTCGACTTCACAAGGCGCTGCGTTATCTCAGAGCTCTTTCTGTAACTGACTGTGACACCTGAGGCCTCATGGGAAATGTAGTCTGTCTCAACTCTTTACAACAAACAATCTCTGACCTTTAAAAACGAACTGGAGCGAGACTCATTCACAAAGAGACAAGACTCACAAGAGGCAGGTCTAAACCCGGTCTAAACCCGGTCTAAAGCAGGTTTAAACCAGGTCTAAACCCGGTCTAAACCAGGTCTAAACCAGGTCTAAACCCGGTCTAAACCAGGTCTAAACCAGGTCTAAACCCGGTCTAAACCAGGTTTAAGCCAGGTCTAAACCAGGACTAAACCAGGTCTAAACCCGGTCTAAACCAGGTCTAAGCCAGGTCTAAACCAGGTCTAAGCCAGGTCTAAACCAGGTCTAAACCAGGTCTAAACCAGGACTAAACCAGGACTAAACCAGCTCTAAACCCGGTCTAAACCAGCTCTAAACCCGGTCTAAACCCAGTCTAAACCAGGTCTAAACCCGGTCTAAGCCAGGTCTAAACCAGGTCTAAGCCAGTTCTAAACCAGGACTAAACCAGGTCTAAACCCGGTCTAAACTAGGTCTAAGCCAGGTCTAAACCAGGTCTAAACCAGGACTAAACCAGGACTAAACCAGGTCTAAACCCGGTCTAAACCAGGTCTAAACCAGGTCTAAACCCAGTCTAAACCCGGTCTAAGCCAGGTCTAAACCAGGTCTAAGCCAGGTCTAAACCAGGACTAAACCCGGTCTAAACCCGGTCTAAACCAGGTCTAAGCCAGGTCTAAGCCAGGTCTAAGCCAGGTCTAAACCAGGACTAAACCAGGACTAAACCAGGACTAAACCAGGACTAAACCAGGACTAAACCAGGTCTAAACCCGGTCTAAACCAGGTCTAAACCCGGTCTAAACCCGGTCTAAACCCGGTCTAAACCAGGTCTAAACCCGGTCTAAACCAGGTCTAAACCAGGTCTAAACCCGGTCTAAACCAGGTCTAAGCCAGGTCTAAACCAGGACTAAACCAGGTCTAAACCCGGTCTAAACCAGGTCTAAACCAGGTCTAAACCAGGTCAAAACCAAGTCAAAACCCGGTCTAAACCAGGTCTAAACCAGGACTAAACCAGGTCTAAACCCGGTCTAAACCAGGTCTAAGCCAGGTCTAAACCAGGTCTAAGCCAGGTCTAAACCAGGTCTAAGCCAGGTCTAAACCAGGTCTAAACCAGGTCTAAACCCGGTCTAAACCAGGACTAAACCAGGTCTAAACCCGGTCTAAACCAGGTCTAAACCAGGTCTAAACCAGGACTAAACCAGGACTAAACCAGCTCTAAACCCGGTCTAAACCAGGTCTAAACCAGGTCTAAACCCAGTCTAAACCAGGTCTAAACCCGGTCTAAGCCAGGTCTAAACCAGGTCTAAGCCAGGTCTAAACCAGGACTAAACCAGGTCTAAACCCGGTCTAAACTAGGTCTAAGCCAGGTCTAAACCAGGTCTAAACCAGGACTAAACCAGGACTAAACCAGGTCTAAACCCGGTCTAAACCAGGTCTAAACCCAGTCTAAACCAGGTCTAAACCCGGTCTAAGCCAGGTCTAAACCAGGTCTAAGCCAGGTCTAAACCCGGTCTAAACCAGGTCTAAGCCAGGTCTAAGCCAGGTCTAAGCCAGGTCTAAACCAGGACTAAACCAGGACTAAACCAGGACTAAACCAGGACTAAACCAGGACTAAACCAGGTCTAAACCCGGTCTAAACCCGGTCTAAACCCGGTCTAAACCCGGTCTAAACCCGGTCTAAACCAGGTCTAAACCCGGTCTAAACCAGGTCTAAACCAGGTCTAAACCCGGTCTAAACCAGGTCTAAGCCAGGTCTAAACCAGGACTAAACCAGGTCTAAACCCGGTCTAAACCAGGTCTAAACCAGGTCTAAACCAGGTCAAAACCAAGTCAAAACCAGGTCTAAACCAGGTCTAAACCAGGTCTAAACCAGGTCTAAACCAGGTCTAAACCAGGTCTAAACGGGACTAAACCAGGTCTAAACCGAGACTAAACCAGGTCTAAACCAGGTCAAAACCAGGTCAAAACCAAGTCAAAACCAGGTCAAAACCAGGTCTAAACCAGGTCTAAACCAGGTCTAAACCAGGTCTAAACCAGGTCTAAAAACAGATCTAAACCAGGTCTAAACCGAGACTAAACCAGGTCTAAACCAGGTCAAAACCAGGTCAAAACCAAGTCAAAACCAGGTCAAAACCAGGTCTAAACCAGGTCTAAACCAGGTCTAAACCAGGTCTAAACGGGACTAAACCAGGTCTAAACCGAGACTAAACCAGGTCTGAACCAGGTCTAAACGGGACTAAACCAGGTCTAAACCGAGACTAAACCAGGTCTAAACCAGGTCAAAACCAGGTCAAAACCAAGTCAAAACCAGGTCAAAACCAGGTCTAAACCAGGTCTAAACCAGGTCTAAACCAGGTCTAAACGGGACTAAACGGGACTAAACCAGGTCTAAACCAGGTCTAAACCAGGTCTAAACGGGACTAAACCAGGTCTAAACCAGGTCTAAACCAGGTCTAAACCAGGTCAAAACCAAGTCAAAACCAGGTCAAAACCAGGTCAAAACCAGGTCAAAACCAGGTCTAAACCAGGTCTAAACCAGGTCTAAACCAGGTCTAAACCAGGTCTAAACCAGGTCTAAAAACAGATCTAAACCAGGTCTAAACCGAGACTAAACCAGGTCTAAACCAGGTCTAAACCAGGTCAAAACCAGGTCAAAACCAAGTCAAAACCAGGTCTAAACCAGGTCTAAACCAGGTCTAAACCAGGTCTAAACGGGACTAAACCAGGTCTAAACCGAGACTAAACCAGGTCTGAACCAGGTCTAAACGGGACTAAACCAGGTCTAAACCGAGACTAAACCAGGTCTAAACCAGGTCAAAACCAGGTCAAAACCAAGTCAAAACCAGGTCAAAACCAGGTCTAAACCAGGTCTAAACCAGGTCTAAACGGGACTAAACCAGGTCTAAACCAGGTCTAAACCAGGTCTAAACGGGACTAAACCCGGTCTAAACCAGGTCTAAACCAGGTCTAAGCCAGGTCTAAACCAGGACTAAACCAGGTCTAAACCCGGTCTAAACCAGGTCTAAGCCAGGTCTAAACCAGGTCTAAACCAGGACTAAACCAGGTCTAAACCAGGTCTAAACCAGGTCTAAACCAGGTCTAAACCGAGACTAAACCAGGTCTAAACCAGGTCAAAACCAGGTCAAAACCAGGTCTAAACCAGGTCTAAACCAGGTCTAAACCAGGTCTAAACCAGGTCTAAAACAGGTCTAAACCAGGTCTAAACCGAGACTAAACCAGATCTAAACCAGATCTAAACCAGGTCTAAACCAGGTCTAAACCAGGTCTAAACCAGGTCTAAAACAGGTCTAAACCAGGTCTAAACCGAGACTAAACCAGGTCTAAACCAGGTCAAAACCAGGTCAAAACCAAGTCAAAACCAGGTCAAAACCAGGTCTAAACCAGGTCTAAACGGGACTAAACCAGGTCTAAACCGAGACTAAACCAGGTCAAAACCAAGTCAAAACCAGGTCAAAACCAAGTCAAAACCAAGTCAAAACCAAGTCAAAACCAAGTCAAAACCAGGTCAAAACCAGGTCAAAACCAGGTCAAAACCAGGTCTACAGCAGGTCTAAACCAGGTCTAAACCAGGTCTAAACCAGGTCAAAACCAAGTCAAAACCAGGTCAAAACCAGGTCTAAACCAGGTCTAAACCAGGTCTAAACGGGACTAAACCAGGTCTAAACCGAGACTAAACCAGGTCTAAACCAGGTCAAAACCAAGTCAAAACCAGGTCAAAACCAGGTCTAAACCAGGTCTAAACCAGGTCTAAACCAGGTCTAAACCAGGTCTAAAAACAGATCTAAACCAGGTCTAAACCGAGAC
This sequence comes from Neodontobutis hainanensis, assembly GCA_024349245.1. NCBI lineage: Eukaryota > Metazoa > Chordata > Actinopteri > Gobiiformes > Odontobutidae > Neodontobutis > Neodontobutis hainanensis. The sequence goes on along the minus strand of JALDNG010000091.1, from coordinate 340,212 downwards.
TAAACCAGGTCTAAACCAGGTCTAAACCAGGTCAAAACCAGGTCAAAACCAAGTCAAAACCAGGTCAAAACCAGGTCTAAACCAGGTCTAAACCAGGTCTAAACCGAGACTAAACCAGGTCTAAACCAGGTCTAAACGGGACTAAACCAGGTCTAAACCAGGTCTAAACGGGACTAAACCAGGTCTAAACCGAGACTAAACCAGGTCTAAACCAGGTCAAAACCAAGTCAAAACCAGGTCTAAACCAGGTCTAAACCAGGTCTAAACCAGGTCTAAACAGGACTAAACCAGGTCTAAACCGAGACTAAACCAGGTCTAAACCAGGTCAAAACCAGGTCTAAACCAGGTCTAAACCAGGTCTAAACCAGGTCTAAACCAGGTCTAAACCAGGTCTAAACCAGGTCAAAACCAGGTCAAAACCAGGTCTAAACCAGGTCTAAACCAAGTCAAAACCAGGTCTAAACCAAGTCAAAACCAGGTCTAAACCAGGTCTAAACCAGGTCTAAACCAGGTCTAAACGGGACTAAACCAGGTCTAAACCGAGACTAAACCAGGTCAAAACCAAGTCAAAACCAGGTCAAAACCAAGTCAAGACCAAGTCAAAACCAGGTCAAAACCAGGTCAAAACCAGGTCTACAGCAGGTCTAACCCTGGTCTACAGCAGGTCTACAGCAGGTCTACAGTAGGTCCACAGCAGGTCTAACCCAGGTCCACAGCAGGTCTACAGCAGGTCTAACCCTGGTCTACAGCAGGTCCACAGCAGGTCCACAGCAGGTCTACAGCAGGTCTACAGTAGGTCTAACCCTGGTCTACAGCAGGTCTACAGCAGGTCCAGAGCAGGTCCACAGCAGGTCTACAGCAGGTCCACAGCAGGTCTACAGCAGGTCCACAGCAGGTCCACAGCAGGTCTACAGCAGGTCTACAGCAGGTCTACAGCAGGTCCACAGCAGGTCTAACCCTAGTCTACAGCAGGTCTACAGCAGGTCCACAGCAGGTCCACAGCAGGTCTAACCCTGGTCTACAGCAGGTCCACAGCAGGTCTAACCCTAGTCTACAGCAGGTCTAACCCTGGTCTACAGCAGGTCCACAGCAGGTCTACAGCAGGTCTAACCCTGGTCTACAGCAGGTCTACAGCAGGTCTAACCCTGGTCTACAGCAGGTCTAACCCTGGTCTACAGCAGGTCTAACCCTGGTCTACAGCAGGTCTACAGCAGGTCTAACCCTGGTCTACAGCAGGTCTACAGCAGGTCTACAGCAGGTCTAACCCTGGTCTACAGCAGGTCTACAGCAGGTCTACAGCAGGTCTACAGCAGGTCTACAGCAGGTCTAACCCTGGTCTACAGCAGGTCTACAGCAGGTCTACAGCAGGTCCACAGCAGGTCTACAGCAGGTCTAACCCTGGTCTACAGCAGGTCTACAGCAGGTCTAACCCTGGTCCACAGCAGGTCCACAGCAGGTCTACAGCAGGTCTAACCCTGGTCCACAGCAGGTCTACAGCAGGTCTAACCCTGGTCTACAGCAGGTCTACAGCAGGTCTAACCCTGGTCTACAGCAGGTCTACAGCAGGTCTACAGCAGGTCTAACCCTGGTCTACAGCAGGTCTAACCCTGGTCTACAGCAGGTCTACAGCAGGTCTACAGCAGGTCTAACCCTGGTCCACAGCAGGTCCACAGCAGGTCTAACCCTGGTCTACAGCAGGTCTAACCCTGGTCTACAGCAGGTCTAACCCTGGTCTACAGCAGGCCTACAGCAGGTCTACAGCAGGTCCACAGCAGGTCTAACCCTGGTCTACAGCAGGTCTAACCCTGGTCTACAGCAGGTCTACAGCAGGTCTACAGCAGGTCTACAGCAGGTCTACAGCAGGTCTAACCCTGGTCTACAGCAGGTCTACAGCAGGTCTACAGCAGGTCTAACCCTGGTCTACAGCAGGTCTAACCCTGGTCTACAGCAGGTCTACAGCAGGTCTACAGCAGGTCTAACCCTGGTCTACAGCAGGTCCACAGCAGGTCCACAGCAGGTCTAACCCTGGTCTACAGCAGGTCTAACCCTGGTCTACAGCAGGTCTAACCCTGGTCTACAGCAGGTCTACAGCAGGTCTACAGCAGGTCTACAGCAGGTCTAACCCTGGTCTACAGCAGGTCTACAGCAGGTCTACAGCAGGTCTAACCCTGGTCTACAGCAGGTCTAACCCTGGTCTACAGCAGGTCTACAGCAGGTCTACAGCAGGTCTAACCCTGGTCTACAGCAGGTCCACAGCAGGTCCACAGCAGGTCTAACCCTGGTCTACAGCAGGTCTAACCCTGGTCTACAGCAGGTCTAACCCTGGTCTACAGCAGGTCTACAGCAGGTCTACAGCAGGTCCACAGCAGGTCTAACCCTGGTCTACAGCAGGTCTACAGCAGGTCTAACCCTGGTCTACAGCAGGCCTACAGCAGGTCTACAGCAGGTCCACAGCAGGTCTAACCCTGGTCTACAGCAGGTCTAACCCTGGTCTACAGCAGGTCTACAGCAGGTCTACAGCAGGTCTACAGCAGGTCTACAGCAGGTCTACAGCAGGTCTAACCCTGGTCTACAGCAGGTCTACAGCAGGTCTAACCCTGGTCTACAGCAGGTCTACAGCAGGTCTAACCCTGGTCTACAGCAGGTCTAACCCTGGTCTACAGCAGGTCTAACCCTGGTCTACAGCAGGTCTAACCCTGGTCTACAGCAGGT
>JALDNG010000091.1:325000-335000 GCA_024349245.1 Neodontobutis hainanensis | reverse complement strand
TGGATGGACAATAAAAAGCAGTCCTGACCGTAGTTCCTGAAGTGTTCTAAAAGAGTTTTTTTTCCACTGGGCTCAATCCTCACAGTCTTTAATGATGTTTTAAACCAATCAGGACTCTTCGTCAGACTCCACCTGGAGCCTAATGAAAGTGATTACATTGAAAAGCAGAGTTCCTTTAGTTGATGAAGACCTCAGTTCCACATGTCTGTTCACTGAGTTACGTAACAAACCAGTTCATTAACCCTGGAGAGAGTTAAAGGGTTTTCTCTAAAACCTTGACCTTTACTCGTGTGTCAAGTGAAAAACCGAGGACTCTAAACACATCCCTGGACAAAGCTCACAGCTTTGACAGGAGCCAGTTATGTCTAATTCAGACTAAAGTCATTTCTTAACAAAGTCCAAATATAAATGAGGATTTACCTTAAAAAGTCCCTTTTGTTCTTCCTCAGCTGTGATTTATGGTTGGTTCCAGCAGGGGGCAGCACAGCTCTGTTTGTGACAGGCTCCTGAATCCGCTGCAGATACGGTCCTACAGACTGGAAACAATTCCTATAGTAAAGAGGAAGAGGGGCTTTAAATCATTAAAACTGATTTAAAAGGGTTCAAGGCCTGGAGAGTGCTTGGAAAAGTGTAGTATTCTCAAAAGACAATCGATGGAAAAAGACAGAAACAGGACTAAATCCGGACCGTGGTCTGGATTAAACCAGGATTAGAGTGGGATTAACACTGAGCAGTGTTCATCTGCATCAGGGTCAAAACAGGAAACAGCACCGACGAGCATGTCTGGACAAAGGAAACAAGTCTGGTACCAGTCCAAGTCCAGACTCATGAGGGTTTAGATCTTTAGAGCAGTGGACCAGATGTGGAAGCACAACTTTACTCTTACAGTCACTATAACTACTATATATAATACCACAGACACAAAAATCTAGAACTGTATCTGGGCATTTAGTGCTGTGGTCAAGACCAGACTAACCAAGAACCAGTGTTCTAGGAACATAGTCCAGTCTTAGACCAGGTCCAGACTCACGGAGGTCAGAGTTGTCTGCGTCCGGACGGCTGCAGGTCTGCGTCAGGGCGGCTGCAGGTCTGCGTCCGGGCGGCTGCAGGTCTGCGTCCGGGCGGCTGCAGGTCTGCGTCCGGGCGGCTGCAGGTCTGCGTCAGGGCGGCTGCAGGTCTGCGTCCGGGCGGCTGCAGGTCTGCGTCCGGGCGGCTGCAGGTCTGCGTCCGGCGGCTGCAGGTCTGCGTCGGGCGGCTGCAGGTCTGCGTCGGCGGCTGCAGGTCTGCGTCAGGCGGCTGCAGGTCTGCGCCAGGGCGGCTGCAGGTCTGCGTCAGGGCGGCTGCAGGTCTGCGTCAGGGCGGCTGCAGGTCTGCGTCAGGGCGGCTGCAGGTCTGCGTCCGGACGGCTGCAGGTCTGCGTCCGGGCGGCTGCAGGTCTGCGTCAGGGCGGCTGCAGGTCTGCGTCAGGGCGGCTGCAGGTCTGCGTCCGGGCGGTTTAATACAGGTGTGTGTCCTGCTCCTAGGCCTCGTGGGAAATGAGTAAATACCTGTCGCTGCTGCAGAGGTGGAACTGTGATGGTGTTTTAAGAAGCTGCTACATCGGAGGCAAATGGGGCTGAACATGTTAGTGTGTAGAAGCACATTCTTTTGCCCTGCAGGGGGCGCTATCACACATACTGGACACTTAATTTGCCTCCAAAAATTTATTCAGTCTTGAGCCAAACTAGAGAAAGAATGAATGAGTTATTATATATGTTTGATGGTAAACATGTTGACTCTGAGGTCCCTTGGTTAAAGGACCCTTGGTTTTGGCTGTTTCGTGTTTATCTCACCTGAGTGAGTCTTAAATAAAGTTGACTGATGAAGAGTTGTTGTGTTTGGACAGCTGCAAAATTGGAACCCAAAATGATGGCTTCAATATTCTTCAAAACTTTTGTGGGAGGTTACATGATCTGTGTCACTGCATTCTTATTCTTTTAGTTCAGCTTGATCAAATGATCATCTGACCCATCCAGTCTTTTGTCCCACACCTCAGTCTCTTTTCTTTGCCTCTGTCTCTTTAACTCTCATCTCTCAACATCTCTCTGTTTCAAATCCCTCGTGCACTGCTTCACGTGCACTCTCCCTCACGTGCACGCCCCTCATGTGCACGCGCACGGGCAGATTAGAGCCAGGACCGAGCAGCTGTGGATACATCTCCTCGAACAACACACACAGGAGCTGTTTCTGTCCAGATCGTTTTTATTGGATTTATTTTGAGGAAAAAAGGAAAATGGCAGTGTTTTGTTTGTTGAGCGCAAATTTAAAGAGATGAAAGAACACTGGAGTAAAAGACTAAAGAAGTGAAGATGGAGAGAGTGTTTCTGGAGCTGAGAGTTAAACAGTAAAGGATGTACGACGAGGGACGGAAAAGTAAGTAATGCACTTTGATCAGAGACTGCTCGGAAGAGTTTAACCTGGTTTAGTCCTGGTTTAGACCTGGTTTAGTCCTGGTTTAGACCTGGTTTAGACCTGGTTTAGACCTGGTTTAGTCCTGGTTTAGACCTGTTTTAGACCTGGTTTAGCCCTAGTTTAGTCCTTGTTTAGACCTGGTTTAGTCCTGGTTTAGACCTGGTTTAGACCTGGTTTAGACCTGGTTTAGACCTGGTTTAGTCCTGGTTTAGACCTGGTTTAGACCTGGTTTAGACCTGGTTTAGTCCTGGTTTAGTCCTGGTTTAGACCTGGTTTAGACCTGGTTTAGTCCTGGTTTAGACCTGGTTTAGACCTGGTTTAGACCTGGTTTAGTCCTGGTTTAGACCTGGTTTAGACCTGGTTTAGACCTGGTTTAGCCCTAGTTTAGTCCTTGTTTAGACCTGGTTTAGACCTGGTTAAGTCCTGGTTAAGTCCCGGTTTAGTCCCGGTTTAGACCTGTTTGGTCCTGTTTTAGACCTGTTTAGTCCTGGTTTAGACCTGTTTAGTCCTGGTTTAGACCTGGTTTAGTCCTGGTTTAGACCTCTCGATGTGGAGGAGCAGCGGCTCTACTCTGAGCTCCTCACTCTGTCTCTGAGGGCATGGTCTCCACCTGCAGAAGAACATTTACTTCAGTCGCTTGTATTTTCTGAGATCATGTCCTGTCAGTCCAGCGAACTTACCTTTTAGCTCCCTCTCCACCACATCACCGCTGCGACCCCGAAGGTGACCCCGAAGGCGACCTGAAGGCGACCTGAAGGCGACCCGAAGGTGACCCCGAAGGTGACCCTGAAGGTGTCCCCGAAGGCGACCCGAAGGTGACCCGAAGGCGACCCGAAGGCGACCCGAAGGTGACCCCGAAGGTGACCCTGAAGGTGTCCCCGAAGGCGACCCGAAGGCGACCCGAAGGCGACCTGAAGGCGACCTGAAGGCGACCCGAAGGTGACCCCGAAGGTGACCCTGAAGGTGTCCCCGAAGGCGACCCGAAGGCGACCCGAAGGCGACCCCGAAGGCGACCCCGAAGGCGACCCCGAAGGTTCCTGGGAGGAACTGTCATGGAGCTGAGCTGGAGAGCCCACAGAGGCTGTCCGTGTGGGACACTCCGGAGAGTCCAGCCTCGTGTGCTTCAGAGCCCAGACTGTTGTCGTTTATTCTTTCTCACTTTTCTTGACTTCTACTTTGATTTGATTTTAAAGCTGTAGTTTGAGACTTTTCTGTTGACTTCTGGAGGTAAAGGTGTAGGTCATCATCATGATGTGATGGTTTCTGTGGAGCAGTCAGTGTCTGTGTTTTCTTATATTTTTTGAAGCAATTAAAACATAAAACACATACTTTATTGAATTTCTTTTTGGTTCAACTGTTTCTGAGTGACTTGGCTTTAACTGATAAAAGAGCTGACAAAAGTTTCCTCTAATTATGTAAATTTGCTTCCGGAGCGTTTATCGTCGCTCTTCTTTAATGACTCTGAAAATCCCTCGTGTGGAGTTAAATAATGACCTTCGATAAGAGTCAGAGTCTGGACTTAAACCTGTCTTTGTTTAAATAAAAGTCAGGGACAAAGGATGGATTACTGCTGCCACGGTAACAGGGAGGTCACCTCGGGTCAGTCCTAATGCCCCTGTTTCCACGGCAACCACATCCGGGGTCAGCCGCGACGAAGAGCCGGATCTTTGACTGGAATAAAGAACTCTTTAGACCTGATTTAGTCCCGGTTTAGACTTGGTTTAGACACAGTTTAGTCCTGGTTTAGACCTGGATTAGACCTGGTTTAGACCTGGTTTAGTCCTGGTTTAGACCCGGTTTAGAACCGGTTTAGACCTGGTTTAGAACCGGTTTAGACCTGGTTTAGACCCGGTTTAGTCCTGGTTTAGACCCGGTTTAGACCCGGTTTAGACCCGGTTTAGACCTGGTTTAGTCCTGGTTTAGACCCGGTTTAGACCTGGTTTAGTCCTGGTTTTGTCCTGGTTTAGTCCTGGTTTAGACCTGGTTTAGTCCCGGTTTAGTCCCGGTTTAGACCCGGTTCAGTCCCGGTTTAGACCCGGTTTAGACCTGGTTAGTCCTGTTAGTTCAGGTACAGCTCTCATTAGTGCTGGTCCATGTCAGATGTAGGTCACAGCTGTTCACTCTGTGTCACTATCGTCCTTTAAACACACACTGCACTGACGATAAACCGGACACGTCTCATGTTTTCAGATGGTTATACAGTTCTCATACGTTTACAGACCCTGGCAGAGTTTTTATGAAGGATGACACAAAAACCCTCACAGTTAGTGTTTGGGTGTTGACTCTTTTTAAATGATAAAGACAACAGAAACTACCCAAATGACCCTGATCTAAAGTTTACAGACTCTGGTGATGTTGGTCTGAGAACATGCACAAGTGACACAAACAGGTTTGAACAGCTCCTAAAAGTAACCCTCCTGACCTGTGACCTGTGACCTGTTTGTGATCAGTGTGTGGATAAAAGGTCAGAGAGTTTCTGGGCTCCTGACAGACCCTTGTGTCTTTCATCCAGTGCTGCTGATGTTTCTGTCTGAGTCATGGGAAAACAAAAGAACTGTCAAAGGATCTATGGGAAAAGGTAAACTGTAAAATCAGGAAAAGGATTTAAAAAGATATCCAAGCTATTGAGAACGTCAATCAGTAGTGTTCAAACTCTAATAAGTGGAAAAAATTCTGCTACAATTGCAGGAAAATTGTTCAAGATGGAAAGAAAAACCCACAAATAACTTCAGCTGAAATACAGGACTCTCTGCACAATAAAGAAATATGAAAAATGTGCTGCAGGGTCGAGTCGCAGAAGAAAGCCATTACTTCACAAATGTCACAAAGCATCCTGCTACAACACTCCAAACAGCTCAGAGACAACCTCAGAACTTCTGGAACAAAGTAAACGTGACATTTGGAGTCACCAAGGTTCTGATGAAAGGAACAGTCCTTCTGTGGAACATGGAGGACAGATGTGTTGAGGATGTGTGAGCTACAAAGGCTCAGGAAAAGATGAGTGAGGATGTTTAAGAAAATACTGACTGGATTTAGGTTTGGGTGGGAGCCTTGGCTGAGCCCAGTGGACAGCTACAGGGTTGGACCTTCTCTTTCCTGGGCAGCCTGCTCTGAGCAGTCCTTCTGATTCTCACGTTAGTGTAGTGTATGTTCACCGTTGTGAGGGCCACCTGTGTGTCCTGCAGCTGGGACGAGTGAAAACAGCACCTCTCCACCAGCGTGACTTTTATCGAGCCAGAGGCGTGTCCAGACGAGCCGGTGTGTGTCAAAGAACACAGTTCACTCAGAGAACCAGGGTTACAGTGTAACCACACATGCTGACCTTTAGCAAACACTGGGGAATGTTTGCAAGTCGTTTTTTTCAGTAAAGAATTCTAGTACAATTCATCAAATAAGTTCAAATCTCTAAATACTGTCTCACACTGTGCAGCAGCTGAACTCTAAAACCATCTGCTCACTCTGCTCTGATTGGATAAAATGAGCAGAGGACAGGTGCTGACTGACATGTTTTACTCTGAGGGAGGTTTTTAACCTGACTTTTGTCTGTGTCGTTTTCAGGTAGTGTCGGAAACGGTTTCGCTCGTGGAATGGACGGAGCAGAGGAGGGGGGAGAGGGGGGAGAAGGAGGGGGCGGAGACACAGACAACCAATGGGACGTGGAGCTGGACGGAGAACCTGAAGGAGAACAGGACGAAGGAGTCCGGATGAAGCGCACCGACACTTTACATTCGACCTCGAGTTCGACCGGGACGCAGCGTCGGAGAGGCCAGCAGCACAAGAAACAGGTTAAACCTTAACCAACACAGCCAATAGTATTAAACCTTTTGGAAAAGGGGGCGGAGCTATTCCACAGATGAGGAATAGAAAGGAACACAGTCGTATTTTTTAAAAGCCCACACACAGTATCTACATATTTCAGTTTATTTAACTTCATATTAATTATTCAATATAAGTTTAAATGCAATGAAGTAAAGAGGAAATAGTTTTAGGATGACTTACAGGTTTAGGGCTTTACAGAAGCAGGCTGAAGTTACTGTGTCTCTCCACCGGGGGCAGTCGGACCTGGAGCGTTGGCTCAAACTAAACCTGAACATATCTGAGGAAAAACACAAACATTAAAACAACAGCACTAACGCTAACGCACAGAGGAACATGTCCAACTCGAGGTTTTAAAACAGACACGATGTCATTCTTCTTTTATTGAATCTCTTTTTATCCTTTGATCTGTTGGTTTGAGGCACTTTCCCTGAAAAACCAAAAGCTTCTGCGGAACATTCTTTATACTTGTGGGAAACTTGCACAAGGGAGTTTTGTTGACCGTAACGAAGTGTATAAGGTACAAATGTTTAAAAAGGCTTAACAGATCTGCTCTGACCCAAGCCAGCCTCTGCAGCAGAAACACGGAGCTACTTCTCTGTTAAACCTGTGGCCCCTCGAGGCCAATAAAGACTCAACACAGGGAGAAAACAACCGTCGTTATGTGAGAAATCCTCTTTTTAAATAAGTGTGTGCTGCTTTTCCAGGTTCAGGGGACGAACCAGGTCCAGAGAGCTCCCAGAGCCCTGTTCTGCCTCCGGCTGAATAATCCCATCCGACAGGCCGCGCTGCACATCGTCGAGTGGAAGTATCCTCCGTCAGCCTCCACCAATCAGATCGCAGCCAGGATTTAGAGTCAGGCGAGGGAGTAATCCTCTGAAGGCAACAAGCAACAGTCCAGCCCCGAGTAAAACATCAGCAGGACCAGGGTTTAGTTACGTTTAGAGAGGTCTGGAATTTGTCTTCAATAAATACACAATTAACGTTTTCCTTTTGAGCTCCAAGCATACTTTCTCAAACTGGTCTGGAGTTTCAGTAATAAGCTCTTTTTACAGACAGCAGTCACAAAGCCCTTCACAATAAAACAAAAAATACATATTAGAGCAAAGAGCAGCCTTTAGTGAAGAGTGCAGTCCACTGCTTTAAAAGCTTTGTCTCCTCGTGTTTTAAAACAGGGACCATCTAAAGGTTCTGAGCAGACGACCCTAAACGTTGCTGAAAGACATTATGTGTTTGTGTCGATGCTTTATGTTGCTGCAGTTGTTTGTGCAGAGTTTTCCGATAATATGTCTCCAGACCGTTCGATATCTTCATCCTGTTGGCCATCTTTGCGAACTGTGTGGCTCTGGGAGTGTCCAAACCTTTTCCCGAAGACGACTCCAACTCCACCAACCACGACCTGGTGAGTCCCAGCCTCTTCCTTAAACAGGTCCATGTGACCCTCCAGTGACCCTCCAGTGACCCTGCAGGAGCTCTTTTCATCCCACCACTGACTCTGGAAGTTTAAATGATCCGACCTAATGTGTGAGCTCACACCTGTAAGGTTTCAGTCAGGTCCTCAAAGGTAAACACACTCAAACAATGTTTTTACTCAAACAGCTCGACTCGATTAAAAAGCGCTCTGCAGTGATCCAGAAGCACTTCTTTAAAACTAAGAATGTAAAGGTAAAAAATGCATCATTGTCTGATTTGATTGGACGCAGGAAACTTCAGGTGTGTTTGTCCGAGTCAGAGAGACTGTGTGTTAATGTAGTTCTTCTGTTCTCTGTGACTTCTTCCAGCTCGGATGCTAAAGCTAAGCTAACACTTCCCTCTGTAAACGAGCAGTGGGGTCAGAGGTCAGCGTTGTGTGAAATGATTGACAGGTGGAGGATGAGCTCTGATTGGTTCATGCTCTGATAACTCTCTCTCTGTCAGTCAGTGTCTCTCGGCCCTCGCTCGCTCTGGAGCTGGAGTTAGTGGAAGAGACAGCTCGGCCTCAGAAACACGAGTCCAGCTCCTACACATGGACTTATATCTTTAAAAACATGATTCTGTCTGAATTCACTTTGTCCTTACACATGTTTTCAATTGTTTTATATTTGAGGCAGGATTTAAAACTATAAATGACAGAATAAAGTACCTTTAGAGTCAGTCTTTGTTACTAGACACAGGTCTGACAGAAAAGTGAAGACAGTGGAAACGGATTAAAGAATGAAAGCCAGTGTAAAGGTAGGAACAGTGACGTAGGTCAGAGCTGAACCTCAAAGATCACAAAACAGTGAAGCTTTGTTCTCTTCAGCAGCTCCAGATCAGCTGTGTGCTTTTATTCCTGCAGCAGAGCTCGGTCTCGGAGACAGAGGACAGAGATTATGAGAGATAATCTGAGAGATGCTCTAGTTTCAGTTCAGCAGGTCACATGATCACGTCCCGTCACGAAACTCCGGCGGCGCTGATATAATGCTCCTCCTTTATCCTTCCTAAAGACAGAATATGATTTATTTGAACAGTGAAATGTGTTTAGAAGAAGAGTTGATCCATAAAGAGCAGGTTCAACCTAATGACAACTCTGACAAAACGGGCTATGAATCAAATAGAATCAATCCCTTTAAGAGAGGTTTCATACCAGGGTAATCTACACAGCAAATGAAAAAAAACCTGAGCTGTGTTTCCTGTCATTCTTAGTTTACAAGCTGTTTTGATAAAATGACTGTGTCCAAATAAACCGGTGTAATTACAAATGAAACCAGACGAAAGCAGCACACGGCTGAACAATAACATAAATCATGTAAAGGATGTGTTTTACAGAAGATGAAACGGTAAAATGACACTTCCTTGTTTTTCAGGAACAAGTAGAGTACGTGTTCCTCATCATCTTCACGGTGGAGACCTTCCTGAAGATCCTGGCCTACGGCCTGGTCATGCACCCGAGCTCCTACATCCGCAACGGCTGGAACCTGCTGGACTTCGTCATCGTCATCGTCGGGTGAGACTTCGGACTCGTGGAGGAGTTATTTTTCATGAGTTTCATCACATTTAACGGTTTATTGGTCTGGGCCTCGTAGACATCGCTGACTTTTGTCTAATTGTAGAGTCTGTTTTTCCTCGAAGAGTTCTGAGAGTGAGCCTCAGGAATCAGAGATGTCCACATAACAGCAGCAGTGTTATATTAACTCCAATAAGTCCCGTTTCTCCCTCGGCCCCGGCTCTTGTTCTTCCAAAAGGACAGGCTCAAGGCTAGAGCCATGATTAAACCCACTGCAGCTGTAGACACAAGCGTGGTCCCTTAAATGTCCGTTTGGAGGGGTCTGTGGCCCCGGTAAACATTCAACAAACTGTTCCAATAACCCACTGGGGCACTTCCATCAGGGCTTCAGCTTTTCCAGAATGCAACAACAGGACATGCCTGACTAAAACAGTAAATCAGTGTTGTCTCATGTTCTCCACTGTTTTACAAAAAGCACAAGCATCAAGACGACACAGAAGTCTGTCGTCACCTGACCTGAGGGTGTCACATGACCTTCCTGAGCAGCTAATGATGCATCGTGGGTCAGAACAGAGGTGCACAGTGAAGACAACGTTAGAAAGGCACAAAGATTTCCACAGTGTGGAGAGGAAGCTGAGGAGCATCACTTTGAGAGGCCTAACCCTGGGCAGCTCTAAAACAACAGTGGTTTCTGGTCCACACATTAACCTCAGACTGCTTCAGGACACGCTCAGGACTCATTAAGGCAGAGCAGCTGGAGTTCACTCT
>JALDNG010000091.1:177500-315000 GCA_024349245.1 Neodontobutis hainanensis | reverse complement strand
CTCATGTGTCCCTCTCGCAGATACGTTCCTCCTCAGACGTATTCTCATGTGTCCCTCTCGCAGATACGTTCCTCCTCAGCCGTATTCTCATGTGTCCCTCTCGCAGATACGTTCCTCCTCAGCCGTATTCTCATGTGTCCCTCTCGCAGATACGTTCCCTCCTCAGACGTATTCTCATGTGTCCCTCTCGCAGATACGTTCCTCCTCAGCCGTATTCTCATGTGTCCCTCTCGCAGATACGTTCCCTCCTCAGCCGTATTCTCATGTGTCCCTCTCGCAGATACGTTCCCTCCTCAGCCGTATTCTCAGTGTACTCTTGTGTGTCCCTCTCGCAGATACATACGTGGAGGATGAGCCGGTGCCCTGTGCGTTCGCGGGACACGGCCGTCAGTGCAACGTGAACGGTTCCGAGTGCAGGGGCCGCTGGGACGGGCCCAATGGAGGCATCACTAACTTTGACAACTTCTTCTTCGCCATGTTGACGGTGTTCCAGTGCATCACCATGGAGGGCTGGACCGACGTGCTCTACTGGGTACAGCCTCAGACCAAACATGAGCAGCTCTACTCCAGACTCGTGGGGGTCCATAACACACACTAATGAGAACAGCTAGGGGAGGGTTTTTGTACAAAGCTTCCTAAATCTACAGCTCTGAACGTGGCATGAAGCATGTAGCGTAATTAATTTCAGCTTTAACTCTGTGCCTTGTGCTCCTCATTAACATAAAATTAACATAAGGAACGCCCTTTTAATGCCCTTATATGGACATGAAACCAGAGCACAAAATGAAAGGGAGGAGGGTTTTCTCAGATTTTTAAGTTTATAAAACGAGTCCTCATGAAGGCCCTCCTTTAACCATCGTGTGCTGCTGTATTTTTTCAGATGAACGACGCCATCGGGTTCGAGTTGCCCTGGGTCTACTTCGTCAGTTTGGTGATATTCGGTTCCTTCTTCGTCCTGAACCTGGTTCTGGGAGTCCTCAGCGGGTCTGTACCTCGGCTACGCTCCTGTTTTCAGCTTCAGAGGATTATTATTTCTCAAATGTGTTTTGTGTTTCCTCAGAGAGTTCAGTAAAGAACGAGAAAAGGCCAAAGCTCGAGGAGACTTCCAGAAGCTGAGGGAGAAGCAGCAGCTGGAGGAGGATCTGTGTGGATACATGGACTGGATCACTCAGGCCGAGGACATGGACGAGCTGGACGAGGACGAGAACTCGCGTAAGACCGGGGTTAGACCCGGGTTTAGTCCTGGTTTAGACCTGGTTTAGACACATCTCTAATACGGTTGATTTTTGCTCCATCAGATCCGTCTCTGGCAGATCTGTCCGATAAAAAAAGAGGAAAGTTCGGATGGTTCAGTCACTCCAACGAAACACACGGTCAGTTCCAGTTACTGTTCGTGTAAAAGTCGTTTTACTGACATTATCCAAGATTAACTCTGTTTCTGGTTAAATGGGTCTAAATGTAGAAGTGTCCTGCTAAAATCTGGGTCTGTCTCTGAAAAACGACCTGTTTCTGACACACACTTATTAATGTGGGCTGTTACTGCTGTGTTAAAGCCAGTCTCCCGGCGAGTGAGACCGGTTCAGAAAACACGGAGAACATCGACGAGGAGCACTACAACTGCTGCCAGGCCTGCTGGTAACACTTTTTAAATCCGGTTCAGCTCTTATCAAATGTTTTGTGACAGATTTGAGCTGAACAATAGCTGTTCAACTGAAGTTTAAGTTTGATTTATGTTTATTTTTGCGTGGGTTGTAAAAATGGCTCTGTCTGGTCCCAGTGCTCGGATGATGAAGATCCCCTGCTGGTGAGTTCCTCTGATGACACCTCTTTGATCCGATCACAGTTTAGTCATGACACCTGACTCAAACCTGTGCGTTTGTGTCAAAGCCGAGTGCTGCGTCGCTGGAACCGCGTCTGTCGCAGAAACTGTCGGACGGCGGTGAAGTCCACCACCTTCTATTGGCTGGTTCTGCTGCTGGTCTTCCTCAACACGTCTCTGAGCGCCTCCGAGCACTACGACCAGCCCGACTGGCTCACGCAGGTCCAGGGTGAGACCTGCAAATAACCTGAATGTGTATTGTTTTTGAGGGCTTCGAGTGTTTGAATGACACCACAAGAGTTCATGTGTTAAAGGAAGAGGAGCAAAAGAAATACAAAATCAACAGAAATATTTAAGTTCTTTCACTTTCAACAGTCTTTATTTAATCACGTTGTTCAGGATTTCTTGTTCTGTCCAAGAAAATAGACTAGAAATGGTATTTATATAACACACTCCAGAAAAGCCACACCCACAGCCGGAGGCCCTCCAGATCAGATTTTCACCTTCAGAACACGTTTGACGATGTAAATACAACTAAACCCGTGTTGAGAAGTAAACATGTCCAAGACGCTCACCTTTTTCTCTTACATTCACTGTCTTTTCTGAAAGACATCGCCAACAAAGTGCTGCTGTCCCTGTTCACGGTGGAGATGCTGCTGAAGATGTACAGTCTGGGCCTGGCTCATTACTTCGTGGCCTTCTTCAACCGCTTCGACTGCTTCGTCGTCTGTGGAGGCATCGTGGAGACCATCCTGGTGGAGCTGGACATCATGCCTCCTCTGGGCATCTCTGTGCTGCGCTGTGTCCGCCTGCTGAGGATCTTCAAGGTCACACGGTGAGCCCCAGACCCGAGTCAAAATCTAATATCACCTGTTCAGATCCAACTAAAACCTGATCAGATTAATATCCCTCAAGCCCCGTCCTACTGCTGACCTCTGACCTCTCCTCAGACACTGGACGGCTCTGTCGAACCTCGTGGCCTCGCTGCTGAACTCCATGAAGTCCATTGCCTCTTTGCTGCTCCTGCTCTTCCTCTTCCTCATCATCTTCGCTCTGCTGGGGATGCAGCTGTTCGGAGGAAAGTTCAACTTTGACGAAACGCAAACCAAACGCAGCACCTTCGACGCCTTCCCCCAGGCCCTGCTCACCTGCTTCCAGGTATCTGACCTCTGACCTCTGACAGCAGTGACCCTTGATGAATAGTGTTGCAGGAGTGGCTAACACATCAGGAGTGTGTGGCTAACATATGAATACATTGAAGAAGTATAAAAATGACAGTAGTTTCTTTTGAAAAAGTCTACACAGACTTTTAGAGGTCAAGCCAAGTTGAATGTGGTGATGAAGACGCCTGTTGTGGTAATGTCTTGTACCGTTGCCAGTTTGTAGCTCACCTGTGTTTGCAGATCCTGACGGGCGAGGACTGGAACGTGGTCATGTACGACGGCATCATGGCGTACGGAGGACCGGTGTTTCCAGGAATGATCGTCTGTGTTTACTTCGTTATCCTCTTCATCTGCGGAAACTGTATCCGAACTCATCCCGGCCCACTGTCACTGCACCTGCTCACCAACATTTAGCCAGAACATGGCAGTAAAAACACATTATTAAACTGAGGTCCTTATCGAACACCAGACATCCTGCTCAACGTCTTCTTGGCCATCGCGGTGGATAATCTGGCCGGAGGAGATGGAGACAAGAAGAAAAAGTGAGACTCAAAAATAAACAAAAACAGACTAACGTTATTGTTGTAACTTTGGTTTGTTTGTAGTAAGAAGAAGGAAGAAGAAGAAGCAGCCGCAGCAGAGGCGGCCGAGGCAGAAGGAGAGGTTAAGGTGAGTTAAAATAACTTTAGTGGTGGTTTAAAGCTGCCATAGACTGAGCACACTTCTATATTTCTGCTCAATAGTGAGTTTGAGTCGACCAGTTTTCCCTGTGATTGCAGGGTTTTTCCAGCGATCACTTGAAACTACATTTATAATAATTTACATTTGAATATGAACATTTATCTCTTGTGCTGTGGTGACAATAAAACACTTTTAAAATAAAGGCTTGTTGTTTATGGCATATTTACCTGAGAACACTAATGTTACGTGTCAGGAACACTTTTCAGGACCAGGCAGAAGGACTCGGTGCAGACCCACACGAGGCTTTAATCCAAACACACAAGGACAGAGACTACAAACGTCCAGCCCAGGACAGGGAACACACAGACTATGAAGGAACACAATGAGACACAGGTGGAGCACATTAGGGCGGAGCAGGCAATCACAAAGGAAGTCCCTCTGACATACAGGCAGGCGTGAGACACAGGAAGTTAACTACAAACACAACAGACTCGAGGTCGGGACGTGACAGTTACCCACACAAACGTTTTTTTAAGTTTTCACGAGGTACTGACAGAAATCAGCTGGAGGCAGACCTCACAAACACATGGCTTTGGTCTCACAAGAGCTCCTTTTGTTCTCCTCAGGTGGACATCGATGAAGACACAGAGTACGAGGAAGACGAGGAGGTCGCTGAAGAAGAAGACGGTTAGTTCTTTAGGTTGAGCTTATGAAGAATAGGATTAAATGATCCTCTAACGGTGCACTCGTTCTGATTGCTGCAGACGGAGGAGTGCAGTTAAAAATGGCCGACCTGGCTCCGCCCAAAGAGAAGGTGGTTCCAATCCCAGAAGGCAGTGCGTTCTTCTGCCTCAGCAAAACCAACCCGTACGTCTCCAGACTCCACCTCCGTGACCTTTACTGCCCTTTATCTGTTTTTACTGCAGCGTTCTTCTTCTTCTGTTTTATTCTGCGCAGGATACGAGTGGGCTGTCACGCTCTGATCCACCACCACATCTTCACCAACCTCATCCTCGTCTTCATCATCCTCAGCAGCTGCTCCCTGGCCGCTGAAGACCCCATCAGAGCTCACTCCTTCAGGAACAACGTGAGTCTAAACCAGGTTTTATCCAGGTCTAAACCAGGTTTTATCCAGGTCTAAACCAGGTTTTATCCAGGTCTAAACCAGGTTTTATCCAGGTCTAAACCAGGACTAAACCAGGACTAAACCCGGTCTAAACCAGGACTAAACCAGGTCTAAACCAGTTCTAAACCAGGCCTAAACCAGGTCTAAACCAGGTTTTATCCAGGTCTAAACCAGGCCTAAACCAGGTCTAAACCAGGCCTAAACCAGGTCTAATCCAGGTCTAAACCAGGCCTAAACCAGGTCTAAACCAGTTCTAAACCAGGCCTAAACCAGGTCTAAACCAGGCCTAAACCAGGTCTAAACCAGGACTAAATCAGGACTAAACCAGGACTAACCCAGGTTTTATCCAGGTCTAAACCAGGACTAAACCAGGACTAAATCAGGACTAAACCAGGACTAACCCAGGTTTTATCCAGGTCTAAACCAGGTCTAAACCAGGTCTAAACCAGGTCTAAACCAGGTCTAAACCAGGCCTAAACCAGGACTAAACCAGGACTAAACCAGGACTAAACCAGGACTAAACCAGGACTAAACCAGGACTAAACCAGGTCTAAACCAGGTCTAAACCAGGTCTAAACCAGGACTAAACCAGGTCTAAACCAGGACTAAATCAGGACTAAACCAGGACTAAACCAGGCCTAAACCAGTTCTAAACCAGGCCTAAACCAGGCCTAAACCAGTTCTAAACCAGGTCTAAACCAGGTCTAAACCAGGTCTAAACCAGGTCTAAACCAGGACTAAACCAGGTCTAAACCAGGACTAAACCAGGTCTAAACCAGGACTAAACCAGTTCTAAACCAGGTCTAAACCAGGTCTAAACCAGTTCTAAACCAGGCCTAAACCAGTTCTAAACCAGGCCTAAACCAGTTCTAAACCAGGCCTAAACCAGTTCTAAACCAGGTCTAAACCAGTTCTAAACCAGGTCTAAACCAGGTCTAAACCAGGACTAAACCAGGTCTAAACCAGGTCTAAACCAGGTCTAAACCAGGACTAAACCAGGTCTAAACCAGGACTAAACCAGGTCTAAACCAGGACTAAACCAGGCCTAAACCAGTTCTAAACCAGGTCTAAACCAGGTCTAAACCAGGTCTAAACCAGGTCTAAACCAGGACTAAACCAGGTCTAAACCAGGACTAAATCAGGACTAAACCAGGACTAAACCAGGCCTAAACCAGTTCTAAACCAGGCCTAAACCAGGCCTAAACCAGTTCTAAACCAGGTCTAAACCAGGTCTAAACCAGGTCTAAACCAGGTCTAAACCAGGACTAAACCAGGTCTAAACCAGGACTAAACCAGGTCTAAACCAGGACTAAACCAGGCCTAAACCAGTTCTAAACCAGGTCTAAACCAGGTCTAAACCAGTTCTAAACCAGGTCTAAACCAGGTCTAAACCAGGTCTAAACCAGGTCTAAACCAGGACTAAACCAGGTCTAAACCAGGACTAAACCAGGCCTAAACCAGTTCTAAACCAGGTCTAAACCAGGTCTAAACCAGGTCTAAACCAGGTCTAAACCAGGACTAAACCAGGTCTAAACCAGGACTAAATCAGGACTAAACCAGGACTAAACCAGGCCTAAACCAGTTCTAAACCAGGCCTAAACCAGGCCTAAACCAGTTCTAAACCAGGTCTAAACCAGGTCTAAACCAGGTCTAAACCAGGTCTAAACCAGGCCTAAACCAGTTCTAAACCAGGTCTAAACCAGGTCTAAACCAGGTCTAAACCAGGTCTAAACCAGGACTAAACCAGGTCTAAACCAGGACTAAATCAGGACTAAACCAGGACTAAACCAGGCCTAAACCAGTTCTAAACCAGGCCTAAACCAGGCCTAAACCAGTTCTAAACCAGGCCTAAACCAGTTCTAAACCAGGTCTAAACCAGTTCTAAACCAGGTCTAAACCAGGTCTAAACCAGGACTAAACCAGGTCTAAACCAGGACTAAACCAGGTCTAAACCAGGACTAAACCAGGCCTAAACCAGTTCTAAACCAGGTCTAAACCAGGTCTAAACCAGGTCTAAACCAGGTCTAAACCAGGTCTAAACCAGGTCTAAACCAGGACTAAACCAGGTCTAAACCAGGACTAAACCAGGTCTAAACCAGGACTAAACCAGGCCTAAACCAGTTCTAAACCAGGTCTAAACCAGGTCTAAACCAGGACTATACCAGGTCTAAACCAGGTCTAAACCAGGTCTAAACCAGATCTAAACCAGATCTAAACCAGATCTAAACCAGGTCTAAACCAGGTCTAAACCAGGTCTAAACCAGGACTAAACCAGGTCTAAACCAGGACTAAACCAGGCCTAAACCAGTTCTAAACCAGGTCTAAACCAGGTCTAAACCAGGTCTAAACCAGGTCTAAACCAGGACTAAACCAGGTCTAAACCAGGACTAAATCAGGACTAAACCAGGACTAAACCAGGCCTAAACCAGTTCTAAACCAGGCCTAAACCAGGCCTAAACCAGTTCTAAACCAGGTCTAAACCAGGTCTAAACCAGGTCTAAACCAGGTCTAAACCA
Source organism: Neodontobutis hainanensis (assembly GCA_024349245.1). NCBI lineage: Eukaryota > Metazoa > Chordata > Actinopteri > Gobiiformes > Odontobutidae > Neodontobutis > Neodontobutis hainanensis. The sequence continues at coordinate 307,695 of JALDNG010000091.1, read as the reverse complement.
GGACTAAACCAGGTCTAAACCAGGACTAAACCAGGTCTAAACCAGGACTAAACCAGGCCTAAACCAGTTCTAAACCAGGTCTAAACCAGGTCTAAACCAGGTCTAAACCAGGTCTAAACCAGGACTAAACCAGGTCTAAACCAGGACTAAACCAGGTCTAAACCAGGTCTAAACCAGGACTAAACCAGGACTAAATCAGTTGTAAAGTGGTGGCCTCCAGGAGGAAATAGAGTCAATCAAAGTTAAGAAATCTGAAATGTTTTCCACAGATTCTGGGCTACGCCGACTACGCCTTCACCTCCATCTTCACTGTGGAGATCCTGCTCAAGGTCAAGCCTGTCCCTGTTCCTTCTTATGCACATGCTCTGTCTGCTTCTGCACAAACCTGGGGCTAACGTTACGGCTCTGTTGCAGATGACGGTTCATGGAGCCTTCCTTCATCAGGGCTCTTTCTGCAGAAACTGGTTCAATCTGTTGGATCTGTTGGTCGTCAGTGTCTCCCTCGTCTCTTTCTTCTTGCAGTTAGTATCTCAGTCTCATTCATCAAGGTCTATCTGTACTATACATGCTAATTCTGGTATTACTTTGAAAAATATGATTGTATCCAGAAGTGAGCCGACAGACACTTACGATGCGTCATGAGCTCAAACCAAACAAGCCCATTACAGATCAAATGAATGCATTGAACTCTGTTGGCTCACACTGCATTCTCAGTTTTAGTTATAGGCCCATGGAGCCCCTTCTGGATGAATTTAAAACGGGAGCAGCACATGTGCCTCTCTTTAACAGACGGGGCCTGGACTTCTGCTCTAGTCCTCTCTTTAAAGCTGTTGACAGGACTCACCTTTATACAGTGCCCCGGGCGGTGGGCTGATGTAAAGCCATGTGTTCTGGTCGGAGTGATTTCTGGAAGGAAGCCTTTAAAGCAGTGTCTCCGGTGTTTGACCCCCGGTGACTCTGTCTGAGGTCGCTCACAGAAGCGTGAGAGCCGTTCTTACAGGCTTTTTCATCTCTCGTAAAACAACAGTGGTTTCTTAATGCTTGTGTAAAAAACTTTCAATAAATATTACTTTATTCACATTCAGCCAAGTTTTTCTGAATTATAATCGTCCTTCTGTGTCTTTAGCTCGAGTGCGATCTCTGTGGTGAAGATCCTCCGAGTTCTGAGAGTGCTGCGACCTCTCAGGGCCATCAACAGAGCCAAAGGTCTCAAGGTAATAGAACGATCCTGCCTTGTTTTGCTCAGTAGCAGAGGGCTCTAAGTGAGTCTGTGGTGTGTTGCAGCACGTGGTGCAGTGTGTGTTCGTGGCCATCAGAACCATCGGGAACATCATGATTGTCACCACGCTGCTGCAGTTCATGTTCGCCTGCATCGGAGTCCAGCTCTTCAAGGTCAGACAGACACAACCTCGTTTTTAAGAGTTATTTCCATATTTTAAAGAAGCTCTAATTGTGAACCAGGACAAGCCTGAACACAAGCCTGAGCTGTTGTTCTGTTCCAGGGTAAATTCTATCGATGCACAGACGAAGCCAAAAGCACTCCAGAGCAGTGCAAGTACGTTCAGCTCCTCTCTCTAACAGGTTTATTTTAATATTCATAAAACTGACCTCTGCTGGTTCTGGTGGGGTTTTCTCAGAGGGACTTTCGTGGTCTACAAAGACGGGGACGTGAACCTGCCCACAGTTCGAGAGCGGCTCTGGCAAAACAGCGACTTTAACTTCGACAATGTCCTGATGGGAATGATGGCTCTGTTCACCGTGTCCACCTTTGAGGGCTGGCCCGCGTAAGTGTAGACCCAGACCAAACAGAACCAAAACTGAACCAGGACTGAACCAGGGCTAAGCCAGGACTACACCAACATTAAGACTAAACTTTTAAGACTTAGCATTTTCCTTCTGTCCAAATATGGTCACTTCCTGTGGACCCTAATCTCAGTCTGATGTCTCTGGTTCTGTCCAAAGGCTGCTGTACAAAGCCATCGATGCCAACGGGGAGAACTCGGGTCCCATCTACAACTACAGAGTCGAGATCTCCATCTTCTTCATCGTCTACATCATCATCATTGCCTTCTTCATGATGAACATCTTCGTGGGCTTCGTCATCATCACCTTCAGAGAGCAGGGAGAGCAGGAGTACAAGAACTGTGAGCTGGACAAGAACCAGGTAACCACCACATGCTGCTTCTGGACTTTTTTAAGAACCGACCAACGTGTTCCAATCCTGAACCAGAGAATAGACGCTTTCTCCTAATTGTTTTATTATCTCCCTAAACTGCTTTTATACAAGTGAGGTTATGAATGTTGTAGTTATTGTTACTGTTAAGATTTACATGAGCCTCATTTCTTCTGGAACAGTTGGTTGTGGGTTGGTTAAGTTGTATTTCCACCAAAAGGGTCTGAAGTGGCCCCAAAAAGTGAGGCGTATCAGGTCAGAGGCCTTAAACACAAGCACAACCTGTCCCTCAAATACCCTACCAGTGTTTTATATCTTTAAACTCACCCTGGTCCCTCTCCATTGCAGCGTCAGTGTGTGGAGTACGCTCTGAAAGCACAGCCCCTGAAGCTGTACATCCCCAAAAATCCCCTCCAGTACAAGTTCTGGTCCATCATCAACTCCACAGGCTTTGAGTACGTTATGTTTGTCCTGATCCTGCTCAACACCGTCACACTGGCCATTCAGGTGAGCACCACACCTCAAACTGGCCCATCGAGTAAGCACCACACCACACACTGGTCCTTCAAGTGAGCACCACACCTCACACTGGTCCTGCAGGTGAGCACCACACCTCACACTGGTCCTTCAAGTGAGCACCACACCTCACACTGGTCCTGCAGGTGAGCACCACACCTCACACACTGGCCCATCGAGTAAGCACCACACCTCACACTGGTCCTTCAAGTAAGCACCACACCTCACACTGGTCCTTCAAGTGAGCACCACACCTCACACTGGTCCTGCAGGTGAGCACCACACCTCACACTGGCCCATCGGGTGAGCACCACACCTCACACTGGCCATTCAGGTGAGAGCCACACCTCACACTGGCCATTCAGGTGAGAGCCACACCTCACACTGGTCATTCAAGTGAGAGTTTGTTATAGGAATATTTTATATCCATATATTTAACCAGAGAGACACGGAGACCGATTATAATTTAACAAGCAATGGCCAGGTTTTAATCCTTGCAAGGATGAGCAAAACAGCACAATATTACAGCGGAAGGTTTGCTTAAAGATGTAAACATGACATGAGATTATATACAACACAGTGACGTCCTTGGTGAGAGGCGTTCACAATGGTCCAGGAGAAAGAGTCCCGTGACAAGCCATGTCTCAGTCTTGTCATGTCTACTTCCTGCTTGGATTAGAGCGAAGGACATGACATTAATTTGACATGACCTGAGGAGAACTATAAGCCCCCAGTAACTCTAAACATAAGAATTAAAATTATTATAACAGAGTTGTACCTTACACTGACCCTTTAGGTGAGCACCACACCTGTAAAGGTTCACATGAGCCTCATTTCCTCTGAAAAAGTTTGGTGTGGGTCAGTTTTGTCATGGTTCCATCAAAAGGGTCTGAAGTGGCCCTAAAAGGTGAGGTGTACCAGGTCTGCGGACTGTCCTGAGTCTGGGGTTCTTTCTGGAAAAGGTGGCGCTAATGACACAGATTGAACAGTTTAGAAGGGTACAATGAAAATATGTAAATAGGTTTCCACTTTTGAGGTGCCAGAGAAGATAAAAGTGTTCAAGGGCTGGTATTAAAATGTTTCAGTGAGGATGGTGAGATTTACAGTCGTGCTTGTGGAGTTGTTTTCGTGATGATGTCATATTGTGAGAGAAGTCGATGCAATGGGACTGTCGTGATTTTCTCTGTCGTGTTTCATATGTTAAAACTAACTCTGCGCTTGTCCTTCTCTTTCTGCAGCACTACGAGCAGTCAAAGACCTTCAGCCACATCATGGACATCCTCAACATGGTGTTTACTGGCCTCTTCACTGCGGAGATGCTGCTGAAGCTGCTGGCTCTGAGGCTCAGGGTGAGGCTTTAACAAACAAACCACTAATAACTAAAGAATATAAAACCAAACTAGACCATTCATTTACATTAGAAAGAATGTATATACTGCTGGCTCCGAGGCTCAGAGTGAAAACATAATCAACAGCAAAATGTGCCTTGTACAAAGATTTAGAACCTAGTGTGACCACTTTCTTTTTCAGTAACATCTCTTTATTAGATATGAGAGACTGGAGCTTTGCAAACTAAAAGTACCAGTACAAAAACTCAGTTCTAGTTTTATAATATACCATATGTCATTATTTTAAATCAGCACTGTGTAACCTTTAGCCACTAGAGGGCGCAGATCCGTCTACAGAGTGTCAGTGTTTGTTTTCAAGAGGAAACAATCCAAAACCAGAAAGTTTGGAAGAAAAAAGGGACAGCTAAATGATGACATGTAAATGTGCAATACAATATATCCCGATACTGTGTTGTAAGACAATATATTTCAATTATTAAACTAGTGAGCACTGAAACTAAATAAGCCACAAACATATTGTGTTGAATGTGTTGCTGTGTGATTTGTTTTTTTAAGAAATACTTAACACAGTGTTTGATTTAAATTCAAAAATTAAAGTTTTCAAAATTTTTTGATTTGTCAATTGATTTGTCCGAATCGATACAAGAATCGCGCCATGAAATATCGCAATATTCAACTAATACAATAATAAGTCCAAATGCTAATTCTGTCTTTATTAAATAAAAAATTAACAAAAAGATTATTGTTGTTAAATATTTGAGCTGACACAAATTAAACACTCTCAAAACAGTAATTTCCTTTTTCAATCCCTAAATCTAAAACTGAGACATATTTTACAGAAATATCCAACATTCAACACTAGAATTAAATTTTGGGCAGCAATCTATCACCATAAAATAAATCTCACTTCCTGAATTTGCAAAATAATGCTACTTCTTTAAAAGATAAATGATGCAGTGACTGATTAAGTTGTCATTTTCTTCAGTTGTATCTGAGTATTGTGTGCTTTTGTTCTTGCAGCATTACTTTGTCGATGCCTGGAACTCCTTCGATGCTCTGATCGTCGTTGGCAGCGTCGTGGACATCGTGGTCACAGAGTTCAGCGTGAGTCATGTGACATTAGTCTGGCCTCGTGGCTTCAGGAGGCAGTACTGACAGACTGTGTCTTTGTTGTTTTCTTGTTCAGAGCGGGGAGGACAGCTCGAGAGTGTCCATCACCTTCTTCCGTCTGTTCCGAGTCATGAGACTCGTCAAACTCCTGAGTAAAGGAGAAGGCATCCGGACTCTGCTCTGGACCTTCATCAAGTCTCTGCAGGTGAGAAAACTGGACTAAACCCAGACTAAATCAGGTCTTAGCTAATTAGTTTTAGTTGGATTTGAACAGGTTTTAGTTGGATTCAAACAGGTTTAACTCCCTCTTGTCTGACCCAGGCACTGCCGTACGTAGCTCTGCTCATTGCTATGATCTTCTTCATCTACGCTGTCATCGGGATGCAGGTGAGGAAGTACCTTAACGATGTATTTGTAAAATAAAAGCGCTCAGCTGTAACCGCTGTTCTCCGTTTCCTGTTCGTAGACGTTTGGTAAAATTGCGATGCAAGACCTCACTCAGATCAACAGGAACAACAACTTCCAGACCTTTCCTCAGGCCGTCCTCCTCCTCTTCAGGTAGGACACTCCTCTTCCTCCTCGTCAGGGTCCGTCCTGCTCCTGTTTGATGCACTGGTTTAGACTCTGTGTGTGCTCAGGTGTGCGACAGGTGAGGCGTGGCAGGAGATCATGTTGGCCAGTTTACCTGGAAAACGCTGCGACCCGGAGTCGGACTACGAACCTGGAGAAGAGTTCAGCTGCGGCAGCAACATCGCCATCGTCTACTTCATCAGCTTCTTCATGCTCTGCGCCTTTTTGGTAAACACACGACTAAACCAGGTCTAACCCAGGACTAAACCAGGTCTAACCCAGGTCTAACCCAGGTCTAAACCAGGTCTAACCCAGGTCTAACCCAGGTCTAACCCAGGTCTAAACCAGGTCTAAACCAGGTCTAAACCAGGTCTAAACCAGGTCAAAACCAGGTCTAAACCAGGACTAAACCAGGTCTAAACCAGGTCTAAACCAGGACTAACCCAGGTCTAAACCAGGTCTAAACCAGGACTAAACCAGGTCTAAACCAGGTCTAAACCAGGTCTAATCCAGGTCTAAACCAGGACTAAACCAGGACTAACCCAGGTCTAAACCAGGACTAACCCAGGTCTAAACCAGGTCTAACCCAGGTCTAAACCAGGTCTAAACCAGGTCTAAACCAGGTCTAAACCAGGTCTAAACCAGGACTAAACCAGGTCTAAACCAGGTCTAAACCAGGTCTAAACCAGGTCTAAACCAGGACTAAACCAGGACTAACCCAGGTCTAAACCAGGACTAACCCAGGTCTAAAGCAGGTCTAAACCAGGTCTAAACCAGGTCTAACCAGGACTAAACCAGGACTAGACCAGGTCTAAAGCAGGTCTAAACCAGGTCTAAACCAGGACTAAACCAGGTCTAAACCAGGACTAGACCAGGTCTAAAGCAGGTCTAAAGCAGGTCTAAAGCAGGTCTAAACCAGGTCTAAACCAGGTCTAAACCAGGTCTAACCCAGGTCTAACCCAGGTCTAAACCAGGACTAGACCAGGTCTAAAGCAGGTCTAAAGCAGGTCTAAAGCAGGTCTAAAGCAGGTCTAAACCAGGTCTAAACCAGGTCTAAACCAGGTCTAAACCAGGTCTAAACCAGGTCTAAACCAGGTCTAAACCAGGACTAAACCAGGACTAACCCAGGTCTAAACCAGGACTAACCCAGGTCTAAAGCAGGTCTAAACCAGGTCTAAACCAGGTCTAACCAGGACTAAACCAGGACTAGACCAGGTCTAAAGCAGGTCTAAACCAGGTCTAAACCAGGACTAAACCAGGTCTAAACCAGGACTAGACCAGGTCTAAAGCAGGTCTAAAGCAGGTCTAAAGCAGGTCTAAACCAGGTCTAAACCAGGTCTAAACCAGGTCTAACCCAGGTCTAACCCAGGTCTAAACCAGGACTAGACCAGGTCTAAAGCAGGTCTAAAGCAGGTCTAAAGCAGGTCTAAAGCAGGTCTAAACCAGGTCTAAACCAGGTCTAAACCAGGTCTAAACCAGGTCTAAACCAGGTCTAAACCAGGTCTAAACTCTCTTTCAGATCATAAACCTGTTTGTTGCCGTCATCATGGATAACTTTGATTATCTGACGCGTGATTGGTCGATTCTGGGGCCGCATCATTTGGACGAGTTTAAGAGGATCTGGTCTGAGTACGACCCAGAGGCAAAGTAAGGTTTATTTTAACAAAACAATCTCACATTTCATTTTAATTTTACAGAAATTATTCAGATTTGTCCAAATCTGCCCCCACATGCCTTTAACCTCTGACCTCTGACCTCGGTTGTACCGCTGTGGTCTTGAACAGAGGTCGTATTAAACACCTGGACGTTGTGGCTCTGCTCAGGAGGATCCAGCCTCCTCTGGGATTTGGGAAGCTCTGTCCTCACAGAGTCGCCTGCAAGGTACAGTCTTCTGTCGTCTGCCGTCTCTCAGACTCAAACCTTTACGTAATCTCCGTCAGCGCTAGTCTCAGCTCTGGTCCACACGTCCGGGACACAGAGCCTCGTGTTGTCTCAGCTCTGGTCCACACGTCCGACCGGGACACAGAGCCTCGTGTTGTCTCATCTCTGGTCCACACGTCCGGGACACAGAGCCTCGTGAAGTCTGAGCTCTGGTCCACACGTCCGTCCGGAACACAGAGCCTCGTGAAGTCTCAGCTCTGGTCCACACGTCCGGGACACAGAGCCTCGTGAAGTCTCAGCTCTGGTCCACACGTCCGACCGGGACACAGAGCCTCGTGTTGTCTCAGCTCTGGTCCACACGTCCGGGACACAGAGCCTCGTGTTGTCTCATCTCTGGTCCACACGTCCGGGACACAGAGCCTCGTGAAGTCTCAGCTCTGGTCCACACGTCCGGGACACAGAGCCTCGTGTTGTCTCAGCTCTGGTCCACACGTCCGGGACACAGAGCCTCGTGAAGTCTCAGCTCTGGTCCACACGTCCGTCCGGGACACAGAGCCTCGTGAAGTCTCAGCTCTGGTCCACACGTCCGGGACACAGAGCCTCGTGAAGTCTCAGCTCTGGTCCACACGTCCGGGACACAGAGCCTCGTGAAGTCTCAGCTCTGGTCCACACGTCCGACCGGGACACAGAGCCTCGTGAAGTCTCAGCTCTGGTCCACACGTCCGGGACACAGAGCCTCGTGAAGTCTCAGCTCTGGTCCACACGTCCGACCGGGACACAGAGCCTCGTGTTGTCTCATCTCTGGTCCACACGTCCGGGACACAGAGCCTCGTGTTGTCTCAGCTCTGGTCCACACGTCCGACCGGGACACAGAGCCTCGTGTTGTCTCAGCTCTGGTCCACACGTCCGGGACACAGAGCCTCGTGAAGTCTCATCTCTGGTCCACACGTCCGAGACACAGAGCCTCGTGAAGTCTCAGCGCTGGTCCACACGTCCGAGACACAGAGCCTCGTGAAGTCTCAGCTCTGGTCCACACGTCCGGGACACAGAGCCTCGTGAAGTCTCAGCGCTGGTCCACACGTCCGAGACACAGAGCCTCGTGAAGTCTCAGCTCTGGTCCACACGTCCGGGACACAGAGCCTCGTGAAGTCTCAGCTCTGGTCCACACGTCCGACCGGGACACAGAGCCTCGTGTTGTCTCAGCTCTGGTCCACACGTCCGGGACACAGAGCCTCGTGAAGTCTCAGCTCTGGTCCACACGTCCGGGACACAGAGCCTCGTGAAGTCTCAGCTCTGGTCCACACGTCCGGGACACAGCGCCTCGTGAAGTCTCAGCTCTGGTCCACACGTCCGACCGGGACACAGAGCCTCGTGAAGTCTCAGCTCTGGTCCACACGTCCGGGACACAGAGCCTCGTGAAGTCTCAGCTCTGGTCCACACGTCCGACCGGGACACAGAGCCTCGTGTTGTCTCATCTCTGGTCCACACGTCCGGGACACAGAGCCTCGTGAAGTCTCAGCTCTGGTCCACACGTCCGGGACACAGAGCCTCGTGTTGTCTCAGCTCTGGTCCACACGTCCGGGACACAGAGCCTCGTGTTGTCTCAGCTCTGGTCCACACGTCCGGGACACAGAGCCTCGTGTTGTCTCAGCTCTGGTCCACACGTCCGGGACACAGAGCCTCGTGAAGTCTCAGCTCTGGTCCACACGTCCGGGACACAGAGCCTCGTGGTGTGTTTGGTGTAAGTTCTGCTTCAGGAGTATTCAGCTGTAAGTTTGAATAGAGTTCATTCAGAGATCCTAACTTGTCCCGGCTCTTCCTCAGCGTCTGGTGGCGATGAACATGCCTCTGAACGCCGACGGGATGGTGACCTTTAACGCCACACTCTTCGCCCTGGTTCGAACTGCTCTGAAAATTAAGACTGAAGGTAAAGCTGTCCTTCAAAGCTCTTTAAACACACTGACCTCAGCTGTGTTCCTGCTGACAGTTCAGTTCATGACACTATAATAATCACCTTCAGAGTTCTTTAAGAGAGGCCTGTGGAGTAGACAGGGACTGAACACAAACACACACCTGGTGTTCAAGGGAACTCGAGAAAGCGGAAGGTGCAGTAAATGGTGCTTTGATGCTGGTCGTTGAACCCAAATCTTCTCCTTAAACACTCTCCAGCTCCTTGTGACAGTCTCCAGCTTCGATTCTAGACTTTGGCAGGTTTCATGTAGAGGCTCACCTGTGCAGTACCCTCCTCCGTTCTCTGCAGGTAACCCTGACGTGGAGAATGAGGAGCTGAGGGCCATCATCAAAAAGATCTGGAAGAGAATGAAGCCCAAACTTTTGGACGAGGTGATCCCTCCACATGAAGGTAAAGGTACTGCTGTTTCCTTTTACTAACACTTACTAATATTCACTAACACTCGTATAAAGCATCTTCTGAGACCCTTCCTCATTTCTAAAACAATAAGCATGTTTCTTCTACTAAACCACGATTTAACAAAGTAAAAACTGTTTTAATGAAATAGTTATTGCCCCAGATTTGTTGCTTCTTTTGTACAAAAATAAACTCAAAGATAAGAGCAGTGTTAGGAAAGGATATTGTTGCTAAAAGTGGATGTACATAAAGTTTAATCTAAAATACAAACTGTTCTTATAAACCTGTCCTGCTGTTGAAACGAAACGACACAGGACTCTCTGGGTCTGGAGGATTTTGTCTCAAGAAAATCCTCAAAAACATCCAACTCCACCGACTTCCTCAGGCGTTTTCAAAACCGCGCTAAAACTGAGTGAGGCTCTGGAAAACACAGATCCAACACTCGGGCCACGTTTAGTTCTCACAGAAACATGGGCAATAACCACTTCAGGACTCTAATGCTGCGTTCACACCAAACGCGAATTGCGCTATTCGCGCGTAGTTGGACACTTGCACATTTTGAGTTTACTCGCTTCATTCGCGCGTAGAATTCACATAACAACCGCGAATTCGCGTCATGGGAGGGGCTTCCAGGCGGGTTGTCTTCCGGTCTCGTTGAAGACTGGTTCAGATGGATTTTGTCGAGAGAAGCGATGCTCTATTAACTTTGGAGGACTGAAAAACGGCGTGAACCCGTTCGGCGCTGTGCGGGGGTCTATCGGATGCTTCAGAGGCAGACCCAGCTCCATGAGTTTGATAAACTCCTCCAGGAGCTGCGCCTGGATGACGGCCGGTTTAAGGGGGACTGAGCCAGGCCCTGTTCGATGACCTGTTGTCCCGAGTCGGTGCGAGGCTTTCCCGCAGGACACCAACTACTGATGCTGTGTTCAAGTCTTTCCATCTGTGTCCAGTCAATATCTGGTGTGATTATGAGTTATTAATATGTTCAACTACAGTCTTCTGAACAGTTATCAGTAAATATAGTATTGTCTCTAAACTGTAAATCGGTCGCGGAAAGACAGAACGGCAGAGTACTTCCACATTTGTCCCTAACCCACTTCTCTTCTCCATCTCCCTTAAATACATGTTCCTCGGGCTCTTTCTGCACTTTCTCTGGATAAACACATAAACTCGTCAGTGGAAAACTAGTTGTAATACGGCAAATTAGCTCCGGCTTTAGCTAGCTAGTTGGCTCAATATATACGACTAATAAATTTAAAAGTAGTACCAGAGTTTTTCGACCCCCCCACAGACTTTCCTTTGAGCAAGAACCTTTAAGATTCCCGGCTCTGTAAAATTACAAAAATGTTTCGTATCCCACAGGCTGCAGCGAAAACTTTGTCCTCCATTGTTGTTTTTTCTGCCTCTATGGCCCGCCTCCGTCGTTGCACGTCACTACTAGAGCAAGCTCCTGATTGGTTAACGCGGCGCGAATTTTTGCCAAAGTTCAATTCGCGCGAAACGCGCCGCAGGATTTTCACGCGCGTCAATTCGCGTCTTTGCATTTGCCTTTGGTGTGAACGCACCTTAATACTCCTCTCTAACCAAACATGTCTACCTCCTGCCCTTGTCTCTTTCCTTGTCTTCTTTTCTGCTTTCCATGTGTCCTTTATTCATCTTTTTGTGTCCTCTCCTCATCTCCTTCCTTCTTCCACTCCTTGTCTCATTATCTCCCCCCCCCTCGTCTTATCTCTTCCCCTGTCACCTTCTTTCTTCTCCCCATGTCCTTCCCTCCTCTCCTCATCTCCTCGTCTCCTTACCTTGTGCCCTGATGTTCCCAGAGGAGGAGGTGACTGTGGGGAAGTTCTACGCCACCTTCTTAATCCAGGATTATTTCAGAAAGTTCAGAAAGAGAAAAGAAAAAGGAGCCCTGGCCGGAGACGTGGAGAACGCTAACCCTTCGGCTGTTCAGGTCAGAAACCTTTTACTACATTTCTTACATTTTTTGTAGTTTTACTGACGTTACACTTTAGTGGAGCGGACAACGTCAAATATATTTACATTTATTCATTTATTCATTTTTATATACATTTATTCATTTGAGAGCAGGAATCGAACTACCACCAGATCCTATAAGCAGAGCCGGTGCAGGGCCGGTGCAGGGCCGGTGCAGGGCCGGTGCAGGGCCGGTGCAGAGCCGGTGCAGGGCCGGTGCCGGGCCGGTGCAGGGCCGGTGCAGGGCCGGTGCAGGGCCGGTGCAGGGCCGGTGCAGGGCCGGTGCAGAGCCGGTGCCGGGCCGGTGCAGGGCCGGTGCAGAGCCGGTGCAGGGCCGGTGCAGGGCCGGTGCAGGGCCGGTGCAGGGCCGGTGCAGAGCCGGTGCAGGGCCGGTGCAGGGCCGGTGCAGGGCCGGTGCCGGGCCGGTGCAGGGCCGGTGCAGGGCGGTTTTATTCCAAACTGATAGTGTGTACATATTGCAGCTGTGTAAGGCCGGGCTGAAGACTCTGCAGGACCTGGGACCAGAGATGCGTCTGGCTCTGAACGAGGACCTGGAAGAAGACGAGGAGGCTATGATGGAGGAAGAGGCTCAGTACAAGGTCCTAGTTTAGTCCTGGTTTAGACCTGGTTCAGACCTGGTGCAGACCCTCATGTCTCTCTTGTCTCTCTGCAGGGCGACAGTGGAGACAGAAGAAGTTCCATGTTGACACCTACAGGTAAAAACTGTTTCCCAAACCCATATTTCAAAAGGCCTAAAGAATTGTTTTAATAAATGAAGGACAGATTGTGTTCTCTGTCTGTCCCTCAGGTCCTCACCGTCCCGTCTGTCCCTCAGGTCCTCACAGTCCCGTCTGTCCCTCAGGTCCTCACAGTCCCGTCTGTCCCTCAGGTCCTCACCGTCCCGTCTGTCCCTCAGGTCCTCACAGTCCCGTCTGTCCCTCAGGTCCTCACCGTCCCGTCTGTCCCTCAGGTCCTCACTGTTCCGTCTGTCCCTCAGGTTCAGGTCCTCACTGTCCCGTCTGTCCCTCAGGTCCTCATCGTTCCGTCTGTCCCTCAGGTCCTCACTGTCCCGTCTGTCCCTCAGGTTCAGACCCTCACTGTCCCGTCTGTCCCTCAGGTCCTCACCGTCCCGTCTGTCCCTCAGGTCCTCACCGTCCCGTCTGTCCCGTCTGTCCCTCAGGTCCTCACCGTCCCGTCTGTCCCGTCTGTCCCTCAGGTCCTCACTGTTCCGTCTGTCCCTCAGGTTCAGGTCCTCACTGTCCCGTCTGTCCCTCAGGTCCTCATCGTTCCGTCTGTCCCTCAGGTCCTCACTGTCCCGTCTGTCCCTCAGGTTCAGACCCTCACTGTCCCGTCTGTCCCTCAGGTCCTCACCGTCCCGTCTGTCCCTCAGGTCCTCACCGTCCCATCTGTCCCGTCTGTCCCTCAGGTCCTCACTGTTCCGTCTGTCCCTCAGGTCCTCACTGTCCCGTCTGTCCCTCAGGTTCAGACCCTCACTGTTCCGTCTGTCCCTCAGGTCCTCACTGTCCCGTCTGTCCCTCAGGTTCAGACCCTCATCGTCCCGTCTGTCCCTCAGGTTCAGACCCTCATCGTCCCGTCTGTCCCTCAGGTCCTCACTGTCCCGTCTGTCCCTCAGGTTCAGGAGGAGTGGTTGGAGACAGTGGCGTCTCAAACGGAGGAGGTCTGATCCACAGAGTGGGCTCTCTCACGAGGACTCCCACCAGCAGCGTCCACGAGGATCTGAGCCGAACCGGAGACAGGTCCTCCGTCAGTTCTCAGAGGAGGCCCTCGAAGAATGGGCTCCAGGAGCAGGGCCCCCGCAGACCGTCCTATAACAACTACAGGTGAGTCTCAAACACAGGTGAGTCTCTTTATAAGAAAACCTGGAGCTGATGGGATTCATCATGAGTTTTATCAGATCCATGTTAAAACTAAAGCTCAAAGACCCCAGACCTGTTCTCAGTGTGTACACGGGTTTAGACCCGGTTTAGACCCGGTTTAGACCCGGTTTAGACCCAGTTTAGACCCAGTTTAGACCCAGTTTAGACCGGTTTAGACCCAGTTTAGACCCAGTTTAGACCCGGTTTAGTCCCGGTTTAGACCCAGTTTAGACCCGGTTTAGTCCCGGTTTAGACCTGCTTTAGACCCTGTTTAGACCCTGTTTAGACCCTGTTTAGACCCAGTTTAGACCCTGTTTAGACCCTGTTTAGACCCGGTTTAGACCCAGTTTAGTCCCGGTTTAGACCCGGTTTAGTCCCGGTTTAGACCTGCTTTAGACCCTGTTTAGACCCTGTTTAGACCCTGTTTAGACCCGGTTTAGACCCGGTTTAGACCCAGTTTAGACCCGGTTTAGTCCCGGTTTAGTCCCGGTTTAGACCCGGTTTAGTCCCAGTTTAGTCCCGCTTTAGTCCCGCTTTAGTCCCGCTTTAGACCCGCTTTAGACCCGGTTTAGACCCGGTTTAGTCCCGGTTTAGACCCGGTTTAGACCCGGTTTAGACCTACTTTAGTCCCTGTTTAGACCTGCTTTAGTCCCAGTTTAGACCTAGTTTAGACCCAGTTTAGTCCCAGTTTAGACCCAGTTTAGACCCAATTTAGACCCAGTTTAGACCCGGTTAAGTCCCGGTTTAGACCTGCTTTAGACCCGGTTTAGACCCGGTTTAGTCCCGCTTTAGTCCCGGTTTAGACCCGCTTTAGACCCGGTTTAGACCCGGTTTAGACCCGGTTTAGTCCCGCTTTAGTCCCGGTTTAGACCCGCTTTAGACCCGGTTTAGACCCGGTTTAGTCCTGCTTTAGACCCGCTTTAGACCTGCTTTAGACCCGCCTAAGACCCAATTTAGACCCGGTTTAGACCCGGTTTAGTCCCGGTTTAGACCCGGTTTAGACCCGGTTTAGACCCGGTTTAAACCCGGTTTAGACCAGGTTTAGACCCGGTTTAGACCCGGTTTAGACGTGCTTTAGTCCCAGTTTAGACCTAGTTTAGACCCAGTTTAGACCCAGTTTAGACCCAGTTTAGACCCAGTTCAGTCCCGGTTCAGTCCCAGTTCAGTCCCGCTTTAGTCCCGCTTTAGTCCCGGTTTAGACCCGGTTTAGACCCGGTTTAGACCCGGTTTAGTCCCGCTTTAGTCCCGGTTTAGACCCGCTTTAGTCCCGGTTTAGTCCCGGTTTAGACCCGCTTTAGACCCGGCTTAGACCCGGTTTAGACCCGGTTTAGTCCCGCTTTAGTCCCGGTTTAGACCCGCTTTAGACCCGGTTTAGACCCGGTTTAGTCCCGCTTTAGACCCGCTTTAGACCTGCTTTAGACCCGCTTAAGACCCAATTTAGACCCGCTTTAGACCCGGTTTAGACCCGGTTTAGTCCCGGTTTAGACCCGGTTTAGACCCGGTTTAGACCCGGTTTAGACCCAGTTTAGACCCAGTTTAGACCCAGTTTAGTCCCGGTTTAGTCACGGTTTAGTCCCGGTTTAGACCCGCTTTAGACCCGGTTTAGACCCGGTTTAGACCCGCTTTAGACCCGGTTTAGACCCGGTTTAGACCCGCTTTAGACCCGCTTTAGACCCGGTTTAGACCCGCTTTAGACCCGGTTTAGACCCGGTTTAGACCCGGTTTAGACCCAGTTTAGACCCGGTTTAGACCCGGTTTAGACCCGCTTTAGACCCGGTTTAGACCCAATTTAGACCCAGTTTAGTCCCGGTTTAGTCCCGGTTTAGTCCCGGTTTAGACCTGCTTTAGACCCGGTTTAGACTCGGTTTAGACCCAGTTTAGACCCAGTTTAGACCCAGTTTAGTCCCGGTTTAGTCCCGGTTTAGTCCCGGTTTAGACCTGCTTTAGACCCGGTTTAGTCCCGGTTTAGACCCTGTTTAGACCCTGTTTAGACCCGGTTTAGACCCGGTTTAGACCTGCTTTAGACCCGGTTTAGTCCCGGTTTAGACCCTGTTTAGACCCGGTTTAGACCCGGTTTAGACCCGTCAGAACTCAGTATGTTCACGGGTCTAAGGCCAGGGTCCAGACCATAATACTGTGATTGGAGAAGTTCAAGATGGATTGACGTAAGTTTGTTCACTCTTAAATCTGTGAGAGTCCAGTTGCAGCTCAAGGTTAGGACCGTAAAGTATTTTTGGTTTACTACCGTGTGGACACAGCGCCACCCTCAGGTGTGGTTAATATGGCTTAAAAAGGGTGGCAATGCGGCACAAACGACACACCCCCAGACGGATATTAAGCACTTGTGGGTTTGTGCTGTTGGACAAATATCACACAAAGGGTCGGGGGCAGGACATGGTTCCAGATGAAAATATGTTGTTGTGGTTCAGGAGAGACTCGAGGGACAGATACAACAGAAACGGAGACGTGGAGTCGTTTGGAGGAGAAGGATACTACAGCCGAGAGGAGGACACCGAGAGCATCGGCTCCAGGGACAGGTCCGACTTTAAGAATTAAACACGTTCAACAACATTGGTCTTTTTACTAAATATGGCAGTATCCTTCTCAGAAGTCTTTTGTAAACGTGGTATTTCTCTTTCCTGTGTTTCTCAGACGTTATCCCGACGAGCCGCTGTACAGAGACTACATTAACTACAGCGACGCCTACAGCGAGGGCCGGAGGACGACCAGGAGACGACTGCTGCCGGCCACGCCCACAGGTCTGAGGACACTTTAATAGCCACGCCCACAGGTCTGAGGACACTTTAATACGTCTCAATAAAGACCGTGGTTCCATCCTGTGTCTCTGTCCCAGGTCGAAAACCGTCCTTTAACCTCCAGTGTCTGCGGCGACAGGACAGCGACGACCTGCCCCTCCCCGGCACCTACCACCCCACGTCCCCCCCTCGAAGAGCCAGGCAACAGGTACCGCCTCAGGTGTAGTCCTGGTGTAGTCCTGGTGTAGACCTGGTTTAGCTCTGGGATAGTCCCGGTTTAGACCCGGTTTAGACCCGGTTTAGTCCTGGTTTAGACCTGGTTTAGACCCGGTTTAGACCTGGTTAAGACCTGGTTTAGACCTGGTTAAGACCTGGTTTAGTCCTGGTTTAGACCTGGTTTAGACCTGGTTTAGACCTGGTTTAGACCTGGTTAAGACCTGGTTTAGACCCGGTTTAGACCTGGTTAAGACCTGGTTTAGACCTGGTTAAGACCTGGTTTAGTCCTGGTTTAGACCTGGTTTAGACCTGGTTTAGACCTGGTTAAGACCTGGTTTAGACCTGGTTAAGACCTGGTTTAGTCCTGGTTTAGTCCTGGTTTAGACCTGGTTTATACCTGGTTTACACCTGGTTTATACCTGGTTTACACCTGGTTTAGATCTGGTTTACACCTGGTTTAGATCTGGTTTAGTCCTGGTTTACACCTGGTTTACACCTGGTTTAATCCTGGTTTACACCTGGTTTACACCTGGTTTACACCTGGTTTAGACCTGGTTTACACCTGGTTTAGACCTGGTTTATACCTGGTTTACACCTGGTTTAGACCCGGTTTAGTCCTGGTTTAGACCTGGTTTAGACCTGGTTTAGACCTGGTTTACACCTGGTTTACACCTGGTTTAGACCTGGTTTAGACCTGGTTTAGACCTGGTTTATACCTGGTTTACACCTGGTTTAGACCCGGTTTAGTCCTGGTTTACACCTGGTTTAGACCTGGTTTACACCTGGTTTAGACCTGGTTTAGACCTGGTTAAGACCTGGTTTAGTCCTGGTTTAGTCCTGGTTTAGACCTGGTTTACACCTGGTTTAGACCTGGTTTAGACCTGGTTTACACCTGGTTTAGACCCGGTTTAGTCCTGGTTTAGACCGGCCCTGACCCTCTCTAACCCTCTCAGGGCTCTTATGGAGGGTTCGACTCCCGCTCGAGCACCTCCTCTTCGTCCTGGGCTCACTCTGGTCCTCGTCGGGGCCGGCTGCTGTACGCTCCTCTGATCCTGGTGGAGGAGCAGGAGGAACACTGGGACCGGGGCCCTGAGGGCAGCAAGGGCCCCAAACCCCCAGGTCAGGGGTCACACTGATAAAACCCTCACTGCTTTAGTTCCCCTGTTTCTGAAGCTCTGTCTGTGTCAGGTGTGAGTGTGACCGGAGCAGCCCCCAGTCCGTCCTGGTACGGTGGCCCTGCAGGGACATCAGGTGAGACACTGAGGACCAGTGTTAAATCAGTGTCTTTTCTCAAACAAAGCTTGTGTTGTTGTTGTGATAAACTTAATGTTTCAGGTTTTAGTCACACTTTAGTTTTTAGACAGAGGGGGGTCTGGCTCTTACTCATTCAGATTGAGATTTAGATGGATTTAAACAGGTTCAGTTGGATTTGAACAGGTTTAAGTTGGATTTGAACTGCTGGTCTCTGATAATAAAGTGTGACTCTGTCCTGCAGCTCCTCCTCCGTACAGAGCCTACACCACTCTGAGGGTCCCCTCTCAGCTCGGAGCCCACTTCAGTGAGAAGAGAGGCTCCGCAGACAGTCTGGTGGAGGCGGTAAGTCCTGTTTAGTCCTGTTTTAGTCCTGCTTTAGTCCTGGTTTAGACTTGGTTTAGTCCTGGTTTAGTCCTGGTTTAGACTTGGTTTAGTCCTGGTTTAGTCCTGGTTTAGACTTGGTTTAGTCCTGGTTTAGTCCTGGTTTAGACTTGGTTTAGTCCTCTGGTTTAGTCCTGGTTTGGTCTGGTTTAGTCCTGGTTTAGACCTGGTTTAGACCTGGTTTAGTCCTGGTTTAGACTTGGTTTGGGCTGGTTTAGTCCTGGTTTAGACTTGGTTTAGACCTGGTTTAGTCCTGGTTTAGTCCTGGTTTAGACCTGGTTTGGTCTGGTTTAGTCCTGGTTTAGACTTGGTTTAGTCCTGGTTTAGTCCTGGTTTAGTCCTGGTTTAGACCTGGTTTGGTCTGGTTTAGTCCTGGTTTAGACTTGGTTTAGTCCTGGTTTAGTCCTGGTTTAGACCTGGTTTAGACCTGGTTTAGTCCTGGTTTAGACCTGGTTTAGACTTAGTTGAGGCTTGGTTTAGACCTGGTTTAGACCTGGGTTAGTCCTGGTTTAGACCTGGTTTAGACCTGGTTTAGACCTGGGTTAGTCCTGGTTTAGACCTGGTTTAGACCTGGGTTAGTCCTGGTTTAGACCTGGGTTAGTCCTGGTTTAGTCCTGGTTTAGACCTGGTTTAGTCCTGGTTTAGTCCTGGTTTAGTCCTGGTTTAGTCCTGGTTTAGACCAGGTTTAGACCTGGTTTAGTCCTGGTTTAGACCTGGGTTAGTCCTGGTTTAGACCTGGGTTAGACCTGGTTTAGACCTGGGTTAGTCCTGGTTTAGACCTGAGTTAGTCCTGGTTTAGACCTGGTTTAGACCTGGTTTAGACCTGGTTTAGACCTGGGTTAGTCCTGGTTTAGACCTGGTTTAGACCTGGGTTAGTCCTGGTTTAGACCTGGTTTAGTCCTGGTTTAGACCTGGTTTAGACCTGGTTTAGACCTGGTTTAGTCCTGGTTTAGTCCTGGTTTAGTCCTGGTTTAGACCTGGTTTAGTCCTGGTTTAGACCTGGTTTAGACCAGGTTTAGACCTGGTTTAGTCCTGGTTTAGACCTGGGTTAGTCCTGGTTTAGACCTGGTTTATACCTGGGTTAGACCTGGGTTAGACCTGGTTTAGTCCTGGTTTAGACCTGGGTTAGTCCTGGTTTAGACCTGGTTTATACCTGGGTTAGACCTGGTTTAGACCTGGGTTAGACCTGGGTTAGACCTGGTTTAGTCCTGGTTTAGACCTGGGTTAGTCCTGGTTTAGACCTGGTTTATACCTGGGTTAGACCTGGTTTAGTCCTGGTTTAGACCTGGGTTAGTCCTGGTTTAGACCTGGTTTATACCTGGGTTAGACCTGGTTTAGTCCTGGTTTAGACCTGGTTTGGTCTGGTTTAGTCCTGGTTTAGACTTGGTTTAGTCCTGGTTTAGTCCTGGTTTAGTCCTGGTTTAGACCTGGTTTGGTCTGGTTTAGTCCTGGTTTAGACTTGGTTTAGTCCTGGTTTAGTCCTGGTTTAGACCTGGTTTAGACCTGGTTTAGTCCTGGTTTAGACCTGGTTTAGACTTAGTTGAGGCTTGGTTTAGACCTGGTTTAGACCTGGGTTAGCCCTGGTTTAGACCTGGTTTAGACCTGGTTTAGACCTGGGTTAGTCCTGGTTTAGACCTGGTTTAGACCTGGGTTAGTCCTGGTTTAGACCTGGGTTAGTCCTGGTTTAGTCCTGGTTTAGACCTGGTTTAGTCCTGGTTTAGTCCTGGTTTAGTCCTGGTTTAGTCCTGGTTTAGACCAGGTTTAGACCTGGTTTAGTCCTGGTTTAGACCTGGGTTAGTCCTGGTTTAGACCTGGGTTAGACCTGGTTTAGACCTGGGTTAGTCCTGGTTTAGACCTGAGTTAGTCCTGGTTTAGACCTGGTTTAGACCTGGTTTAGACCTGGGTAGACCTGGTTTAGACCTGGGTTAGTCCTGGTTTAGACCTGGTTTAGACCTGGGTTAGTCCTGGTTTAGACCTGGTTTAGTCCTGGTTTAGACCTGGTTTAGACCTGGTTTAGTCCTGGTTTAGACCTGGTTTAGTCCTGGTTTAGTCCTGGTTTAGTCCTGGTTTAGTCCTGGTTTAGACCTGGTTTAGACCAGGTTTAGACCTGGTTTAGTCCTGGTTTAGACCTGGGTTAGTCCTGGTTTAGACCTGGGTTAGACCTGGTTTAGACCTGGGTTAGTCCTGGTTTAGACCTGAGTTAGTCCTGGTTTAGACCTGGTTTAGACCTGGTTTAGACCTGGGTTAGACCTGGTTTAGACCTGGTTTAGACCTGGGTTAGTCCTGGTTTAGACCTGGTTTAGACCTGGGTTAGTCCTGGTTTAGACCTGGTTTAGTCCTGGTTTAGTCCTGGTTTAGACCTGGTTTAGTCCTGGTTTAGTCCTGGTTTAGTCCTGGTTTAGACCTGGTTTAGTCCTGGTTTAGACCTGGTTTAGACCAGGTTTAGACCTGGTTTAGTCCTGGTTTAGACCTGGGTTAGTCCTGGTTTAGACCTGGTTTATACCTGGGTTAGACCTGGGTTAGACCTGGTTTAGTCCTGGTTTAGACCTGGGTTAGTCCTGGTTTAGACCTGGTTTATACCTGGGTTAGACCTGGTTTAGACCTGGTTTAGACCTGGGTTAGACCTGGTTTAGACCTGGTTTAGACCTGGGTTAGTCCTGGTATCTTGAATGGTGCATTACTGCCTCCTGCTGGTGACAACTGTTTTTTTTTTTCAGGAACCTGGAAAAACTGGAACAACTTCTTCAAAACATTGAAATATTTAGACATTAATCCTTTTTCAGAGCTGGTTTACACCTGGTTTATTTCTTGTTTTAGTCCCGATACAGCCCTACTTTAGACCTGGTTCTGCTTCAGTCATTGTTTAGACCTTATTTAGGTTTTAGTCTTGGTTCAGTCCTGGTCTGGACCTACTTTACTCGTGATTTAACTCTTATTGAGTTTTAGATTTGCTCCTGGTTTTGTTCTTATGTTTTGGTTTAATCCTGATTCTGTCCTGGTTTAGATCCAGTTTTCTCCTGATGTGACCTTGGTCTGGTCCAGATTTAACAAAGCCATTTTTATTTCCTACTGAGAAGCCTCTTTTCCAGGAGAGTCCTGGCCCCAGAGGGGACCTGTTTGTAGTGGTCGGGGCAGAATATGTAACCCGGTCTAACCCTGGTCTTGTCTCGTTCCTCAGGTCCCGATCTCCGAGGGTCCGGCCCCGGTCTAACCCTGGTCTTGTCTCGTCCTCAGGTCCCGATCTCCGAGGGTCCGGCCCCGGTCTAACCCTGGTCTTGTCTCGTCCTCAGGTCCCGATCTCCGAGGGTCCGGCCCCGGTCTAACCCTGGTCTTGTCTCGTCCTCAGGTCCCGATCTCCGAGGTCCGGCCCCGGTCTAACCCTGGTCTTGTCTCGCCTCAGGTCCCGATCTCCGAGGGTCCGGCCCGGTCTAACCCTGGTCTTGTCTCGCCTCAGGTCCCGATCTCCGAGGGTCCGGCCCCGGCCCAACCCTGGTCTTGTCTCGTTCCTCAGGTCCCGATCTCCGAGGGTCCGGCCCGGTGCCCAACCCTGGTCTTGTCTCGCCTCAGGTCCCGATCTCCGAGGGTCCGGCCCTGCCCAACCCTGGTCTTGTCTCGCCTCAGGTCCCGATCTCCGAGGGTCCGGCCCCGGTCTAACCCTGGTCTTGTCTCGTCCTCAGGTCCCGATCTCCGAGGGTCCGGCCCCGGTCTAACCCTGGTCTTGTCTCGTCCTCAGGTCCCGATCTCCGAGGGTCCGGCCCGGTGCCCAACCCTGGTCTTGTCTCGTCCTCAGGTCCCGATCTCCGAGGGTCCGGCCCTGCCCAACCCTGGTCTTGTCTCGCCTCAGGTCCCGATCTCCGAGGTCCGGCCCTGCCCAACCCTGGTCTTGTCTCGTTCCTCAGGTCCCGATCTCCGAGGGTCCGGCCCCGGCCCAACCCTGGTCTTGTCTCGTCCTCAGGTCCCGATCTCCGAGGGTCCGGCCCCGGTCTAACCCTGGTCTTGTCTCGCCTCAGGTCCCGATCTCCGAGGGTCCGGCCCCGGCCCAACCCTGGTCTTGTCTCGCCTCAGGTCCCGATCTCCGAGGGTCCGGCCCCGGCCCAACCCTGGTCTTGTCTCGTCCTCAGGTCCCGATCTCCGAGGGTCCGGCCCGGTCCCAACCCTGGTCTTGTCTCGCTCCTCAGGTCCCGATCTCCGAGGGTCCGGCCCCGGTCTAACCCTGGTCTTGTCTCGCCTCAGGTCCCGATCTCCGAGGGTCCGGCCCCGGCCCAACCCTGGTCTTGTCTCGCCTCAGGTCCCGATCTCCGAGGGTCCGGCCCAGTCTAACCCTGGTCTTGTCTCGTCCTCAGGTCCCGATCTCCGAGGGTCCGGCCCGGTCCCAACCCTGGTCTTGTCTCGCTCCTCAGGTCCCGATCTCCGAGGGTCCGGCCCGGCCCAACCCTGGTCTTGTCTCGTTCCTCAGGTCCTGATCTCCGAGGGTCCGGCCCGGTCCCAACCCTGGTCTTGTCTCGTCCTCAGGTCCTGATCTCCGAGGGTCCGGCCCGGTCTAACCCTGGTCTTGTCTCGTTCCTCAGGTCCCGATCTCCGAGGGTCCGGCCCGGCCCAACCCTGGTCTTGTCTCGTCCTCAGGTCCCGATCTCCGAGGGTCCGGCCCCGGTCTAACCCTGGTCTTGTCTCGTTCCTCAGGTCCCGATCTCCGAGGGTCCGGCCCGGTGCCCAACCCTGGTCTTGTCTCGTCCTCAGGTCCCGATCTCCGGGTCCGGCCCCGGCCCTAACCCTGGTCTTGTCTCGCCTCAGGTCCCGATCTCCGAGGGTCCGGCCCCGGCCCAACCCTGGTCTTGTCTCGCCTCAGGTCCCGATCTCCGGGTCCGGCCCTGCCCAACCCTGGTCTTGTCTCGTCCTCAGGTCCCGATCTCCGAGGGTCCGGCCCCGGCCCTAACCCTGGTCTTGTCTCGCCTCAGGTCCCGATCTCCGAGGGTCCGGCCCGCCCAACCCTGGTCTTGTCTCGTTCCTCAGGTCCCGATCTCCGAGGGTCCGGCCCCGGTCTAACCCTGGTCTTGTCTCGTCCTCAGGTCCCGATCTCCGAGGGTCCGGCCCCGGTCTAACCCTGGTCTTGTCTCGTTCCTCAGGTCCCGATCTCCGAGGGTCCGGCCCCGGTCTAACCCTGGTCTTGTCTCGTTCTCAGGTCCTGATCTCCGAGGGTCCGGCCCCGGTCTAACCCTGGTCTTGTCTCGTCCTCAGGTCCTGATCTCCGAGGGTCCGGCCCCGGTCTAACCCTGGTCTTGTCTCGTCCTCAGGTCCTGATCTCCGAGGGTCTGGGACTTTACGCTCGAGACCCAAAGTTTGTTGCGTTTGCGAAGCGGGAAATCGCAGACGCGTGTCACATGACCGTGGATGAGATGGAGTCTGCTGCCAGTGACTTGCTCGGTTCCCACGGCAACCATGGTCTCTTTGCCGACGCCCCCCCAGCGACGACCCCCGACCCCGCCGGAGTGTACAGCGACGAGGAGCCAATCAGAGCAGGGCGTGAGGAGGACGAGCTCGCCGACGAGATGAGCTGCGTCACATCCTTCTGAGTATGAACCGAACCAATCAGGAGACAGAGATATTCAAACGGACCAATCGGGAGACAGAGATATTCAAACGGACCAATCGGGAGACAGAGATATTCAAACGGACCAATCGGGAGACAGAGATATTCAAACGGACCAATCAGGAAACAGCAGTATAAAAGAAAGGCGTAAAAGATGTGGTTTGACTTTGACCAAAATAGAAAGAGATTAAACTTTTTTATATATATATATATGTATATATATATATATATGTGTATATATATGTATATATATATATATATATACATACATATATATGTATATATATATAAATTGTTAACAATTTAAAAGGAAAACAGAAGATTTTGATCTTGTATTTGAAGATAATAAAAGGTGGACCCCAGCCTCTGAATGAAAGCCCTCTGAGGTCTAAATTTCCACTGACATTTCTCTCGATAAATTTGTTGCTACTAAATGCGATTAATGCATGTTTCTCCTTCTTTTACGGCATTATACCCATGATCCTTCACATGCGGGATCTACCCCACAACCTTTTTTTTACTGTGGGGCAGAAAGTGTGAGTGGCTTGCCATTCTAGCAACCAACAACTTAACAATTTTTATTCTAATTTTGTCATTATTCATTTCTTTAAAATCTTTTATTTTGGGAGACTTTGTGTGTGTTTTTTTTTAAAGGAAAGGCCAAATCTTTTTAAGCTTACTTTTACTTATTTATATTATCAGATTATTCTTCGTCATTCCCACACTAAAAGGCAAATAAAGCAAAAGATAGAAGTATTTAGGAATTGAAAATGGTGGAATGAAAAAGAAAAGACAGAAGAGAAAAGGAGAAACTAAACTGTGGAGAACTTAAAGAACTCTGAAATACAAGATGGCCGACAGTTTTATGAAATTGATGGAATCATGTGGCTTTTCTCTTTTTTAAAAAGTGGAAATGTTTCTGAATCAAATGGAAAATACTGCTTTAACCAGTGTCTGCTCTTAACTCTGACGCTGTCTTTTTATATTTGGTCTTTTTTTAAAGCTTTTCTCACGTCTTTGTTATCTCCGTCCCTCCGTCAGTTCTCTCTGTTCCATCTGCTGTTGTTCTGAGTTTCCCTCAGGTTTATTCCGACACTAAGGGCTTATTCTTCAGACGACGAACACAACCCTTTTACCTCAAAATAAAACCTTTCAACAAGTCTCTGTCTCGTTCTTTTTTCCTCTGTCACTCTTTAACTTGTTTTTAATCGATTCTAGAATCATCAAAAATAGACCTCAGTAAAGCTTTATCAAATCAATGAAAGAACTATTGCAAACAAAACACGCCCACACTGACAGCTCACTTAAAGGAAATGTTTAAAAGTTAAAAGTTACTAAGGAATTGTGCATTGAGTACTTCCCTTTTAATGAAATTTAAACCTGAGCCTCACAGCGCCCCCTCCTGGTCCTTCCCCCTGAGCAGCGCCCCCTCCTGGTCCTGCCCCCTGAGCAGCGCCCCCTCCTGGTCCTGTCTCTGTCTCCTGAGCAGCGCCCCCTCCTGGTCCTGTCTCTGTCTCCTGAGCAGCGCCCCTCCTGGTCCTGTCTCTGTCTCCTGAGCAGCGCCTCCTGGTCCTGCCCCTGAGCAGCGCCCCTCCTGGTCCTGTCTCTGTCTCCTGAGCAGCGCCTCCTGGTCCTGTCTCTGTCTCCTGAGCAGCGCCCCTCCTGGTCCTGCCCCTGAGCAGCGCCCCTCCTGGTCCTGCCCCTGAGCAGCGCCCCTCCTGGTCCTGCCCCTGAGCAGCGCCCCTCCTGGTCCTGTCTCTGTCTCCTGAGCAGCGCCTCCTGGTCCTGTCTCTGTCTCCTGAGCAGCGCCCCTCCTGGTCCTGCCCCTGAGCAGCGCCCCTGAGCAGCGCCCCTCCTGGTCCTGCCCCTGAGCAGCGCCCCTCCTGGTCCTTCCCCTGAGCAGCGCCCCTCCTGGTCCTGCCCCTCCTGGTCCTGTCTCTGTCTCCTGAGCAGCGCCCCTCCTGGTCCTGTCTCTGTCTCCTGAGCAGCGCCTCCTGGTCCTGCCCCTGAGCAGCGCCCCTCCTGGTCCTGCCCCTGAGCAGCGCCCCCTCCTGGTCCTGCCCCCTGAGCAGCGGTCTCATTGATATCATATACCTCCGTCCACTAGAGGGCAGGCTCCAAAAGTGGAAATATAAAAAGGAACCCAATGGCTTTACAGGTGTAAAAATCATGTTTACATCCTGGTACAAAAGATGGTTCCGGTCTCTAAAGTTTTTACTACGTGACAACTCTGGGGGGGGGGGTATTATTACGTCTGCTTATGCTATCTGAAAACTATTGTTTGACTCTGGCGTAAAAGACGAAAAGCCCAGGTGTAACCACCATTTTATTGCCGAATCGTAACAACATCAGTGAATAGGACCAAAGGGCAGGTTACATCCATATTTTTACAATCTATGGCTTCGCTGTTGAAGCTTTACAGTGTAGATGTTAGTCTGTCAGTGATGAGCTCTCTTTGTGAAAGTAAAACATCTGCAGGTGAATAAAAACTAAATGAACATTAGAATTATTACAGTTTAAATCTAAATCTGATCAACGACTGAAAACAGAAAAGACCGTAACCTCAGAAACACTTCCAGCTCAGTGTTATTTTCATCTGTACGTCATGACGCACACGGCTCAAGGACATTCCAGAAACACCTCAAGCTCTATTCCCCCCTGACCCCTGACCCCTGACCCCTTTATTCAACACATTCTTCTCATTAAAGGTTTTTCCAAGTCTTTTATTAAATGTTTTTTTCCTCCGTTTCTCCTCCTCTCTCTCCGTCCTGCACTTCCGGTCTGCTTCCAGCTGCTGCTGACGTCACAGCCCCCTGCCCCTCCCCCCCTCCTCCTCCTCCTCCTCTTCCTCTGTTTCAGCCTGCAGCTCGTCTGTGTCGGTGTCTGCGGTGCTCTCGACAGGACGCAGGATGGACATCATAAATCAGGTTAATTCTTTATTCCTTCTCTTTTGAGTCTCATGTTCCCGTGTTGGTCCGTTCTGCGTCTGAGGCCGTCTGTTCTGCCTCAAAACCAAGAGAAAACCTTCAGAAATCCGCGTTTAAACGAGAAAAACGCAATTGTTTTCGCCGTTTAAGCGTTCGGCTATTTTCGTCCATTTCCGTCGGATCTTGGCCCGTTCCTTTCGCGTTCCTTCGGTTTCCACGGAGCCCCGGAGACTTCATCACAAACGCGTCAAAATACTGGCGTTGGACTGTTTAAAACGGGATAATGGTGTTTTTTTCGCGTTGGACAAAGACGTTCTCAGACTTTAGTTTGGTCTGGAGCGGGGTCTGGGGGGGAATGAAGGCAAAGGGGGGGCTGACAAAGCGTCTGTTTGTGCGGTTGTAAAAGAAAATGGCAGCCGGTGGAAAGGATGGAGAAGGAGGAGCCGCAGGGACAGCCTCTGTTTCCGTCGGGATGGTGCTGATGCTGAGCTCCTTCGTGATGTATTTTATTTTTTATTATTTCATATTAAACCTCATTTGAACCGAAAGATAATGCAATAAATCCAGAAAAGCAGCACAATCTGACGCATTCTGTGGAAATAACCGATGCAGCTCATAATCACGTGATACGTCACAATTAAACATTTTCTCTGGATAAAAAACACTTAATGCTTATCCTTTGGATATTTCTTCAGTATTAAAAGGATTCCAATAAAAATCACTTTATATCTTTTATGACAAATATGAAAATATTCAGGAATGAAATAATCAGAAACAATGTCTCACTTTTAATGCCAATACATTTTTAAATGAAAAAAATAATTTGACTACAGACTTTTACGTTTATCCAACACAAAGAAATGACTCGACCTGGTCCCAGCAGCTCTGGACCTGAGTTCACTCTGGACAATGTCCGGTTAGTCGCAGGGTTAACACTGTGGGACTGTCATGTGGGGGCCTTCTGAATCCGGTTTCTGTCTCTTCTCTGGAGTGAACCCTGAAGAGGATGAACTCATACACACAACAGGACTCCCCAGAAGGACCAAAATAAACCCCACCCCCTACTGGTCGGGCACAGGTACCATGTGACCATAAGATGATCCAGCTGACCTGAACGTGCCTGAGTTTGGGAGAGAGGACCCACGGCTTCCTTCTGGTGTCCTCCACCATCCAGAGATAGTCCAGAGGGATGTCCAGAGATAGTCCAGAGGGATGTCCAGAGAAAGTCCAGAGGGATGTCCAGAGGGTTGTCAGAGATAGTCCAGAGGCATGTCCAGAGATAGTCCAGAGGGATGTCCAGAGATAGTCCAGAGGGTTGTCCAGAGGCATGTCCAGAGATAGTCCAGAGGGTTGTCCAGAGGGTTGTCCAGAGGCATGTTCAGAGGGATGTCCAGAGGGTTGTCCAGAGATAGTCCAGAGGGATGTCCAGAGGGTTGTCCAGAGGCATGTCCAGAGGGATGTCCAGAGATAGTCCAGAGGGATGTCCAGAGGCATGTCCAGAGATAGTCCAGAGGGATGTCCAGAGGGATGTCCAGAGATAGTCCAGAGGGATGTCCAGAGGCATGTCCAGAGATAGTCCAGAGGCATGTCCAGAGATAGTCCAGAGGGATGTCCAGAGGCATGTCCAGAGATAGTCCAGAGGGATGTCCAGAGGGTTGTCCAGAGGCATGTCCAGAGGCATGTCCAGAGGGATGTCCAGAGGCATGTCCAGAAGCTTGTCCAGAGGGATGTCCAGACATAGTCCAGAGGGATGTCCAGAGGCATGTCCAGAAGCTTGTCCAGAGGGATGTCCAGAGATAGTCCAGAGGCATGTCCAGAGGGTTGTTCAGAGGGATGTCCAGACGCATGTCAAGAGGCTTGTCCAGAGGCATGTCCAGAGGCATGTCCAGAGATAGTCCAGAGGGATGTCCAGAGGGATGTCCAGAGGCATGTCCAGAGGGATGTCCAGAGATAGTCCAGAGGGTTGTCCAGAGGGATGTCCAGAGGGATGTCCAGAGGGTTGTCCAGAGATAGTCCAGAGGGTTGTCCAGAGATAGTCCAGAGGCATGTCCAGAGATAGTCCAGAGGGTTGTCCAGAGGCATGTCCAGAGATAGTCCAGAGGGTTGTCCAGAGGCATGTCCAGAGGCATGTCCAGAGATAGTCCAGAGGGATGTCCAGGTGAACCTCGGACTCTGAAGGTGTGAGTTTGGTGAGGTTCAAACAGACTCTGGTGGTTGCTCTGTTCGTACGGTTCTCTTGGATAAATGTGAATGAACCTCAGTGACACCAAACTCAATTCAATTCAATTCCAACTCAACTCTGGGATGGTTCGTTCAAGTGTGAACGTTATACGGACCATAGAAGAGATCAGACAGGAAGTGGCAAAAACATTACGTAATGCTTAGTTTCTCTGAGATCGGAAAAAAGAAAACAAACCAAAACATTACTGTCCAACTGAAGACTGACCGATGTCAGCTGGTGTCATATATTTTTAGAGTTGCCCTGATGAAAACCTTTGAGGTCAAAGTGCATAGGTGGTATGTCCATGTTTTAAATAAAGGACTTTTATTTGTTCAAAAGGTTTTCCAGCCTGAGGTATTTTATTTCTATTTTAAAACTGTTCTTTTGAAAAACATGCCTCAAAACATCGTCATTTGTGTAAAACACTGAGGAAAACTCACTGTTCACAGATTTGATTCAGAAAATTACTCATCTTGTTCCCTGAAGTCACAGATGCAGCATTTAGGATGAATTATCAGCTTATTTTGTTTCAAACTTTGTCGGATTAAGTCATTTTCCAGATTTTGTAGCGTGCTGTAAAATGATGTCAGACATATCCAGTGTAACGACTGACCTGGGGCGGCAGTAGCTCAGTGGGTAGACCGGCGGGTGGGCGGTTCGATCCCCCGCTCGAAACATCCTAAAAACATCATAACATCCCGCTCTCCCCCGCATACTGTCGGTGTGTCCTTGGGCAAGACACTTAACCTACCCTGGCTCCAGCGGTGTTCTGTAACACTGGTGTAAACCACAGTCGGTGGAAAAATGCTCTATAAAATAATAATAATACCTTTAGATGAGGGCTTTAATGACCACGGACTGATCACTTTTCTGTCGACAGTCTGGAGCTCTTCATGTTAATGTTCGCTTCAGAATCAAGAAAACGGGAAGAGTTGAGATGAAGTAGATTGATCAGTGTTGGGTCAGGTTTCAGTTTAACAAACGATCTTTAACATCGACATGAGCAGCTCACGTTCTCTCTGCAGCAGGAGTTCCTCTGACGTGGTTCCAACGCCTGCGAAACAGAACTCACGGATTGATCAGAGGTTCTTCTCCGGGATGAGATGCGACCATCTGCTGTGAGGACTGGCATTCATAACGTTGGTTCCTCCAGTTTTCTTCTAATAATGGATCAGTCTCTCAAAAACTAAAAGCTGTAAAAACATCAAAAATACCTCACGCTATTAACTTCAGACGTTATCTCGAGAAAACAAACCAAGTTGTTATAATAAAAAATATAATTATATAGACCACACAGGACCAGAATGCACCTGGGTTTGGGTCTACAGCCTCAGACGGAGCTTGAGCAGACCACCAGAGGAACAGCCCAGGACATCATGTCTGTTAATGAGAAGATCAACAGGAAGAGTTTGTCTGAGAGGAACTGGGGTCAGGGGTCAGGGGTCAGCTCAGGGGTCAGGAAAGGATCACAGATGGGAAAACCTGTCTGTATCAGTGTCACGGTCTTTGGGTTATTCTTGTCTGAACTATATTTGTGTTTCAGCTCGTGGCCCAGGGTCAGTTCAGAATCCTCAAAGTCCCTCTGGGCTTCATCAAAGTCCTGCAGTGGGTGAGTCTGGAATAACGCACTTTAGATCATCCACGTCTGTATAACTTTGACCTCTATTTGTACTTTTAACAGGTCCTGTTTAGACCTGGTTTAGACCTGGGTTAGTCCTGGTTTAGACCCGGTTTAGACCCAGTTTAGACCTGGTTTAGACCTGGTTTAGTCCTGGTTTAGACCTGGTTTAGACCTGGTTTAGGCCTGGTTTAGACCTGGTTTAGACCCGGTTTAGACCTGGTTTAGTTCTGGTTTAGACCCAGTTTAGACCTGGTTTAGACCTGGTTTAGACTTGGTTTAGACCTGGTTTACACCTGGTTTAGACCCGGTTTAGACCTGGTTTACACCTGGTTTAGACCTGGTTTAGACCTGGTTTACACCTGGTTTAGACCCGGTTTAGACCTGGTATAGTTCTGGTTTAGACCCGGTTTAGACCTGGTTTACACCTGGTTTAGACCTGGTTTAGACCTGGTTTAGACTTGGTTTAGACTTGGTTTAGACTTGGTTTAGACCTGGTTTAGACCCGGTTTACACCTGGTTTAGACCTGGTTTAGACCTGGTTTAGAGCCGGTTTAGTCCTGGTTTAGACCCGGTTTAGACCCGGTTTAGACCCGGTTTAGACCTGGTTTAGACCTGGTTTAGACCCGGTTTAGACCTGGGTTAGACCCGGTTTAGACCCGGTTTAGACTTGGTTTAGACCTGGTTTAGACCCCGTTCAGACATGGTTTAGACCTGGTTTAGACCCGGTTTAGACCTGGTTTACACCTGGTTTAGACCCGGTTTAGACCTGGTTTACACCTGGTTTAGACCTGGTTTAGACCTGGTTTACACCTGGTTTAGACCCGGTTTAGACCTGGTATAGTTCTGGTTTAGACCCGGTTTAGACCTGGTTTACACCTGGTTTAGACCTGGTTTAGACCTGGTTTAGACTTGGTTTAGACTTGGTTTAGACTTGGTTTAGACCTGGTTTAGACCCGGTTTACACCTGGTTTAGACCTGGTTTAGACCCGGTTTACACCTGGTTTAGACCTGGTTTAGAGCCGGTTTAGTCCTGGTTTAGACCCGGTTTAGACCCGGTTTAGACTTGGTTTAGACCTGGTTTAGACCCCGTTCAGACATGGTTTAAAACCAGTTTAGACCCGGTTTAGACCTGGTTTAGACCTGGTTTAGACCTGGTTTAGACCTGGTTTAGACCCGGTTTAGACCCGGTTTAGACCCGGTTTAGACCCGGTTTAGACTTGGTTTAGACCTGGTTTAGACCCCGTTCAGACATGGTTTAAAACCAGTTTAGACCTGGTTTAGACCTGGTTTAGACCTGGTTTAGACCCGGTTCAGACATGGTTTAAAACCAGTTTAGACCTGGTTTAGACCTTGTTTAGTCCTGGTTTAGTCCTGGTTTAATCCTTGTTTAATCCTGTTTAGACCCAGTTTAGACCCGGTTTAGTCCAGCTCTAAACCTCCCTGAACCGGTTCTGGCTTGGTTCTGGCCCAGACGTGCAGAGAACAGATGGTCTCTGTCGGACTCTCTGTGGGAGGGGCCTGCTCCATCTCCATGGAAACTGTGCAGGAGGAGGCGTGTCCTGCTCTGTCTCCATGGTGACAAGGGTCAGAGGGGCGTGGCCTGTTTCCACGGTGACCGCAGTGACAGATGCTTCTTTTGGTTTTTACAATGACTCAGCATTTTATATTTAAACACGTGATGAGTCATGTTTCTGCACTTATTAATCTGTCTTAGTCTAAACCAGGACTAAACCAGGACTAAACCAGGTCTAAACCAGGTCTAAACCAGGACTAAACCAGGTCTAAACCAGGTCTAAACCAGGTCTAAACCAGGTCTAAACCAGGACTAAACCAGGTCTAAACCAGGTCTAAACCAGGTCTAAACCAGGTCTAAACTGGTTTTAAACCATGTCTGAACCGGGTCTAAACCAGGTCTAAACCAGGTCTAAACCAGGTCTAAACCAGGACTAAACCAGGTCTAAACCAGGTCTAAACCAGGTCTAAACCAGGTCTAAACCAGGACTAAACCAGGTCTAAACCAGGTCTAAACCAGGTCTAAACCAGGTCTAAACTGGTTTTAAACCATGTCTGAACCGGGTCTAAACCAGGTCTAAACCAGGTCTAAACCAGGTCTAAACCAGGACTAAACCAGGTCTAAACCAGGTCTAAACCAGGTCTAAACCAGGTCTAAACCAGGACTAAACCAGGACTAAACCAGGCCTAAACCAGGCCTAAACCAGGTCTAAACCAGGTCTAAACCAGGACTAAACCAGGTCTAAACCAGGTCTAAACCAGGTCTAAACCAGGTCTAAACCAGGTCTAAACCAGGTCTAAACCAGGACTAAACCAGGTCTAAACCAGGCCTAAACCAGGACTAAACCAGGTCTAAACCAGGACTAAACCAGGTCTAAACCAGGTCTAAACCAGGTCTAAACCAGGTCTAAACTGGTTTTAAACCATGTCTGAACCGGGTCTAAACCAGGTCTAAACCAGGTCTAAACCAGGTCTAAACCAGGACTAAACCAGGTCTAAACCAGGTCTAAACCAGGTCTAAACCAGGTCTAAACCAGGTCTAAACC
Organism: Neodontobutis hainanensis; assembly: GCA_024349245.1. Taxonomy (NCBI): domain Eukaryota; kingdom Metazoa; phylum Chordata; class Actinopteri; order Gobiiformes; family Odontobutidae; genus Neodontobutis; species Neodontobutis hainanensis. Next base: position 274,356 of record JALDNG010000091.1, on the reverse strand, counting down.
AGGACTAAACCAGGACTAAACCAGGCCTAAACCAGGCCTAAACCAGGCCTAAACCAGGTCTAAACCAGGTCTAAACCAGGACTAAACCAGGTCTAAACCAGGTCTAAACCAGGACTAAACCAGGTCTAAACCAGGCCTAAACCAGGTCTAAACCAGGTCTAAACCAGGACTAAACCAGGTCTAAACCAGGTCTAAACCAGGTCTAAACCAGGATTAAACCAGGACTAAACCAGGACTAAACCAGGTCAAAACCAGGACTAAACCAGGTCTAAACCAGGACTAAACCAGGTCTAAACCAGGATTAAACCAGGACTAAACCAGGACTAAACCAGGTCTAAACCAGGTCTAAACCAGGACTAAACCAGGTCTAAACCAGGACTAAACCAGGACTAAACCAGGTCTAAACCAGGACTAAACCAGGACTAAACCAGGTCTAAACCAGGACTAAACCAGGTCTAAACCAGGTCTAAACCAGGTCTAAACCAGGACTAAACCAGGTCTAAACCAGGACTAAACCAGGTCTAAACCAGGTCTAAACCAGGACTAAACTCAGTGACATTCTTTTATATTTTCTTTTTAAACATAGATGTTTTTTCGATGGTTCTTTGTTTGTGACGTTGTGTTATTTATTTCTTTGACACTGTTTCTTGCAGTTCTTTGCGATCTTCGCTTTCTCGACCTGCGGCAGCTACTCGGGATTGTTCCGGATGAGTGTGGAGTGTAAGAACCGCACCGAGAGCGACCTGAGCATCGAGGTGGAGTTCGAGTATCCCTTCAGGTGAGCACACCTCTGGTCGAAGCATGTTCCTTTAAGTATATTCACTTAAATGTACCTCCTCTCTTTGTTTTGAAGATAAAACAAACTCATTTATTCCAGTTACATCCCACTTTATGTTTCAAAGTCCCTTTAAACTAATTCTTCTGTAACTCTTCTTAAATAATGTCAGGACTCGTTCGGAGCTCTGTCCGTCCCTCGTCCCGCGGCAGGTTCAAACGTGTCTCTGTGTTTCAGACTGCACCAGGTGTACTTCGACGCCCCCACCTGTAAAGGAGACCGCAAAGAGCAATACTTCCTGGTCGGGGATTACTCGTCTTCGTCAGAGTTCTTTGTGACGATCGGAGTCTTCGCCTTCCTCTACACCATGGCCGCTCTCAGCGTCTACATCTTCTTCTTCGAGAAATACAAGGAGAACAACAAGGGCCCGCTCATCGTGAGTTCACTGTTCCGATTGTTTGAGAGATGCAGGTGGAAGGTTGTGATTGGCTGAGACAGACAGGTGAGAGGGAGGAGTCTACCTGGTTCAATTTAGACTTTAGCTTCATTTGAATCACGAGACACTCAGAGAAAAACACAAAATTAATCAAGTGCCATGACTTTAGTTTATTTAACCCTGACTTTAGTTTATTTAACCCTGACTTTAGTTTATTTAACCCTGACTTTAGTTTATTTAACCCTGACTTTAGTTTATTTAACCCTGACTTTAGTTTATTTAACCCTAACTTTAGTTTATTTAACCCTGACTTTAGTTTATTTAACCCTAACTTTAGTTTATTTAACCCTGAATTTAGTTTATTTAACCCTGACTTTAGTTTATTTATCTCACATTTACCTGTTCTCACATGTTCTTCTCACATGTTCCTCTCACCTGTTCCTCTCACCTGTTCCTCTCACCTGTTCCTCTCACCTGTTCCTCTCACCTGTTCCTCTCACCTGTTCTCACCTGTTCCTCTCACCTGTTCCTCTCACCTGTTCTCACCTGTTCCTCTCACCTGTTCCTCTCACCTGTTCTCACCTGTTCCTCTCACCTGTTCCTCTCACCTGTTCCTCTCACCTGTTCCTCTCACCTGTTCCTCTCACCTGTTCCTCTCACCTGTTCCTCTCACCTGTTCTTCTCACCTGTTCCTCTCACCTGTTCTTCTCACCTGTTCTCACCTGTTCTCACCTGTTCTCACCTGTTCCTCTCACATGTTCCTCTCACCTGTTCCTCTCACCTGTTCTTCTCACCTGTTCCTCTCACCTGTTCCTCTCACCTGTTCCTCTCACCTGTTCCTCTCACCTGTTCCTCTCACATGTTCCTCTCACCTGTTCCTCTCACCTGTTCCTCTCACATGTTCCTCTCACCTGTTCTCACCTGTTCTCACCTGTTCTCACCTGTTCTCACCTGTTCCTCTCACCTGTTCCTCTCACCTGTTCCTCTCACCTGTTCCTCTCACCTGTTCCTCTCACATGTTCCTCTCACCTGTTCCTCTCACCTGTTCCTCTCACATGTTCCTCTCACCTGTTCTCACCTGTTCTCACCTGTTCTCACCTGTTCCTCTCACATGTTCCTCTCACATGTTCCTCTCACCTGTTCCTCTCACCTGTTCCTCTCACCTGTTCTTCTCACCTGTTCCTCTCACCTGTTCCTCTCACCTGTTCCTCTCACCTGTTCCTCTCACCTGTTCTCACCTGTTCCTCTCACCTGTTCTCACCTGTTCCTCTCACCTGTTCCTCTCACCTGTTCTCACCTGTTCCTCTCACCTGTTCCTCTCACCTGTTCTCACCTGTTCCTCTCACCTGTTCCTCTCACCTGTTCCTCTCACCTGTTCCTCTCACCTGTTCCTCTCACCTGTTCCTCTCACCTGTTCTTCTCACCTGTTCCTCTCACCTGTTCCTCTCACCTGTTCTTCTCACCTGTTCTCACCTGTTCTCACCTGTTCCTCTCACATGTTCCTCTCACCTGTTCCTCTCACCTGTTCTTCTCACCTGTTCCTCTCACCTGTTCCTCTCACCTGTTCTCACCTGTTCCTCTCACCTGTTCCTCTCACCTGTTCTCACCTGTTCCTCTCACCTGTTCCTCTCACATGTTCTCACCTGTTCCTCTCACCTGTTCTCATCTGTTCCTCTCACCTGTTCCTCTCACCTGTTCCTCTCACATGTTCCTCTCACCTGTTCCTCTCACATGTTCCTCTCACCTGTTCCTCTCACCTGTTCTCATCTGTTCCTCTCACCTGTTCCTCTCACCTGTTCCTCTCACCTGTTCCTCTCACCTGTTCCTCTCACCTGTTCCTCTCACCTGTTCTCACCTGTTCCTCTCACCTGTTCTCACCTGTTCCTCTCACATGTTCCTCTCACCTGTTCTCATCTGTTCCTCTCACCTGTTCCTCTCACCTGTTCCTCTCACCTGTTCCTCTCACCTGTTCCTCTCACCTGTTCCTCTCACCTGTTCCTCTCACCTGTTCTCACCTGTTCCTCTCACATGTTCTCACCTGTTCCTCTCACCTGTTCCTCTCACCTGTTCCTCTCACCTGTTCCTCTCACCTGTTCCTCTCACCTGTTCCTCTCACCTGTTCTTCTCACCTGTTCCTCTCACCTGTTCCTCTCACCTGTTCTTCTCACCTGTTCTCACCTGTTCTCACCTGTTCCTCTCACATGTTCCTCTCACCTGTTCCTCTCACCTGTTCTTCTCACCTGTTCCTCTCACCTGTTCCTCTCACCTGTTCTCACCTGTTCCTCTCACCTGTTCCTCTCACCTGTTCTCACCTGTTCCTCTCACCTGTTCCTCTCACATGTTCTCACCTGTTCCTCTCACCTGTTCTCATCTGTTCCTCTCACCTGTTCCTCTCACCTGTTCCTCTCACATGTTCCTCTCACCTGTTCCTCTCACATGTTCCTCTCACCTGTTCCTCTCACCTGTTCTCATCTGTTCCTCTCACCTGTTCCTCTCACCTGTTCCTCTCACATGTTCCTCTCACCTGTTCCTCTCACCTGTTCTTCTCACATGTTCCTCTCACCTGTTCCTCTCACCTGTTCTCACCTGTTCCTCTCACCTGTTCCTCTCACCTGTTCTCACCTGTTCCTCTCACCTGTTCCTCTCACCTGTTCTCACCTGTTCCTCTCACCTGTTCCTCTCACCTGTTCCTCTCACATGTTCCTCTCACCTGTTCTCACCTGTTCTCACCTGTTCTCACCTGTTCCTCTCACATGTTCCTCTCACATGTTCCTCTCACCTGTTCCTCTCACCTGTTCCTCTCACCTGTTCTTCTCACCTGTTCCTCTCACCTGTTCCTCTCACCTGTTCTTCTCACCTGTTCCTCTCACCTGTTCCTCTCACCTGTTCTCACCTGTTCCTCTCACCTGTTCCTCTCACCTGTTCTCACCTGTTCCTCTCACCTGTTCCTCTCACATGTTCTCACCTGTTCCTCTCACCTGTTCTCATCTGTTCCTCTCACCTGTTCCTCTCACCTGTTCCTCTCACCTGTTCCTCTCACCTGTTCTCACCTGTTCCTCTCACCTGCAGGACCTGGGCGTGACGGCGGTCTTCGCCTTCATGTGGCTGGTGTCGTCTGCAGCTTGGGCCAAAGGTCTGTCCGACGTTAAAACGGCCACTGATCCTGAGAAAGTGCTGACTCTGATCGACGCCTGCAAAGAAGAGGGCAACCGCTGCAAAAAGGTCCACGACCCCGTCATGTCGGGACTCAACACCTCCGTGGTCAGTCTCTGGTGCATTTCTCCCTGGTCCTTGTCTCTCAGGTGTGTCCTGGTTTAATTTCTCCCTCTGTCTTGTCTTTAAGGCGTTCGGCTTCATAAACCTGGTGCTGTGGGCTGGAAACCTGTGGTTCGTCTTCAAAGAGACGGGGATCATTGCTCCGTTCATGAGGGCCCCTCCTCCTCAGGCCAAACCCGCACCGGACGCCTACGGCCAGCAGGGGGCGTATGAACAGGACCCCTACGCCTCCAACCAGGGCGGGTACCAGCCGGACTACAGCCAGCAGGGCTACAACCAGGTAAGAGCCATTAAAGCCCAATCAGATCTGAGTAAAACCTGTTCAAATCCAACTCACACACAAACATGGGAATGATGAAATGTAACGTGAGTGCATAAATAAAGTGTGAATGACTGTTGCTGAACAAAAATCTAAAATATACTTCAATAAAAATGAGCAGTTTTAATAATTGTATTTCACAAAAAAGTATTGATTAAAATAATGTACGGACTGTTCTGTAGGATGCAGAGTACGGACAGGGCTACGTCCAGCAGGGGGCGCCCACCTCCTTCTCCAATCAGATGTGAGCCCAGCATTTACCACAAACAGGTGAGACCTAAATGTCTATCAATCATTTATTGTCCCTTTGTGACAATGTCTGAGCTCACACAACACACACACCTCTGGTAGAGAGTCTGTAGAGGGCGCCACTCACACACTTTCCATTATATGTGTTCAGGCCTGGGAAGAGAACAAGAATTAGGCATGACATGATGGAGGTATATACAGCTGTGCTCATACTTTTACAGACCCTGGCACAATTTGTGATTGTCCATTTTTCAGAGAATATGAATAATAACATAAAAACCTTTCTTTCTCTGACAGTTAGGGGTGAAGACATTTATTATAAAACAATAAATCATGACAACAGAAACTACCTGAATAACCCTGATCTCAAGTTTACATGCCCCAGGTCTTAATACTGTGTACTGCACCTTTAACATTGATCACAGCCTGGAGTCTTTTGTGGACGTTTGTGGATGAGGCTCTTTATTTTCTCAAATGTAAAGCTGCCCATTCTTTTTGGCAAAAAACCTCCAGTTCCTGTAAATTCTTGGTTTGCATGAACTGCAGGTTTGAGATCTCAGAGTGGCTCAATGACACTGAGGTCAGTCCAGAACCTTCTCTTTCTGCTGCTGTAGCCGACGACAGCTCCACCTCAGCTCCATGTTCCACAGAAGGACTGTTCCTTTCATCAGAGCCTTGGTGACTCCAAATGTCACGTTTACTTTGATCCAGAAGTTCTGAGGTTGTCTCTGAGCTGTTTGGAGTGTTGTAGCAGGATGCTTTGTGACATTTGTGAAGTAATGGCTTTCTTCTGCGACTCGACCCTGCAGCACATCCTTATTGTGCTTCTTAAACAGCCACCACCTTTTTTTCAGAGAGCCCTGTTTTCAAAATTATTTGTGGGTTTTTCTTTGCCTCCCGAACAATTTTCCTGCACCTTGGTTTAGTTTCAACAGAATCCTTCATTTTCCACTTTATCAGAGTTTGAACACTGCTGATTGACATTCTCAATTCCTTGGAATTCTTTTTATTTCTTTTTCCTGTTTTTTACAGTTCAGTACTTTTTCCGCAGCTCTTTTGTCTGTTCTTTTGTTTTCCCCATGACTCAGACAGAAACTCACTGACCTTTTATCCACACACTGATCACAAACAGGTCACAGGTCAGGAGGGTTACTTTTAGGAACTGTTCAAACCTGTTTGTGTCACTTGTGCATGTTCTCAGACCAACATCACCAGAGTCTGTAAACTTTAGATCAGGGTCATTTGAGTAGTTTCTGTTGTCTTTATCATTTAAAAAGGGGCGGCAGTAGCTCAGTGGGTAGAGCTCAGTGGGTAGAGCTCAGTGAGTAGAGCTCAGTGAGTAGAGCTCAGTGAGTAGAGCTCAGTGGGTAGAGCTCAGTGAGTAGAGCTCAGTGGGTAGAGCTCAGTGAGTAGAGCTCAGTGAGTAGAGCTCAGTGAGTAGAGCTCAGTGAGTAGAGCTCAGTGGGTAGAGCTCAGTGGGTAGAGCTCAGTGAGTAGAGCTCAGTGGGTAGAGCTCAGTGGGTAGAGCTCAGTGGGTAGAGCTCAGTGAGTAGAGCTCAGTGGGTAGAGCTCAGTGGGTAGAGCTCAGTGGGTAGAGCTCAGTGAGTAGAGCTCAGTGGGTAGAGCTCAGTGGGTAGAGCTCAGTGAGTAGAGCTCAGTGGGTAGAGCTCAGTGGGTAGAGCTCAGTGAGTAGAGCTCAGTGAGTAGAGCTCAGTGAGTAGAGCTCAGTGGGTAGAGCTCAGTGAGTAGAGCTCAGTGGGTAGAGCTCAGTGGGTAGAGCTCAGTGGGTAGAGCTCAGTGAGTAGAGCTCAGTGGGTAGAGCTCAGTGGGTAGAGCTCAGTGGGTAGAGCTCAGTGAGTAGAGCTCAGTGAGAGCTCAGTGGGTAGAGCTCAGTGGGTAGAGCTCAGTGGGTAGAGCTCAGTGAGTAGAGCTCAGTGAGTAGAGCTCAGTGGGTAGAGCTCAGTGAGTAGAGCTCAGTGAGTAGAGCTCAGTGGGTAGAGCTCAGTGAGTAGAGCTCAGTGGGTAGAGCTCAGTGAGTAGAGCTCAGTGAGTAGAGCTCAGTGAGTAGAGCTCAGTGAGTAGAGCTCAGTGGGTAGAGCTCAGTGGGTAGAGCTCAGTGAGTAGAGCTCAGTGGGTAGAGCTCAGTGGGTAGAGCTCAGTGGGTAGAGCTCAGTGAGTAGAGCTCAGTGGGTAGAGCTCAGTGGGTAGAGCTCAGTGGGTAGAGCTCAGTGAGTAGAGCTCAGTGGGTAGAGCTCAGTGGGTAGAGCTCAGTGAGTAGAGCTCAGTGGGTAGAGCTCAGTGGGTAGAGCTCAGTGAGTAGAGCTCAGTGAGTAGAGCTCAGTGGGTAGAGCTCAGTGAGTAGAGCTCAGTGGGTAGAGCTCAGTGGGTAGAGCTCAGTGGGTAGAGCTCAGTGAGTAGAGCTCAGTGGGTAGAGCTCAGTGGGTAGAGCTCAGTGGGTAGAGCTCAGTGAGTAGAGCTCAGTGAGTAGAGCTCAGTGGGTAGAGCTCAGTGAGTAGAGCTCAGTGAGTAGAGCTCAGTGGGTAGAGCTCAGTGAGTAGAGCTCAGTGAGTAGAGCTCAGTGAGTAGAGCTCAGTGAGTAGAGCTCAGTGAGTAGAGCTCAGTGGGTAGAGCGGTCGTCCTTCAACCGGAGGGTAGGCGGTTCGATTCCCACTCTCCCCACAGTTCATACTGTCGTTGTGTCCTTGGGCAAGACACTTAACCCACCTCCAGTGGCTGTAACACTGGTCATTACTGTAGAACAATGTGAGTCTCTTTGGATAAAAGCGTCTGATAAATGTAAATGTAAAAAGAGTAAACAATAAACAATAAACAAAACAATAAATGTCTTCATCCAAACACTATACTTACGAACACCAGTGTAAATACGAGTGAGAGGTGGTCCGTAAGAACCTTATCGTCCGGCCTGTTCACACAGGACGCCCCGCGCTGAGCCAGGGATAGAAATGAGTCTGTGTCATTAATAACCTGACGATACGAGAGCGCTGTGTGGAGAGAACAGACCTCTGACAGCTCTTTCAGCTCTGACTCACTTTAAAAGTCAAAGAGTATTTATTTACAGCACTCGGGAGAAGGGCACACACAAGATAATGGTGCTAGTTTTGCCATAATGTGTAATTGCAAAAGAACAGCACCTGATTTTTCCTGTTGTTTCTGTGTTTTCGTTGCAGAAAGCGTCGGAGTGAAGCTCCAGCGTCGGCCTGTCGTCCTGGGGGGAGGGAGGGGCAAACGGGTGAGGGTCAAAGAGGGAGAGACCTTTAGATGTTCACTATAATCAATGTGTAAATGAATTTAAAAAGCATCAGAACCAATCCGTGTATAAATAATGTTACTGAAGTGTGTAGATATGACTCTGACAGATGTTTATTATAATAATCCTATAAAAGAGACTTCAGTTCAACCTTTTTCAAAGAAATGAAGCGGTTCAGACTGGGCTCCAGCAGAAACAATACAATATTCAGATAATAACATAATAATAATACAGACTGGCCTGAATTTCAACAAGAAATGATTATGCAAGACCTTCCAGAACATGTCTTCACATTGTTCCCTCAGCTTTCCAATAACAGGAAAATACTGTCATTATATCTGGGAGTAGGACAATAAGGATTTTTTTTTGTTACAACCTGTTCCAATCCAACTAAAACCTGTTTAAATCCAAATAAAACCTGTTTAAACCCGAGGATATGTGAAGGATAAGTTCTAAAGACACCAGCTAACTCCGTCTTCTTTAACAAACAACTTCCTGTGTTTACGCCGTTCTTTTTTTGCTGCATGTAAATACAAACAGGAAGTGATGTCATTCAACCCAGAACCCAGTCTGAACCCAGCTTCCTGCTGGAGCCTGGATCCAAAATGGCCACCGCTGTACTTTCACAGTTTCGCCCTGTCTCTGCTGTTTGTTACATTCCTCTGAAGAAACGTCCCTCTCAACCATTTTAACCACTTTATTTATATTTATGTCCGATTTAATTTATGTTTTTAATCATTTAGCTTTATAATATAAAATAATGTCAGGTTTATAAATTAATGAATGTTTTTAAATCAGACTGGAAACTGCTATCTTTAGGTAGACTTCAGCTCCCATGATGCATTTCAACAGATTTCCAATCACAAAGCTGCACAATCTTAATTTAGGAAAGGTTTTAAGAAATGTAAACAAAGGACAGAAGGAAGGATATGACAAATATAATTTTTTTTCTAGTTTGTTTACTGTTATTTTATTTTGAAAGGGGGAGGAAGGAAAACCTAAAACCTGTTCAAATCCAAATTTGGCAGCACTTTATTTTGAAAGTTTTATTAAAGTAAATATTATTGAGCGGGACGTTTCTCGTTTTCTGCCAAACCCAGTGTTGTTATTGGTGGAGTCCTGGGCCAATCAGCTTCCAGCTTGTGTTGTTGTCGCGGGGTGGTTTTTATTTTATGGAAAAAGTGGTGCATGGTGCTGTGTTTCTGCTTGTGTCGTAAAAGTAAAGAGTGTCGGTGATTCTACCCTGTTTTCTTCAAGTGAAAAAGTCGTTCATACCTCCTTTTATTTATCTGTACTTCACTTTTTTTACTTTGTTCATTTTTTTCTTACTTTTAGAAGGAAAAAAGGTGCATTTATTTTTAAGTCATCAGATTATGAGATAAAAGGGGAAGGGAGGAAGAACAACCAATATTTCATGGTTAACTCCTTTTTTACAATTGTACTTCATTTTCCTTTATTTTGAAACAGAAGGAAGAGGCATTTTAAAGCCTTTAGAAAAGCTACAAAAGGTTTTCAAAGACTGTGTTTGATGGGTGAGTTTGGAAAGAAAGAGAAGAAAAAGGAGAAAAGAGAAGAAAGGTAGAAAGGAAACAAGGAATAGGCAATTATTTGTGAACATAAAATATTAAAAGAGAGATCGAAAATGTAATAAAGAAAAAGGAACAAATGCATAAGGTTAAACTCCTCCTTCCTTCTTCTGGTTGTGTGTGTGATGTCACTTCCTGTGTAGCTCTACCTGTAACCATGGCGACAGTAATTGTTTTTTTAATTTAATGACGTTATGAAAAGTGATGTAACTGACGCTGATGATTGACGTGTGAACCGTTGCCATGGAGACGCCCCGCCCCCTTTTCCTCCTGCTGTGTTCCTTCAATAAACAACAAACTGCTGTAGATCCTGGTTTAGTCCTGGTTTAGTCCTGTTTAGACCTGGTTTAGACCTGGTTTAGTCCTGGTTTAGTCCTGGTTTAGTCCTGTTTAGACCTGGTTTAGTCCTGGTTTAGACCTGGTTTAGTCCTGGTTTAGACCTGGTTTAGACCTGGTTTAGTCCTGGTTTAGTCCTGGTTTAGTCCTGGTTTAGTCCTGGTTTAATCCTGGTTTAGACCTGGTTTAGTCCTGGTTTAGTCCTGGTTTAGACCTGGTTTAGTCCTGTTTAGACCTGGTTTAGACCTGGTTTAGACCTGGTTTAGTCCTGGTTTAGTCCTGGTTTAGTCCTGGTTTAGTCCTGGTTTAGTCCTGTTTAGACCTGGTTTAGACCTGGTTTAGACCTGGTTTAGACCTGGTTTAGTCCTGGTTTAGTCCTGGTTTAGACCTGGTTTAGTCCTGTTTAGACCTGGTTTAGACCTGGTTTAGACCTGGTTTAGTCCTGGTTTAGTCCTGGTTTAGACCCGGTTTAGACCCGGTTTAGACCCGGTTTAGACCTGGTTTAGTCCTGGTTTAGTCCTGGTTTAGTCCTGGTTTAGACCTGGTTTAGTCCTGTTTAGACCTGGTTTAGACCTGGTTTAGACCTGGTTTAGTCCTGGTTTAGTCCTGGTTTAGACCCGGTTTAGACCCGGTTTAGACCCGGTTTAGACCTGGTTGGAAAAACTTCACAGATAAATATTCTTATTGTTTCCTGTAAAATGTCACGTTTTTTAGTTCTAACCCTCCAACGTAAGTAAGTAATTTATTTATATTTATATAGCACCTTTCACAGATAATTATCACAAAGTGCTTTACATGGAAGGGGGCAGGCAGAGAGGGGGCAGGAAGAGAGGGGGCAGGCAGAGAGGGGGCAGACGGAGAGGGGGCAGGCAGAGAGGGGGCAGGAAGAGAGGGGGCAGACGGAGAGGGGGCAGACGGAGAGGGGGGGGGCAAACACACGACCGGCGCTCACAACCTTCTCCTACCACAGTCACACACATTCATTCACCAGAGCTATGGACACTGGAGGCAAGATGGGTTAAGTGTCTTGCCCAAGGACACAACCACAGTATGAACTGTGGGGCGAGCGGGAATCGAACCTACTACCTTTCGGTTGAAGGACGGCCGCTCTACCACTGAGCCACTGCCGCCCCAACGTGGATCAGACTGTGGTCCTCCCGAGGCTGGGGTCCTCCTCTGGTCCTGGTGGAGGCTCTGAGGACAGGAGAGGACAGGTGAGGACAGATGAGGACAGGTGAGGACAGGAGAGGACAGGTGAGGACAGGAGAGGACAGGAGAGGACAGGTGAGGACAGGAGAGGACAGGTGAGGACAGGAGAGGACAGGAGAGGACAGGTGAGGACAGATGAGGACAGGTGAGGACAGGAGAGGACAGGTGAGGACAGGTGAGGACAGGTACAGTCTATGAGGACCTGAAGGAACTGCTGTTTTCACATTGAGCTTTATTATTAAAATAAAGAACAGCACAAACCTGACCTGCACCAACTCCCTTCTATCAGGGTTTCTGAGGCCTTGACCCCTCCCTCCTCGCCTCCTCTCTCCTGACCCCTCCTTCCTTCTCTCCTGACCCCTCCCTCCTCTCTCCTGACCCCTCCCTCTCAGTCTCTCCTGACCCCTCCCTCTCAGTCTCCTGACCCCTCCCTCCTCTCTCCTGACCCCTCCTTCCTTCTCTCCTGACCCCTCCCTCCTCTCTCCTGACCCCTCCCTCTCAGTCTCCTGACCCCTCCTTCCTTCTCTCCTGACCCCTCCCTCTCAGTCTCTCCTGACCCCTCCCTCCTCTCTCCTGACCCCTCCCTCTCAGTCTCTGCTGACCCCTCCCTCTCAGTCTCTCCTGACCCCTCCTCTCAGTCTCTCCTGACCCCTCCTCTCAGTCTCTGCTGACCCCTCCCTCTCAGTCTCTCCTGACCCCTCCCTCTCAGTCTCCTGACCCCTCCCTCTCAGTCTCTCCTGACCCCTCCCTCTCAGTCTCTGCTGACCCCTCCCTCTCAGTCTCTCCTGACCCCTCCCTCTCAGTCTCCTGACCCCTCCCTCTCAGTCTCCTGACCCCTCCCTCTCTCTCTCTCTCTCTGCTGACCCCTCCCTCTCAGTCTCCTGACCCCTCCCTCTCAGTCTCCTGACCCCTCCCTCTCAGGGATGTATTAGCTCAGGTCCTGACGCAGCAGAGCTCGCTCTTGTGTCGGACACAGCTCGGTGTGAGTCAGCAGCTGCAGGATGGAGCCCGTGTGTTTCCTGATGCTGCTCAGCGGTGCTCTGCTTCAGTCCGCGCAGGTAACACACGCACGAACACCTCCACACGCACGAACACCTCCACACGCTCGAATACATCCACACGCACGAACACATCCACACGCTCGAACACATCCACACGCTCGAACACATCCACACGCACGAACACCTCCACACGCACGAACACCTCCACACGCACGAACACCTCCACACGCACGAACACATCCACACGCACGAACACCTCCACACGCACGAACACGTCCACACGCACGAACACCTCCACACGCACGAACACCTCCACACGCTCGAACACCTCCACACGCACGAACACATCCACACGCTCGAACACCTCCACACGCACGAACACATCCACACGCTCGAACACCTCCACACGCACGAACACATCCACACGCACGAACACCTCCACACGCACGAACACCTCCACACGCACGAACACATCCACACGCACGAACACCTCCACACGCTCGAACACCTCCACACGCACGAACACATCCACACGCACGAACACCTCCACACGCACGAACACATCCTTAAATACAGAGAATAATCGGAGTCGCGGGTTTACGCAGGTGTTGTTATTGATGAATGATGTTCTTAAAGAGACAGGACTCAAATTATGTAATATAATACAGCCATTCATGTAAGCCTGGTTTAGACCCGGTTTAGACCCGGTTTAGACCCGGTTTAGACCCAGTTTAGACCCGGTTTAGACTTGGTTTAGACCTGGTTTAGAGCTGGTTTTGACCCGGTTTAGAGCTGGTTTAGTCCTGTTTTTCTCTCTTAAATCTGCTCTTGTTAAATCTGTTGATGTGAACGTGAACCCCTGGTTACCGTCTCCATGGTGACCACGGGAGCCTGTCTCCGTAGCGACCAGCCCATAATTGTTCCTGACAGTTTACAGATGATTCATTTCTGCTGCAGTCGGACTCGGGCTTTTCTCCAGAGTCAAGGATTAACTCAGGTCTAACATTTCCACTGCAGCAGAATTAAACCAGATTAAACCTAATCCCCTTTGAACAAAACTCTGCAACTTTAAATTCAAACTAAACCTTATGTGTGCCACCTGGCCAGAGTACCCGTGTTTCAAACGGAAATAGTTAGATCAATGTATTATATTTGAAAATGGATAAAAGTCAGTGGTGGTTAGGGCAGAGTTAGGGCAGAGTTAGGGCAGAGTTAGGGCAGAGTTAGGGCTGGGTTAGGGCAGGGTTAGGGCAGGGTTAGGGCTGGGTTAGGGCAGAGTTAGGGCAGAGTTAGGGCAGAGTTAGGGCAGAGTTAGGGCAGAGTTAGGGCCAGGTTAGGGCCGGGTTAGGGCAGAGTTAGGGCAGAGTTAGGGCAGAGTTAGGGCAGAGTTAGGGCAGAGTTAGGGCAGGGTTAGGGCTGGGTTAGGGCAGGGTTAGGGCAGGGTTAGGGCAGAGTTAGGGCAGAGTTAGGGCAGGGTTAGGGCAGAGTTAGGGCAGGGTTAGGGCAGGGTTAGGGCAGGGTTAGGGCTGGGTTAGGGCAGAGTTAGGGCAGAGTTAGGGCAGAGTTAGGGCAGAGTTAGGGCAGAGTTAGGGCCAGGTTAGGGCCGGGTTAGGGCAGAGTTAGGGCAGAGTTAGGGCAGAGTTAGGGCAGAGTTAGGGCAGAGTTAGGGCAGAGTTAGGGCAGAGTTAGGGCAGAGTTAGGGCAGGGTTAGGGCTGGGTTAGGGCTGGGTTAGGGCTGGGTTAGGGCAGGGTTAGGGCAGAGTTAGGGCAGAGTTAGGGCAGAGTTAGGGCAGGGTTAGGGCTGGGTTAGGGCTGGGTTAGGGCTGGGTTAGGGCTGGGTTAGGGCAGGGTTAGGGCTGGGTTAGGGCTGGGTTAGGGCAGGGTTAGGACCGGGTTAGGGCTGGGTTAGGGCTGGGTTAGGGCAGGGTTAGGGCAGGGTTAGGGCCGGGTTAGGGCAGGGTTAGGGCCGGGTTAGGGCAGGGTTAGGGCCGGGTTAGGGCAGGGCAAATCTAAACATAGCAAAAGTAAATGTGGAGCTGTGGAGGTACATTTGGGTTGACGTCGCCCTCTAGTGTGTTTCTGGAGACAGGCCTTGTTTTTTGAGTTGCACCACCCTGTGGCTTTTGGGACAGAACTAAATGAACTGTTTTTGGTTTTGATGTGAACTAAATGAAGCACAAGAAAGGTGAGCAGAGTCTCAGTATGTCATGGATTAGCCCTGGTCAGAACCTGTTTTAATCCTGGTTTAGTCCAGTTTTAGTCCAGTTATTGTCAGTAGGATCTTGAAAAAGTCTCAGGGTCATTTCTTTTTTAAACAGGGAGCAGTGAGGTCTTTGGCCCAACACCAAGTGGTCTTCAGAGGAACTACACTTGATGGTATAAACACAGTCTGAATGCTCCGAACAGTGACTTTGATCCAATCTCTGAGCCTTTTTAATAAGATGAACATAATAAACCCAGAGGAACATGTTAATGTCTGTTCTGAGGATAAGGCCCCGTTCATGGTGCGTTCAGGTGCAGTGGGTCATAAACATTAATTTCCTGATGGAGCAGTGTTTGTCAGATTTACAGCTGAGACCACGACGGCTGCAGCTGATGGAGCGTCCCTCTGAGAGTCCCCTTCGTCAGAGAGAAGACAGGTTTCCTCCGGTCACCGCTCCGTCAGTCACTGCGGTCGACTAAAACAAGTTTTACTTGGATTTAAATAGGTTTTATTTAGATTTGAACAGGTTTTAGTTGGATTTAAACAGGTTTTAGTTGGATTTGAACAGGTTTTAGTTGGATTTGAACAGGTTTTAGTTGGATTTGAACAGGTTTTAGTTGGATTTAAACAGGTTTTAGTTGGATTTAAACAGGTTTTAGTTGGATTTGAACAGGTTTTAGTTGGATTTGAACAGGTTTTAGTTGGATTTAAACAGGTTTTAGTTGGATTTAAACAGGTTTTAGTTGGATTTGAACAGGTTTTAGTTGGATTTAAACAGGTTTTATTTGGATTTAAACAGGTTTTAGTTGGATTTAAACAGGTTTTAGTTGGATTTAAACAGGTTTTATTTAGATTTGAACAGGTTTTAGTTGGATTTAAACAGGTTTTATTTGGATTTAAACAGGTTTTAGTTGGATTTGAACAGGTTTTAGTTGGATTTGAACAGGTTTTAGTTGGATTTGAACAGGTTTTAGTTGGATTTGAACAGGTTTTAGTTGGATTTAAACAGGTTTTAGTTGGATTTAAACAGGTTTTAGTTGGATTTGAACAGGTTTTAGTTGGATTTAAACAGGTTTTATTTGGATTTAAACAGGTTTTATTTGGATTTAAACAGGTTTTAGTTGGATTTAAACAGGTTTTATTTAGATTTGAACAGGTTTTAGTTGGATTTGAACAGGTTTTAGTTGGATTTGAACAGGTTTTAGTTGGATTTGAACAGGTTTTAGTTGGATTTAAACAGGTTTTAGTTGGATTTAAACAGGTTTTAGTTGGATTTGAACAGTTTTTAGTTGGATTTGAACAGGTTTTAGTTGGATTTAAACAGGTTTTAGTTGGATTTAAACAGGTTTTAGTTGGATTTGAACAGGTTTTAGTTGGATTTAAACAGGTTTTATTTGGATTTAAACAGGTTTTAGTTGGATTTAAACAGGTTTTAGTTGGATTTAAACAGGTTTTATTTAGATTTGAACAGGTTTTAGTTGGATTTAAACAGGTTTTATTTGGATTTAAACAGGTTTTAGTTGGATTTGAACAGGTTTTAGTTGGATTTGAACAGGTTTTAGTTGGATTTGAACAGGTTTTAGTTGGATTTGAACAGGTTTTAGTTGGATTTGAACAGGTTTTAGTTGGATTTGAACAGGTTTTAGTTGGATTTGAACAGGTTTTAGTTGGATTTGAACAGGTTTTAGTTGGATTTGAACAGGTTTTATTTGGATCAGTCACAGATAGTTGGGTGCAGTCATATAAAGAGCTTAATAGGATTTAAATAATCATTAAAAAGCACATAATTTAAAATGTTAATCTAATACTAAAAGTGTGCAACTGATGAAAATATATTCAAATACATTTTACATAAATCTATAATAAAACTGTTTACAGGACTGTTTTGCCCAAAAGATCACGTTGTGTCGTGTGCGTTCACTTAGAGTCAGGCGCTGGACGTTTTCAAAGTAAAACATCCAGAATTGGTTCTAAAATTAAAATCAAATCAAATACTGATAAATAAGTTGTTAGAAACCACTCGTCTTTTTTTCACAGAACAGCAGAAAAAGAGACAGTGGCCTTGACTTTTTGCTGTCACTGGTGGAGCATAAATGAGGCAGAAGCCAGAGTGTGACATCACTGTCATGATTACAGCCATGTTCTGAACTGAAAATAATAATAAAGTAAAAGTGTGTTCAGAAGCAGCTTTGTGAGAAAAGGTCGATCGGTTTCAGCGACGACAGATGTGATCAATATTTCCTTTTTGTCTGAACCTCAGCAGCAGCCATTATCCGAGCTGTTTACTCACTGTCGACCAATCAGCAGAGGGCTCGGAGCGCTGCCACGGCAACCGCACGTCCCCACGAAGACCACAACAGAACAGGGACACATAATGGAATAGACAGCAGCAGGGGCTCATGGGAAATGTAGTCATTGTTTAAGAAAAAAATGTGTGGAGGTGGTTCTGAAAAAAAAAACACTGACAGGCTTTTTCTAAAAGAACAGGTGACCTTTGTGGTGACCTTTGATGTGACCATTTTGTTCTAATTCGTCACAAACAAGGCTAACTGCAGCTAAACCTGAAAGATAATCATCTTTTTTAAAAATAAACAGAAACAAAAGGTCTAATGTGCAGCAAAGAGCTACAAGTTGTATTCTTTTATGTCTATTTATTAGTAAGACACTGGTCCAAACCATACAAAACAGAAAACATGGAATACA
Source organism: Neodontobutis hainanensis (assembly GCA_024349245.1). Lineage (NCBI taxonomy): Eukaryota > Metazoa > Chordata > Actinopteri > Gobiiformes > Odontobutidae > Neodontobutis > Neodontobutis hainanensis. Next base: position 256,995 of record JALDNG010000091.1, on the reverse strand, counting down.
TTATTTGCTTTTTGATTAATATGGGATTTTCTGAGTGAGAGGAACAAATTTGATAATGAAGCCCTGTCGGAGAGCTTTATTATTCAGGGAATAATCTTGGATAGAGCCAACCTTAAAACAGGCCAAACAATGTCTGTGATGGACAATAAGAGTTGATGACTTTATTGATCCCACAGACGTAAAGTGAAATAAAATTAAATAAAATGTATATACAATCTCAGCAGCAAAAACTATTTTATTCAGTCTCCTCAGAAGGACCTCAGTCTCCTCAGAAGGACCTCAGTCTCCTCAGAAGACCATCAGTCTCATCAGAAGATCATCAGTCTCCTCAGAAGGACCTCAGTCTCCTCAGAAGGACCTCAGTCTCCTCAGAAGACCATCAGTCTCCTCAGAAGACCATCAGTCTCCTCAGAAGGACCTCAGTCTCCTCAGAAGACCATCAGTCTCCTCAGAAGGACCTCAGTCTCCTCAGAAGGACCTCAGTCTCCTCAGAAGGACCTCAGTCTCCTCAGAAGAACCTCAGTCTCCTCAGAAGAACCTCAGTCTCCTCAGAAGGACCTCAGTCTCCTCAGAAGGACCTCAGTCTCCTCAGAAGGACCTCAGTCTCCTCAGAAGCACCTCAGTCGCCTCAGAAGCACCTCAGTCTCCTCAGAAGGACCTCAGTCTCCTCAGAAGCACCTCAGTCTCCTCAGAAGGACCTCAGTCTCATCAGAAGGACCTCAGTCTCATCAGAAGGACCTCAGTCTCCTCAGAAGGACCTCAGTCTCCTCAGAAGCACCTCAGTTGCCTCAGAAGGACCTCAGTCTCCTCAGAAGCACCTCAGTCGCCTCAGAAGCACCTCAGTCTCCTCAGAAGGACCTCAGTCTCCTCAGAAGCACCTCAGTCTCCTCAGAAGGACCTCAGTCTCATCAGAAGAACCTCAGTCTCCTCAGAAGGACCTCAGTTGCCTCAGAAGATCATCAGTCTCCTCAGAAGGACCTCAGTCTCCTCAGAAGCACCTCAGTCTCCTCAGAAGGACCTCAGTCTCATCAGAAGGACCTCAGTCTCATCAGAAGGACCTCAGTCTCATCAGAAGGACCTCAGTCTCCTCAGAAGGACCTCAGTCTCCTCAGAAGCACCTCAGTTGCCTCAGAAGGACCTCAGTCTCCTCAGAAGGACCTCAGTCTCCTCAGAAGGACCTCAGTCTCCTCAGAAGGACCTCAGTCTCCTCAGAAGGACCTCAGTTGCCTCAGAAGATCATCAGTCTCCTCAGAAGGACCTCAGTCTCCTCAGAAGACCATCAGTCTCCTCAGAAGGACCTCAGTCTCCTCAGAAGGAACTCAGTCTCCTCAGAAGCACCTCAGTCTCCTCAGAAGGACCTCAGTCTCATCAGAAGAACCTCAGTCTCCTCAGAAGGACCTCAGTCTCCTCAGAAGCACCTCAGTCTCCTCAGAAGGACCTCAGTCTCATCAGAAGAACCTCAGTCTCCTCAGAAGGACCTCAGTCTCCTCAGAAGAACCTCAGTCTCCTCAGAAGAACCTCAGTCTCCTCAGAAGGACCTCAGTCTCCTCAGAAGCACCTCAGTCGCCTCAGAAGCACCTCAGTCTCCTCAGAAGGACCTCAGTCTCCTCAGAAGCACCTCAGTCTCCTCAGAAGGACCTCAGTCTCATCAGAAGGACCTCAGTCTCCTCAGAAGGACCTCAGTTGCCTCAGAAGATCATCAGTCTCCTCAGAAGGACCTCAGTCTCCTCAGAAGCACCTCAGTCTCCTCAGAAGGACCTCAGTCTCATCAGAAGGACCTCAGTCTCATCAGAAGGACCTCAGTCTCATCAGAAGGACCTCAGTCTCCTCAGAAGGACCTCAGTCTCCTCAGAAGCACCTCAGTTGCCTCAGAAGGACCTCAGTCTCCTCAGAAGGACCTCAGTCTCCTCAGAAGGACCTCAGTCTCCTCAGAAGGACCTCAGTCTCCTCAGAAGGACCTCAGTTGCCTCAGAAGATCATCAGTCTCCTCAGAAGGACCTCAGTCTCCTCAGAAGACCATCAGTCTCCTCAGAAGGACCTCAGTCTCCTCAGAAGGAACTCAGTCTCTTCAGAAGCACCTCAGTTGCCTCAGAAGAACCACAGTCTCCTCAGAAGGACCTACGTCTCCTCAGAAGGACCTCAGTCTCCTCAGAAGGACCTCAGTCTCCTCAGAAGGACCTCAGTCTCCTCAGAAGATCATCAGTCTCCTCAGAAGATCATCAGTCTCATCAGAAGAACCTCAGTCTCATCAGAAGAACCTCAGTCTCCTCAGAAGGACCTCAGTCTCCTCAGAAGGACCTCAGTCTCCTCAAAAGACCATCAGTCTCCTCAGAAGAACCTCAGTCTCCTCAGAAGGACCTCAGTCTCCTCAGAAGGACCTCAGTCTCCTCAGAAGGACCTCAGTCTCCTCAGAAGAACATCAGTTGCTTCAGAAGGACCTCAGTCTCCTCAAAAGACCATCAGTCTCCTCAAAAGACCATCAGTCTCCTCAGAAGAACCTCAGTCTCCTCAGAAGGACCTCAGTCTCCTCAGAAGGACCTCAGTCTCCTCAGAAGGACCTCAGTTTTCTCAGAAGGACCTCAGTCTCCTCAGAAGGACCTCAGTCTCCTCAGAAGGACATGTCTCCTCAGAAGAACCCCAGTCTCCTCCTCCAGGTGAGTCAGTCCCGGTGCAGCAGGTAGATGTGGATGTTAGGCAACTCAAACCACGCAGTGATGTAAACATGGCACCAGTTCTTCAGTCAAAGCTGCACCAAGGACTAAGGACATGGAATAAGAGACGAAATGTCTTCACTTTGAAAACTAGATCCACATGCTGTTGCTTTAAGCTTTTCTTCATCTGCTAAAGTCTAAAGAGAAGTGTTGTGCAAGTCTGGGTAAAACTGTGGAAAGGGACTATTCAAAATCTATTGTGTTTTTATAGATATTTCTTGACTTGGGGACAAAGAGAAACTGTTATAGTCTCTTTGAAAAGGAATGACCACACTATGTTTGACCGACTCAAAGGACATCTTCTTCAGTCTTAAACGATCCTACATAAAAATGTAAAAAGTCACAGAACGTATTAGTAACAGCTGCTTTTCTCTCTCAGTGTTTACCTGCAGGAAGGGGGCGTGGCCTGGATCCTGGGGGCGGAGTCAGACGCCAGCGCAGAGACGCCCAGAACGTGCTGCCGTACGAGAACCGCATGATGTCACTTCCTGTGCAGGAAAATGACTGGAGGGGGCGGGGCTTGGAACAGGCTCTGCAGCGATTAATGGAGAGAGACCAGAGGCGGGAACAAGAGGAGGAGCAGCAGCGAGAGGGTAAGAGACGGGGTAACACACAAGAGTAAACCTGAAGCCCTCTGTTTCCGTCTCTCTGTAGCGTACTTGATGGTGCGTTCATTGACCCGTCTCTCTGTAGCGTACTTGACGGTGCGTTCACTGACCCGTCTCTCTGTAGCGTACTTGATGACGGTGCGTTCACTGACCCGTCTCTCTGTAGCGTACTTGATGGTGCGTTCACTGACCCGTCTCTCTGTAGCGTACTTGACGATGCATTCACTGACCCGTCTCTCTGTAGCGTACTTGATGGTGCGTTCACTGACCCGTCTCTCTGTAGCGTACCTGTCGGCGGTGCGTTCACTGACCCGTTGGCGGTGCGTTAACTGACCCGTCTCTCCGTAGCGTACCCGTCGGCGGTGCGTTCACTGACCCGTCTCTCTCTGTAGCGTACCAGTCGGCGATGCGTTCACTGACCCGTCTCTCTCTGTAGCGTACCCGTCGGCGGTGCGTTAACTGACCCGTCGGCGGTGCGTTCACTGACCTTTCGGCGCCGCGTTTACTGACCCGTCGGCGGTGCGTTCACTGACCCGTCTCTCTGTAGCGTACCCGTCGGCGGCGCGTTCACTGACACGTCGGCGGTGCGTTCACCGACCCGTCTCTCTCTGTAGCGTACCCGTCGGCGGTGTGTTCACTGACCCGTCGGCGGTGCGTTCACTGACCTGTCGGCGCCGCGTTTACTGACCCGTCGGCGGTGCGTTCACTGACCCGTCTCTCTGTAGCGTACCCGTCGGCGGCGCGTTCACTGACATGTCGGCGGTGCGTTCACCGACCCGTCTCTCTGTAGCGTACACGTCGGCGGTGGGTTCACTGACCCGTCGGCGCCGCGTTCATTGACCCGTCGGCAGTGCGTTCACTGACCCGTCTCTCTGTAGCGTACTTGACGGTGCGTTCACTGACCCGTCTCTCTGTAGCGTACTTGACGGTGCGTTCACTGACCCGTCTCTCTGTAGCGTACCCATAGGCGGTGCTTTCACTGACCCGTCTCTCTGTAGCGTACTTGACGACGGTGCGTTCACTGATCCGTCTCTCTGTAGCGTACTTGACGATGCGTTCACTGACCCGTCTCTCTGTAGCGTACTTGATGGTGCGTTCACTGACCCGTCTCTCTGTAGTGTACCTGTCGGCGGTGCGTTCACTGACCCGTTGGCGGTGCGTTAACTGACCCGTCTCTCCGTAGCGTACCCGTCGGCGGTGCGTTCACTGACCCGTCTCTCTCTGTAGCGTACCAGTCGGCGGTGCGTTCACTGACCCGTCGGCGGTGCGTTCACTGACCTGTCGGCGCCGCGTTTACTGACCCGTCGGCGGTGCGTTCACTGACCCGTCTCTCTGTAGCGTACCCGTCGGCGGCGCGTTCACTGACATGTCGGCGGTGCGTTCACCGACCCGTCTCTCTCTATAGCGTACCAGTCGGCGGTGCGTTCACTGACCCGTCGGCGGTGCGTTCACTGACCTGTCGGCGCCGCATTTACTGACCCGTTGGCGGTGCGTTCACTGACCCGCCTCTCTGTAGCGCATCTGCCGGGCGGTGCGTTCACTGACCCGTCGGCGGCGCGTTCACTGACCCGCCTCTCTGTAGCGCATTTGACGGTGCGCTCACTGACCCGCCTCTGTAGCGCATTTGACGACGGTGCGCTCACTGACCCGTCTCTGTAGCGTGCATTTGACGGTGCGTTCACTGACCCGCTCTCTGTAGCGTACCCATAGGCGGTGCTTTCACTGACCCGTCTCTGTAGTGTACCTGTCGGCGGTGCGTTCACTGATCCGTCTCTCTGTAGCGTACTTGACGATGCGTTCACTGACCCGTCTCTCTGTAGCGTATTTGACGGTGCGTTCACTGACCCGTCTCTCTGTAGCGTACCCGTCGGCGGTGCGTTCACTGACCCGTCGGCGGTGCGTTCACTGACCCGTCTCTCTGTAGCGTACCCGTCGGCGGTGCGTTCACTGACCCGTCTCTCTGTAGCGTACCCGTCAGCGGTGCGTTCACTGACCCGTTGGAGGTGCGTTCACTGACCCGTCTCTCTGTAGTGTACCTGTCGGCGGTGCGTTCACTGACCCGTTGGCGGTGCGTTCACTGACCCGCTCTCTGTAGCGCATCTGGCCGGGCGGTGCGTTCACTGACCCGTCTCTCCGTAGCGTACCCGTCGGCGGTGCGTTCACTGACCCGTCGGCGGTGCGTTTACTGACCTGTCGGCGCCGCATTTACTGACCCGTTGGCGGTGCGTTCACTGACCCGCTCTCTGTAGCGTACCCGTCGGCGCGCGTTCACTGACCCGTCTCTGTAGCGTACCGTCGGCGGTGCGTTCACCGACCCGCTCTCTGTAGCGTGCCAGCGATGCGTTCACTGACCCGTCGGCGGTGCGTTTACTGACCTGTCGGCGCCGCATTTACTGACCCGTTGGCGGTGCGTTCACTGACCCGTCTCTCTGTAGCGTACCCGTCGGCGGCGCGTTCACTGACACGTCGGCGGTGCATTCACCGACCCGTCGGCAGTGCGTTCACTGACCCGTCTCTCTCTGTAGCGTACTTGACGGTGTGTTCACTGACCCGTCTCTCTGTAGCGTACCCATAGGCGGTGCTTTCACTGACCCGTCTCTCTGTAGCGTACTTGATGGTGCGTTCACTGACCCGTCTCTCTGTAGCGTACTTGATGGTGCGTTCACTGACCCGTCTCTCTGTAGCGTATTTGACGGTGCGTTCACTGACCCGTCTCTCAGTAGCGTACCCGTCGGCGGTGCGTTCACTGACCCGTCGGCGGTGCGTTCACTGACCCGCTCTCTGTAGCGTACCCGTCGGCGGTGCGTTCACTGACCCGTCGGCGGTGCGTTCACTGACCCGTCTCTCTGTAGCGTACCCGTCGGCGGTGCGTTCACTGACCCGTCGGCGGTGCGTTCACTGACCCGTCTCTCTCTGTAGCGGACTTGACGGTGCGTTCACTGACCCGTCTCTCTGTAGCGTACTTGATGACGGTGCGTTCACTGACCCGTCTCTCTGTAGCGTACCCATAGGCGGTGCTTTCACTGACCCGTCTCTCTGTAGCGTACTTGACGACGGTGCGTTCACTGATCCGTCTCTCTGTAGCGTACTTGACGATGCGTTCACTGACCCGTCTCTCTGTAGCGTACTTGATGGTGCGTTCACTGACCCGTCTCTCTGTAGCGTACCTGTCGGCGGTGCGTTCACTGACCCGTTGGCGGTGCGTTCACTGACCCGTTGGCGGTGCGTTCACTGACCCGTCTCTCTGTAGTGTACCTGTCGGCGGTGCGTTCACTGACCCGTCGGCGGTGCGTTCACTGACCCGTCTCTCTGTAGCGTACCCGTCGGCGGTGCGTTCACTGACCCGTCGGCGGTGCGTTCACTGACCCGTCTCTCTGTAGCGTACCCGTCAGCGGTGCGTTCACTGACCCGTTGGAGGTGCGTTCACTGACCCGTCTCTCTGTAGTGTACCTGTCGGCGGTGCGTTCACTGACCCGTTGGCGGTGCGTTCATTGACCCGTCTCTCCGTAGCGTACCCGTCGGCGGTGCGTTCACTGACCCGTCTCTCTCTGTAGCGTACCAGTCGGCGATGCGTTCACTGACCCGTCTCTCTGTAGCGTACCCGTCGGCGGTGCGTTCACTGACCCGTCGGCGGTGCGTTTACTGACCTGTCGGCGCCGCGTTTACTGACCCGTCGGCGGTGCGTTCACTGACCCGTCTCTCTGTAGCGTATTTGGCGGTGCGTTCACTGACCCGTCTCTCTGTAGCGTACCCGTCGGCGGCGCGTTCACTGACACGTCGGCGGTGCATTCACCGACCCGTCTCTCTGTAGCGTACACGTCGGCGGTGCGTTCACTGACCCGTCGGCGCCGCGTTCATTGACCCGTCGGCAGTGCGTTCACTGACCCGTCTCTCTGTAGCGTACTTGACGGTGTGTTCACTGACCCGTCTCTCTGTAGCGTACCCATAGGCGGTGCTTTCACTGACCCGTCTCTCTGTAGCGTACTTGATGGTGCGTTCACTGACCCGTCTCTCTGTAGCGTACTTGGCGATGCGTTCACTGACCCGTCTCTCTGTAGCGTATTTGACGGTGCGTTCACTGACCCGTCTCTCTGTAGCGTACCCGTCGGCGGTGCGTTCACTGACCCGTCGGCGGTGCGTTCACTGACCCGTCTCTCTGTAGCGTACCCGTCGGCGGTGCGTTCACTGACCCGTCGGCGGTGCGTTCACTGACCCGTCTCTCTCTGTAGCGGACTTGACGGTGCGTTCACTGACCCGTCGGCGGTGCGTTCACTGACCCGTCTCTCTGTAGCGTACCCGTCGGCGGTGCGTTCACTGACCCGTCTCTCTGTAGCGTACCCGTCGGCGGTGCGTTCACTGACCCGTCTCTCTGTAGCGTACCTGTCGGTGGTGCTGAAGCTGCTGTCTGAAGCAGACAGAGCCGGTCTGATGAACCCAGAGGTGGAGCTGGTGGAAGAGGACCAGGAGCTGGACCAGGGTCCGGTTCCTCAAGACTACGATGAAACCGGGCGAGGTCTGAGCATGTCCCGGCCCAGAGCCCCCTGGTGGAGCCTCGTGGAACCACAGCCGGCTCAGACTCTGCTCCAAAGGTGAGGACTAAACAGGTTTAAGAGGGATCCAAACAGGTTAAAGCAGGACTGGACAGGTTTAAACAGGATCTGGACAGGTTTAGGCAGGATCTGGACAGGTTTAAGAAGGATCTGGACAGGTTTAAGCAGGACTGGACAGGTTTAGGCAGGATCTGGACAGGTTTAAGCAGGATCTGGACAGGTTTAAGAAGGATCTGGACAGGTTTAAGCAGGACTGGACAGGTTTAAGCAGGATCTGGACAGGTTTAAGCAGGACTGGACAGGTTTAAGAAGGATCTAGATAGGTTTAAGAAGGATCTGGACTGGTTTAAGAAGGATCTGGACAGGTTTAAGCAGGACTGGACAGGTTTAAGCGGGATCTGGACAGGTTTAAGCAGGACTGGACAGGTTTAAGAAGGATCTAGACAGGTTTAAGAAGGATCTGGACTGGTTTAAGAAGGATTTGGACAGGTTTAAGCAGGACTGGACAGGTTTAAGCGGGATCTGGACAGGTTTAAGCAGGACTGGACAGGTTTAAGCAGGATCTGGACAGGTTTAAGCAGGACTGGACAGGTTTCAGTTGGTTTTAAATAGGTTTTCCTCTGTCTCAGGTTGGACCCTCAGGTCTCGGAGGCTCTGATGAACAGAGTCCAGGTCTCAGCCGGAGCCGGAGAGAGCGACCAGGACACACTCAGGTCTGACTCGATGATCAATATTTATATTTATTTAATACATAATAATGTAATTTTGAACAAATTATTCTTACCACCATCACAGGGTTAGGGTTAGGGTTTTTAAAACATATTTAAAAAAAATAAATGTAATTAAAGCCGCAAGCGGCGATAAAGGCCCTCCCTTGCGACCGCGGGGACACATGTATTCGGAGGATTGCATTTCGTGCTTTAAAGCGTAAACTTCACAGTAATGTCAAATAACCGGGCCTGTGCCTCTGCTTGAATCTTCTTCTGAAGCCTGCTTCATCACCTCGGGCCTGTGCTACTGCTGAGGCCTGCTACACCACCTTGTAATTTAGAGTTAAAGGTCTCCACATTCCCTGGTTTTCCTGGGATCTGTCTGAACTTTTGAAAATAAGAGTTTATGCTTGGGCTGAGGCGAGAAAAACAAAATACTGGCTGGAGATTTGCTCAGAAATCGCTGCACCCGCCTGTTAAAAAGTAAAAATGTAAATATTACTTGTCTAAAAAAACAAGTTTACAAGTTCCAAAAGATTCTGAAGAGCTTTCCAAGGCTCTAGTCTTGGCTCTGGAGGAGCGTCCTTTAAAGGAAGGATCCTGGCATTTTGTAAATGGCATTTATTTCCCAAAGAAATGGCTGCCTCTTCACAGGCTCATTACGACCACAGCCACAAATGTATCAAAAAACAAAATGACAACTTTGGTTGGCGCTCGTGTCTAGATAAGACTCAACAAATTTGGGGCCTTTTAGAAAAAAACACATTGGGTTTAATCTTTTGACCCGAGGGGTGCAATTTAGGTGGTCCCATGTTCCACCCCACCTGGCGGACTTCCTGTTGAGTTTAGGCTGTGGCTGTCATAGACTTTTCTGTTTGCCCTGAGGTGTCCTATGGATGTACCAAGTTTCATTTTTCTACGTTGGAAAAAATTACTTTCACTTTCCATAGGCCGAATGTATTTTCATTTTCCAGGGGTCGCCACTGAGTCATTTCTTTTTATTATTTTTTCAAGTACTTAAGATACATCAATATTTCGCCAGGCTTAAGTTTATTGGCCAATAAAATTAACTTTTTGCACACATTTACTGGGTCAAAATTAAGGACAATTTTGCAGAAAAATTTGCAGAAAAATAAAAATTAAATAAAAATATAAATTGAGCAAAAACAACAAGAAAAGGCATTGTCTATTTTGCACACAAGTGTTTAGCTCATTTTGCCTAAGTTTGGTGTTTCTTGAATGAAGCAGCTATTTTCTGTCAATTTTTAAAAGTGAGGTGTATTCTAAGGCGGTTCACATTTTCAATTCAAAATGGCCGCCTTCTCGTGTGTGATAGGGTGTGGTCCCCATTGGCTTTTATGTTCATAAGCCCATGCTGGATGTGTGTACCAAGTTTCATTTGCCTAGGACAAACTAAAATTTTCCCTTCCCATTGACTTTTTCCACATATTTGCGCCGTTGCTATGGCAACACATTTATAAATAGGGGGTGGTTGTCATTGGCTTTTATGTTCGTCATGACATAAGTGATGTGTGTACCAAATTTCATGTCTCTATGACATACTAAATTCTTGGGTCCCATTATAAGTTTGTAGGTGGCGCTAGAGGGCCATTTCTAAAGCAAACCATTTTATTTACATATCTTTGTGTTCAGGTCATGAATGTGCACAAACGCCTTTTTGGGTCCAACTTGATCCGAGAAGGCATTTGAGAGTTAAGGTATATTTTATTTTCACAAAAACGGCTGCCTCGTTACAGGTTTGCCACACCCACACCCGATAAGATATCAAAAACAAAATGACAAGTTTTGTTGGCACATGTGTCTAGATGATACTCACCAAATTTGGGGCCATTTAGACAAAAAAACAATGAGTTGAATCTTTTGGCTTAAGGGGTGTGATTTAGGTGGTCGCGCCTTTCACCCCACATGGCGGACTTCCTGTTGAGTTTAGGCTGTGGCTGTAATAGACTTTTCTGTTTGCCCTGAGGTGTCCTATGGATGTACCAAGTTTTGTATTTCTATATTGGAAAAAATGTACTTTCACTTTCCATAGGCCCAATGTATTTTGACTTTTCTAGGGGTCGCCACTGAGTCATTTTTCATATTTTTTTTTCGGGGACTTCAAATACATAAATTTTTCACCGACTTTGAACTTTGGGCCCAATAAAAATGACTTTTCGTGCATGTTCACTGGGTCAAATTAAGGATCATTTTGCAGAAAAAAAAATAAAATAAAATAAAAAAAAAAAAATAATCCGAGCAAAAACAATAAAACAATAATACTCAATAAAAATATATTAATAATGTAATAACTGTAAATAAAAAAGGCATAAAACAAATTTTCACCCTTATAATAAAATATATATTATTGTTTGCATTATTATATATATATATATATTATATATAACATGAGCACCTCTGTCAATGTTTCAGGTGTATTTTTAAAGGAACACTCTGGGGCTGATGGGAAATGTAGTTTCTAACCCTCTCTTTATGATGTTTTCCAGGCGTCTTGTTGCTAGGATACTGTTGAGCCTGGGCCCCAGCGACGCAGTGATGTCATCAGGTCGCAGAATGAGGCGAGAGCTGCCTGACTCCGCCCCCTCGGCTCTACACTCCGCCCACAGAAGGAGCCGCCGTTCCCTCGACGACGACGGGCCGCCGAGGGACGACCCTCCGCTGCTGCGAGTCAAACGATTGGACGAGGACGAGCTGGAGCCCCGCCCACAACAACGGCCTGGGCTGCAGCGAATCAAACGGGTGGACGTCGAAGAGGAGCATGGGAGTCGTAGGCGGAAGAGAAGAGCAACGGCGGTGAACTATGACCCACAGATTCTACTGAGTCAGGTTCTAGAGCTGATCAGAGACTAGGAGACGAGTTTAGAGAGTAGGAGACGAGTTTAGAGAGTAGGAGACGAGTTTAGAGAGTAGGAGACGAGTTTAGAGAGAAGGAGACGAAATTAGAGAGTAGGAGACGAGTTTAAAGAGTAGGAGACGAGTTTAGAGAGGAGACGAAATTAGAGAGTAGGAGACGAGTTTAGAGAGAAGGAGACGAAATTAGGGAGTAGGAGACGAGTTTAGAGAGTAGGAGACGAGTTTAGAGAGTAGGAGACGAGTTTAGAGAGTAGGAGATGAGTTTAGAGAGGAGATGAGTTTAGAGAGTAGGAGACGAGTTTAGAGAGTAGGAGACGAGTTTAGAGAGGAGACGAAATTAGAGAGTAGGAGACGAGTTTAGAGAGTAGGAGACGAGTTTAGAGAGTAGGAGACGAGTTTAGAGAGTAGGAGATGAGTTTAGAGAGAAGGAGACGAAATTAGAGAGTAGGAGACGAGTTTAGAGAGTAGGAGACGAGTTTAGAGAGTAGGAGACGAGTTTAGAGAGTAGGAGATGAGTTTAGAGAGGAGACGAGTTTAGAGAGTAGGAGACGAGTTTAGAGAGGAGGAAAGAAGGAGGTGTATGTTTTCTGTTTTTGGTTGAATTTTAATGTGTTTTGTTGCTTTTGGTAAAAGTTAAATCCAGAGACGGAGCAGATCTGAGCAAATTATTGAGTTTCAGCAGAAATATTTAAGGCATATTATCGCCGTAGAGCTTTTTTCTAATAACTACAGTCCAAACATGTTAACGCTTGGAAACACATAAACCATAATCTGACTACAGCTGCATGAGTCAGTGGGATTGTCGTATTGAACTTGTGCCCGTTGTCTAAACCAGGACTACACCAACCGGACAGGTCGAGCAGAAAACTAGAACTAAAGTAGGTCTAAACCACATTTGAATGCACTGAACCAAGACTAGAAAAAAGTTTAGGTAAAAGCATCTGGACACATTTTTTAAGGTGAAGAAAGTTTGTTCTGAGTACTAACTCTGATTGGACCAGGCTGTTCGGGTCTCACAGTCGTTGGCTCTGAAAGGACAGTGTGACTCCTGAAAACTGAGTCCAGATGCTTTTACATAAACATTTTTTTCTTATGTCCTGGGTGACTGAGAACCTTCATAAACCAGGACTAAAAAAGCCAAAGAAGACTCATTTACCTGGTATGAATCTGAATTCTGCCCGACGACAGTGAGCCACACTCTGATTGGCCAATATCTCTGTTCTTTCTGCTCTGTCTCTTAAACCTACAGCTTTACAGTGAAAAGATCCAATGTTTTCTGTTTCCATATAAGGCAAAGGCGGGGGGTTGCCATGGCAACGGCCCATCCTGCTGTGCTGTGATTGGTTCGTTCATGTTGTGTCAATGTTTTTTAAATGTTTGTTTGTGGTGGAATTAAATAAATGTGGTTTCATTTATCTCATGGAAATAAATAAGAACAACAACACTTTCACTGGACTCTTCTTTTTTACACAAATAATGCACAACAAATAGGTTTTAGCTGGATTTGACCAGGTTTTAGTTGGATCTGAGCGGGTTTTAGCTGGATCTGAGCAGGTTTTAGCTGGATCTAAGCAGGTTTTAGCTGGATCTGAGCAGGTTTTAGCTGGATCTGAGCAGGTTTTAGCTGGATCTGAGCGGGTTTTAGCTGGATCTGAGCGGGTTTTAGCTGGATCTGAGCAGGTTTTAGCTGGATCCGAGCAGGTTTTAGCTGGATCTAAGCGGGTTTTAGCTGGATCTGAGCAGGTTTTAGCTGGATCTATGCGGGTTTTAGCTGGATCTAAGCGGATTTTAGCTGGATCTAAGCGGGTTTTAGCTGGATCTGAGCAGGTTTTAGCTGGATCTAAGCGGGTTTTAGCTGGATCTAAGCAGGTTTTAGCTGGATCTGAGCAGGTTTTAGCTGGATCTGAGCGGGTTTTAGCTGGATCTGAGCGGGTTTTAGCTGGATCTGAGCGGGTTTTAGCTGGATCTGAGCGGGTTTTAGCTGGATCTGAGCGGGTTTTAGCTGGATCTAAGCGGGTTTTAGTTGGATCTGAGCAGGTTTTAGCTGGATCTAAGCGGGTTTTAGCTGGATCTGAGCAGGTTTTAGCTGGATCTATGCGGGTTTTAGCTGGATCTAAGCGGATTTTAGCTGGATCTGAGCAGGTTTTAGCTGGATCTGAGCAGGTTTTAGCTGGATCTAAGCGGGTTTTAGCTGGATCTGAGCAGGTTTTAGCTGGATCTAAGCGGGTTTTAGCTGGATCTAAGCAGGTTTTAGCTGGATCTGAGCAGGTTTTAGCTGGATCTAAGCAGGTTTTAGCTGGATCTGAGCAGGTTTTAGCTGGATCTGAGCGGGTTTTAGCTGGATCTGAGCAGGTTTTAGCTGGATTTGAGCGGGTTTTAGCTGGATCTGAGCGGGTTTTAGCTGGATCTGAGCGGGTTTTAGCTGGATCTGAGCAGGTTTTAGCTGGATCTAAGCGGGTTTTAGTTGGATCTGAGCAGGTTTTAGCTGGATCTAAGCGGGTTTTAGCTGGATCTGAGCAGGTTTTAGCTGGATCTATGCGGGTTTTAGCTGGATCTAAGCGGATTTTAGCTGGATCTAAGCGGGTTTTAGCTGGATCTGAGCAGGTTTTAGCTGGATCTAAGCGGGTTTTAGCTGGATCTAAGCAGGTTTTAGCTGGATCTGAGCAGGTTTTAGCTGGATCTGAGCGGGTTTTAGCTGGATCTGAGCGGGTTTTAGCTGGATCTGAGCGGGTTTTAGCTGGATCTGAGCAGGTTTTAGCTGGATCTAAGCGGGTTTTAGTTGGATCTGAGCAGGTTTTAGCTGGATCTGAGCAGGTTTTAGCTGGATCTGAGCAGGTTTTAGCTGGATCTGAGCAGGTTTTAGCTGGATCTAAGCGGGTTTTAGTTGGATCTGAGCAGGTTTTAGTTGGATCTGAGCAGGTTTTAGCTGGATCTAAGCGGGTTTTAGTGTTAGCACTTCTTTATTATCTCATGCTACAAACCACAACTGTTGTTACAATAAACTTTACACAATAGAAACATTTACACAACAACTTCATAAAACCTTTGAATAAACATAAAATATCGTTATTTACTTTACAAATGGCACTTTATTTGAAATACAGCTTCTAATAAAACTGGCCTGGTTCATAAAATGGATTCCATTGAGGGTTATTTTTTATTTATTCAACGCCTACTATTTATTTTAGAGACATTTCCAAACCTCTTTCTATCACAATTATTTACAAAAACACAACAGACGTTTTAAAATGTGATAAATGATGATAAGTCTGACTCTAAACAGCTCTCGTTGTGTTTGTGAAAAAGATAAACGTGGTTGAGTTTGGAAGACGTCGCTGAAGACTGAAGGACGGAGTCTGAAGGAAGAGAAGAGGGATTTAAAAAGGTCAAGACGAAGGGAAAAAGGTAAATGAAAAAGGCTCACCAGGTTTTTCTATCTTTAGGCCGACATCAGGAGTCCAGTTGTGACTAAACAAAAGAGTTCTCATTAAACACTTTATTCACCTGGGTCACAGTGTTTCTCCTTTGTTCATGAACACCCGAGTGTTAAATTGACTTTTTTAAAAAGTAGCAGTAGGTCCTAGAGTCAGGCGTAAACCACCCAAACCCGTTTCCTGAGTCAGGCTCACCCTCCTTGGCGTCCGGCGGCAGCAGAGCGTCCTGTCGGTTCGCCAGGACAAACGCTAACGTGGCCAAGATGGCAGCGTCCAGGACTCCCAACAAGGCCAGAATATAAGCCCAGTGAACGGAGCAGCGTCCGGCGGAGAAGCTGCTCACCTACAGACGACAGGACCAGCGTTAAAGACCAGGACAGGGTCAAACAGTCAAGTCTAAAGTCCAGCTGGGACTGACCGAGTCTCCGCACAGAGCTCTCATCTCAGGACTCTCCCAAGAATCTGGAAACAGCAGACAGGCCAAGGCCAAACAGAACCCTGCAGCAGACAGAGACAGGGTTTATACAGGTCTGGTCCTGGTCTGGTCTGGTTCTGGGTCTGGGTCTGGGTCTGGTTCTGGTCTGGTCCTGGTCCTGGTCTGGTCCTGGTCTGGTTCTGGGTCTGGTTCTGGTCTGGTTCTGGTCTGGTCCTGGTCCTGATCTGGTTCTGGGTCTGGTTCTGGTCTGGTCTGTTTCTGGGTCTGGTCCTGGTCCTGGTCTGGTCCTGGTCTGGTCTGGTCTAGTTCTGGGTCTGGTTCTGGTCTGGTCCTGGGTCTGGTCCTGGTCTGGTCCTGATCTGGTCCTGGTCTGGTCTTGGTCTGGCCTGGTCCAGATCTGGTCCTGGTTTGGTTTGATCATTGTCTGGTCCTGGTCCTGGTCCTTGTCCTGATCCTGGTCTGGTCCTTGTCTGGTCCTGGGTCTGGTCCTTGTCTGGTCCTGCTCTGGTCCTGGTCTGGGTCTTGGTCTGGTCTGGTCCTGGTCTGGTCCTGGTCCTGGTCCTGGTCTTGGTCCTGGTCCTGGTCTGGTCCTGGTCCTGGTCTTGGTCTGGTCCTGGTCTTGGTCCGGTCCTGGTCTTGATCCTGGTCTGATCCTGGTCTGTATGGTCCTGGGTCTGGTCTGGTTCTGGGTCTGGTCTGGTCTGGTCCTTGTCTGGTCCTGGTCTTGGTCCGGTCCTGGTCTTGATCCTGGTCTGATCCTGGTCTGTATGGTCCTGGTCTGGTCTGGTTCTGGGTCTGGTCTGGTTCTGGGTCTGGTCTGGTCTGGTCCTTGTCTGTTCCTGGTCTTGGTCTGGTCTGGTCCTGGTCTGGTCTTGGTCCTGGTCTGGTCCTGGTCCTGGTCTTGGTCTGGTCTGGTCCTGGTCTGGTCCTGGTCTGGTCTTGGTCTGGTCTGATCCTGGTCTGGTCCTGGTCTGGTCCTGGTCTTGGTCTGGTCTGGTCCTGGTCTGGTCCTGGTCCTGATCCTGGTCTGGTCCTTGTCTGTTCCTGGTCTTGGTCTGGTCTGGTCCTGGTCCTGGTCCTGGTCTGGTCCTGGTCTGGTCCTGATCCTGGTCTGGTCCTGGTCTTACCTGCTGTGAGCTGGAGCCAGGCACAGATCTTGTAAACGGTGGTGGCGCTGCAGAACCTGAAGAGACACAGACAGAGGACACTGGTCCAAACGGCCCAAAGAGAGAGTCCCACCAGAACCGCCACGGACTGGAACGAGGGGAGGGGCGAGAGGGTCGAGAGCCCCCCCCGGCACTCAGGCACCGGCCAATCAGAGTCCACGCACACCTTAGAGAGAAAAGGACCAATCAGAACTAAAACCTGTCCAAATCCATCTAAAACCTGTCCAAATCCATCTAAAACCTGTCCAAATCCAAATAAAACCTGTTGAAATCCAAATAAAAATTGGATTTTCTCACCTCGAACAGTCCTAAAGTGCCGCTGGGAGGAGCGGGGCCCGGGCCCTGGTGGAAACTGGCTGTGGTTCCGATCCAGGACGGCTGGACCAAGACCACGACCTGGATTATAGCGAAACAGAGCGTACAGACGGCCCACAGCACTCCCACCGCACGAGCGCTGCGGACAAACTCAGTCTGATAGAGACGAGACAGGTCCGAGAGAGCGGGAGACACCGACATATCTGAAGAAAGACAAAGAAGTGATCAGACAGAAAGACTCGAGGGACTGTGCTACTGTGGGGACACTGTAAGGACACTGTAAGGACACTGTGGGGACACTGTAGGGACACTGTAAGGACACTGTGGGGACACTGTGAGGACACTGTAAGGACACTGTGGGGACACTGTAAGGACACTGTAGGGACACTGTAAGGACACTGTGGGGACACTGTGAGGACACTGTAAGGACACTGTGGGGACACTGTAAGGACACTGTGGGGACACTGTGAGGACACTGTGAGGACACTGTGGGGACACTGTAGGGACACTGTAAGGACACTGTGGGGACACTGTAGGGACACTGTGGGGACACTGTAGGGACACTGTAAGGACACTGTGGGGACACTGTAAGGACACTGTGGGGACACTGTAAGGACACTGTGGGGACACTGTAGTGCATATGATGATCACATACATCACAGTTTTTATAAATCCCTTAAAAAATGGCATTTTTTAATTACTCTGAATGCATTAGGGGGATTATTAGAGTTTTGGATCTGTTCACACAGGGACACACAGAGACACAGGGACACACAGAGACACAGGGACACACAGAGACACAGGGACACACAGAGACACAGGGACACACAGAGACACACAGAGACACAGGGACACACTGAGACACACAGAGACACAGGGACACAGGGACACACAGAGACACAGGGACACACAGAGACACAGGGACACACAGAGACACACAGAGACACAGGGACACACAGAGACACACAGAGACACAGGGACACACAGAGACACAGGGACACAGGGACACACAGAGACACAGGGACACCCAGAGACACAGGGACACACAGAGACACACAGAGACACAAGGACACACAGGGACACACAGAGATACAGGGACACAGAGACACAGGGACACACAGAGACACAAGGACACACAGAGACACACAGAGACACACAGAGACACAGGGACACACAGAGATACAGGGACACACAGAGACACAGGGACACACAGAGACACACAGAGATACAGGGACACACAGAGACACAGGGACACACAGAGACACACAGAGATACAGGGTTAGGACAGGGACAAGACACATAAATCACAGCAGAATTTTTGTCCATCATCTTTTTATAAATGTCATATTTTTATTTAAACGGTGTATGTCACTGACCAACATTTTCTAAGAAGCTGCATTTCTTTTATCGACTGCTGTGCACGAGGCACATTCACAAACACAAGATCATGTTTGAATTGAAGTTATTATTTTAACTCGGTTCATTTTCTCTGATACGACTGTGTTTATGTTAAAATATTTATGCACAGGCAGCATTATATTGTCCTGAGAGGGTTCAAACGAAGCAGTAATAAACCCTTTTAGAGACTACACAGGGTCAGAGCAGAAGAGTTACATCAACACTGAGCTAACAACACTGGCTTCTTCTACAAATGTTCTGACGGTAAAGCTGGAGCAGGGCCTACCTGCAGCGGCGTCCCTTCCCCGGGGCTCAGGGCGTGCTCTTCGGCTGCAGAGGAGACAGATGGCCGCTGTGGGGACGGAGGCTGGCGGAAGGAGGGAGGAAGGAGGGAGGATGGAGGGAAGATGCAGAGCCAGGCCCGGATTTAGAGCCGCACTGATGACGACAGCGAGGATACAGACACAAGCGGACAGAACAAAAGAACTACAAACATGGCGCAGTTTGAA
This sequence comes from Neodontobutis hainanensis, assembly GCA_024349245.1. Classification (NCBI taxonomy): domain Eukaryota; kingdom Metazoa; phylum Chordata; class Actinopteri; order Gobiiformes; family Odontobutidae; genus Neodontobutis; species Neodontobutis hainanensis. The sequence goes on along the minus strand of JALDNG010000091.1, from coordinate 238,284 downwards.
CTAAATACGAATATGTGATTACAGTGAATGGAGAAAAGAAAGGTGCATAAATAAAAGAACTAAACAAGACCAAATGCGCAAATGAAAGCAGTTTAAAGCATTAGTACGTTACGAAAATAAGCGGTGAAGAAAAGCCTAGAAATAAAAAAAACTCAACTAAAAACGCATTTTAGGTCGCGCTCAAACATAAAAGGAGCAGCTAAGCTAATTAGCATCAAGGAAAAAAAACACGCAACAAAAGCCCGTTCTGAACTGTAACCAAACATTTATTAGATTTAGTTGAGTTACGTGTAGGTTACACTCTTAACTCTGTCCCATGTCCTACAAATATCTGTAAAAACACTAATGCAGGCATGAAAACGGGTCAGGGGTGAAAAAGGTGAGAAAGATATTACCCCTCTAGGGGGGTCCGGGGGCATGCTCCCCTTGAAGAAAATTTTAAATATTCCCAATTTTAAAGCATCAATTAGATGCATTTAGAGATGCATTTTTTGCCAACCTGGAGAGAGGCATTAAAACATAACTTCAGCCATGAGTCAAAAATATTATGGCCTTCTTACTAAGTATTATGCAAGCCATTTCATGCCAGCCTGTCACTGGGTCTAAAATGTCCAGTATATATGAGGCACAATGTGGTATAAGGGCAACACAAATGGCTGAATGCATAAATCCCACAAGAGATGGTAGACATGCTATAGCTTAACTTGTCTTCTCTTCCATCATGATTGGAACAATGATTTTAACACATTTTATTGGCAAAGATAACAAATTACATTAAGTTCGTTCGTAATACTCTTAGAAGCAGATCTCATTTTTTCTTCTTTGCCTGGACCACCAGTGTCTCCATGGCCCGCTTTCGCTGTTTTGCCACATGTCTCAGCCTTGCCTTGTTCTCCTCTTCAGCAGTCTGTTTCTTGACACTTCACTTTACCTTCAGCCTTGTCAGTCCCCTCACCTCAAAATCATCAACAGTACACGTCCTGGAAAAACGAGTTGTAGATATTTAAGAAAGAAGCACTAACATTAACAATGTTTCTTTTTTTGTGATTTACCGTCAGCTATAAAAGCTAGCAGGTAACTTTAGTAACGATATCATGCTAATGTTAGACTTACGTTAACGGCAGCGTTAGCTAACATTAAGAATTTGCCACCGGAGCTTTACGTAAGCTGGCTAACGTTGCGTTCTCTCCTGCTGTGTTTAATGACTCAATTCATCAAGTTGGAGCTAACGTTAGCTAGCTTATGTCAACAGAGCTCCTAGGTAACTAACAGATATATACCAGAAAATATTAAAAGAAACCATCACTCACCAAATTCAGTCAGGTAAAAGCTCAGAGGACAGATGTGCTTCTTCAGCTTCTGATAGTGGTCCGCACTCCTTGGTGTGCACGCTCTGGTAAGCACGAACCTGGCTGGCACGCGCGAATGCAATCTGCTTGTAAACCAATCAGGTAATGGTACTCCCCTACCTTCCCAGAGAAACAAACTGGTGAAGCAAGGCCATTCGTGCTATTTCCATGCACTCGCGGTCCCTTCTGGCACGCGCACCTGTTCTCCGGTACTACCCCTACCCCCCTAAACATTTTCTCATCGAATCTATACGATTCACGTAGGTCACCTATTTTGGTTTCAAAACGGCGAATTTCGCCGAAAGGTGAGCGATTTTCATGTCTGCACTAATGTCCCCCTGTTAATCATTTTAATATTCCCACTGTCATTAATAACTGTGCTCTTCAGGTCATGACCTTCATGACTTCTGCAGCTGGAGCCTGTCCCTTTGTGACATGTTTGTGCTTTATTCTTCTGGCCATTGCGTTTTGAAATGATACTCTTCCACGTGTCTCTGGATAATCAGGATAAAGAATATTTATTACAGTACCTTTGGAAGAGACCCGGTCCCGTGTCACCTTCTTAATCATTACAACAGTACCAGACGTATGTGACATACCTGCCTCAGTCTGGTTTTAGACACAAACAAGTCCAGTTTTTCATGATGATGGGTTTGAGGCTCCAGTTTGGACGAGCTCTGGAAATATAGTCACTTTAGTTACATTTCTTCTGTATTTTAAGTTGAATTAATAAGTTCACATTAATTAATTAATGGTCTGGTTTGAGTTTTTTTTTATCCTGAAACCTCGCAGCTTCAAAACACAACTAGTGAGGTTTAAGAGACTTTAATCACTGTAAAACTGTGAAGGAGACAGAAAAAAATGGACGAAGAGGTGGATAAAGTGAATATTGCACAGCACACGAGACAAAACCCTAAAGACTAGACAAAGACATATTTAAACCTCATTTAAACAGATTTAAAACATGAAGATTAGCAATAAAAAAAGAGCTGAACATTCCAGTTTAAATCTCTTAAAACAATCCCTTTTATATTTAACAATAATGCAAAGTGTTTAAACTAATACACTCTCAACTCTTTTACAAATTAAAAGAATATTGCTCAAAAAGTTGGAAACTTAGTTTAAGGATTCTTTTTCAGTTTAAACTCACGTTTGATCAAACATTAGGCTTTAAAAGTCTGAGGTTTTGATCATTATGATGAATTTTGTTTCCAAAATTAAGGTTAAAGGAAAAAAATAAGTAATAGTTGTCACAGACAAAAGGTTAAATAGTTTAATTTAGTTGGATTTGAACAGGTTTTAGTTGGATTTGAACAGGTTTTAATTGGATTTGAACAGATTTTAGTTGGATTTGAACAGGTTTTAGTTGGATTTGAACAGATTTTACTTGGATTTGAACAGGTTTTAGATGGATTTGAACAGGATTTAGTTGGATTTGAACAGGATTTAGTTGGATTTGAACAGGTTTTAGTTGGATTTGAACAGGTTTTAGATAAATTTGAACAGGATTTAGGTGGATTTGAACAGGTTTTAGATGGATTTGAACAGGATTTAGTTGGATTTGAACAGGTTTTAGTTGGATTTGAACAGGTTTTAGATAAATTTGAACAGGTTTTAGATGGATTTGAACAGGTTTTAGATAAATTTGAACAGGATTTAGTTGGATTTGAACAGATTTTAGTTGGATTTGAACAGGTTTTAGATGGATTTGAACAGGTTTTAGATGGATTTGAACAGGTTTTAGATGGATTTGAACAGGATTTAGTTGGATTTGAACAGGATTTAGTTGGATTTGAACAGGTTTTAGTTGGATTTGAACAGGATTTAGTTGGATTTGAACATGTTTTAGTTGGATTTGAACATGTTTTAGTTGGATTTGAACATGTTTTAGTTGGATTTGAACAGGATTTAGTTGAATTTGAACAGGTTTTAGATAAATTTGAACAGGTTTTAGTTGGATTTGAACAGGTTTTAGATAAATTTGAACAGGTTTTAGATAAATTTGAACAGGTTTTAGTTGGATTTGAACAGGTTTTAGATAAATTTGAACAGGTTTTAGATCAATTTGAACAGGTTTTAGTTGGATTTGAACAGGTTTTAGATAAATTTGAACAGGTTTTAGATAAATTTGAACAGGTTTTAGATCAATTTGAACAGGTTTTAGTTGGATTTGAACAGGTTTTAGATAAATTTGAACAGGATTTATTTGGATTTGAACAGGTTTTAGATAAATTTGAACAGGTTTTAGTTGGATTTGAACAGGATTTAGTTGGATTTGAAAAGGATTGAGCTTGTTTAAGCTCTGATTAAAAAGTATATTAGCTTCAATAAGTGACTAAGACTGAATACTGACAGATGCCTTTGTTCAAAAACTCTTTAAAACTTTATTTTAAATTAAATTCTCAGAATTGTTTTCCAGGAGCTGCTGGGGACTCACTGAATAAAGATGTTCCATTCAGAAACATGAAAACACTCATTTTCTTTCTTTTTTTGACCTTAGGGACTTGTTTTGTGGAGGTTGTAAGCTCTCCACTACATTTCCCACAATCCACTGCTGCTTCTGGTTCCAGTTTCCACAGCAACAGGCTTAAGTACAGGAGATGTAAAAATGATAGACTAGAATAAAAGGCTCAGGTGCAGGGAGGGAGCTCTTCTCCAAATTTGACCCAATGTGCTGCGTTTTTGGCTTCAAACAGAACCTGGAAACAGAAAAGAGTGATAAAAGCTTTAATGTGTTAAATCAGGAATTATGAAATGATTTGTGATATTTCAAATAAGTCTGATCAAATTTAAAAATATGAAGAAATCTGATCTAATTTCCACAGGGGCCACTAACACTTTTAACAGGTTTAACATGGATTTGAACAGGTTTTAATCAGGTTTGAACAGGTTTTAATCAGGTTTGAACAGGTTTTAGTCAGGTTTTAGTCAGGTTTGAACAGGTTTTAGTCAGGTTTTAGTCAGGTTTTAGTCAGATTTGAACAGGTTTTAATCAGGTTTGAACAGGTTTTAATCAGGTTTGAACAGGTTTTAGTCAGGTTTTAGTCAGATTTGAACAGGTTTTAGTCAGATTTGAACAGGTTTTAGTCAAGTTTGAACAGGTTTTAGTCAGATTTGAACAGGTTTTAGTCAGGTTTGAACAGGTTTTAATCAGGTTTGAACAGGTTTTAGTCAGGTTTGAACAGGTTTGAACAGGTTTGAACAGGTTTTAGTCAGGTTTGAACAGGTTTTAGTCAGGTTTGAACAGGTTTTAGTCAGGTTTGAACAGGTTTGAACAGGTTTGAACAGGTTTTAGTCAGATTTGAACAGGTTTTAGTCAGATTTGAACAGGTTTCAGTCAGGTTTGAACAGGTTTGAATAGGTTTTAATCAGGTTTGAACAGGTTTTAGTCGGATTTGAACAGGTTTTAGTTGGATTTGAACAGGTTTTAGTCAGGTTTGAACATGTTTTAGTCAGGTTTGAACATGTTTTAGTCAGGTTTGAACAGGTTTTAGTCAGGTTTGAACAGGTTTAGTCAGGTTTGAACAGGTTTTAGTCAGGTTTGAGCAGGATTTAGTCAGGTTTGAGCAGGTTTTAGTCAGGTTTGAACAGGTTTTAATCAGGTTTGAACAGGTTTTAATCAGGGTTGAACAGGTTTTAGTCAGGTTTGAGCAGGTTTTAGTCAGGTTTGAGCAGGATTTAATCAGGTTTGAACAGGTTTTAGTCAGATTTGAACAGGATTTAATCAGGTTTGAACATGTTTAGTCAGGTTTGAACAGGTTTTAGTCAGGTTTGAGCAGGATTTAGTCAGGTTTGAACAGGTTTTAGTCAGGTTTGAGCAGGATTTAGTCAGGTTTGAACAGGTTTTAGTCAGGTTTAATATTGCTGACCTGGTTGTGGACGTAGGACTCACAGAGGTAGCACCAGACGGACAGATCGGCGAAGCTCAGGACGACGGGGTGTTCTGCCGTGACTCCGTGAACAACCATGTGCTCGTTCACGTAGCGTCCACAGTAAACCTGAGAGAAAGCTCAACTATTACAACTATCACAGGAAATACCCAAGTGTGAGGGGTTTACCTTGTAGCAGGTGAGACAGACCCAGTTCTCAGCCTCAGAGCCACAGTCCTCACACGGAACAGACACATCCAGACCTGAGGCCGGCAGGGCTTTAACAGAGTCCAGGTGAGGACACCAGGGCAGAGGCTCCACCACGAACAGAGGGCTCTGGAGGGAAACAACAGCAACTATAATCATGTTTATTATATGTTTAGATGTACTTGAAACCTGACTGAACTGAGCCTGTGGTCTGTCTCTGAGACTGAGCAGCTTTACTCTTCAAGGGACAAAAATAACCATAAATGTGCTGTTAAGACTCATTAATGTCCGGGAGCTGTATGAATGTGGTTTATTAGAGCAAGAGCCTCTTACAGTTCTGTTTTTATGATGTAACGCTGGAGGAACTAGATCCACAGAACAAAGGTAACCAGGTCAGAGGTCATCCCTCCTGGATCTACTCCAGATGTTTCTGAACTAAAATTTTAAATGTGTTCTTACTCCTCCCACTTCCACTCTACAGGTCACCTCCAGAAAGGTCTTGGACCAACCACAGGCTCCCTCTGACCCCGCCCCCTCTGGGTCAGGCCCCTCCCTTTTTACAGATGGGACCTCTGACTCCGCCCCTTTGACAGATGAGGGCTCCTCTTTGGGAAGCACCATTTCTGACTCTTCTGCAGCAAAGGCCTGAAACATCAACAGAAATATATTTATTACACATTCTTCGAGGGTTTATGACGATAATAATAAATGTGTGTCTTTCGAATAAACTCTAAAGTAAGTTTCATTATACCACTCTTTCCTGTGTCTCTGATTGGCTCTTCTTCTGTGACTCCGCCTTCCCCACACCCTCATTGGTGGTTTTGCCAGAGCAGGGGCGGAGTTTTGGTCTGGCCCCGCCCACAGCAGCAGTTTGAGTGATGTCTAAACTGGCCAATCCCTGACTGAGCTGCTCCAGGCTGCCGTCTGCTGAAGGAGGAGGTCTGTCGCTCGGCTCTGACTTCCTGCTTCTGCCTTTAGAACTGCGTTTCCCACGATGCTTTGGGGATGGCAACGAGTCACGTACAGACTCTGGGACTGAAGAGAAGAAAACAGAATCTGTCAGATCTGTGGGTTTTTGCTCAAGTCAACTGTGAAAAAGCCAAGGCTAAAACAAGAGAAAAAAACAGGGCTTAACCAGGACTGAACCAGAACTTAACCAGGGCTTAACCAGAACTTAACCAGGGCTTAACCAGGACTGAACCAGGGCTGAAACAGGACTGAACCAGGGCTGAAACAGGACTGAAACAGGACTGAAACAGGGCTGAACCAGGACTTAACCAGGGCTTAACCAGGACTGAACCAGGACTGAACCAGGGCTGAAACAGGACTGAACCAGGACTGAACCAGGACTAAACCAGGGCTTAACCAGGGCTTAACCAGAACTTAACCAGGGCTTAACCAGGACTGAACCAGGGCTTAACCAGGGCTTAACCAGGGCTGAAACAGGACTGAACCAGGGCTGAAACAGGACTGAAACAGGACTGAAACAGGGCTGAACCAGGACTTAACCAGGGCTTAACCAGGGCTTAACCAGGGCTTAACCAGGACTGAACCAGGACTGAACCAGGGCTGAAACAGGACTGAACCAGGACTAAACCAGGGCTTAACCAGGACTAAAGGCGGACTAAACCAGGACTAAAGGCGGACTAAACCAGGACTAAAGCCGGACTAAAGCCGAACTAAACCAGACTAACGCCGGGCTAAACTTGCACTGTCAGACCTTGTACTTATTAACCAAACCTAAAGAAGGACTTACCCATGTTTAAACCCGAGTTTAATTTGACATAAACCATGAGTAAACTAGAGCAAACCAAGATAAATAAATGTATTCTGTAAAATATAAATGTTTTATATTTCCATGACACGTCAGGTTTTCTGTATAAACCCGTTTAGTGTTTTATTTGTGCTTGTACTGACTGTGTATCCGTAGCGACCTCCAGAAGGGGGCGTGGTTTCGGATCACCTCGTTGATGGTTGCCGCGGCGCAGTGGTGAGGGGGCGGGGTCAGGATGGAGGGGGGAGGGTCTCCTAGCAACACACTGGTACAGAGCGCCATGGACTCGGATATGGACGTCAGGTTATAACCGCCCTGCAACAGAGAAGACCGGCTTAGACCAGGGTAAAACCAGGTCTGAACCAGGTCTAGGCAGGACTTACCTCCAGTATAAGCAGCACTCGTCCTGAGGCCAGCGACAGCAGCAGGTGAGTGAGGTGAGCGTATCCCTCTGGACTCACGTTATATCCTCCCAACGGGTCTCCACGGGCCGCATCAAAACCAGCCGAGACCAGGACCAAGTCTGGGTTGAACTAGGGCCAAACAGAGCGAGGTCAGAGGAAAAACAGAGTCAAGTCTTACCTGGATCTAACAAGGTCTTATCTGGATCTAACCAAGTCTTGCCTATTCTTACCTGGATCTAAACCTGGTCTTACCTCAAATTAACCCAGTCTAACCTGGTTTAACCCAGTCTAGCGCTGGTCTCTCCCGGTCTGACCTCGGTTTAACCGGTCTAGCGCTGGTCTTTCCCGGTCTTACCTCGGTTTAACCGGTCTAGCTCTGGTCTTTCCTGGTCTTACCTCGGTTTAACCGGTCTAGCTCTGGTCTTTCCTGGTCTTACCTCGGTTTAACCGGTCTAGCTCTGGTCTTTCCTGGTCTTACCTCGGTTTAACCGGTCTAGCTCTGGTCTTTCCTGGTCTTACCTCGGTTTAACCGGTCTAGCTCTGGTCTTTCCTGGTCTTACCTCGGTTTAACCGGTCTAGCTCTGGTCTTTCCTGGTCTTACCTCGGTTTAACCGGTCTAGCTCTGGTCTTTCCTGGTCTTACCTCGGTTTAACCGGTCTAGCTCTGGTCTTGCCCGGTCTTACCTCGGTTTAACCGGTCTAGCTCTGGTCTTGCCCGGTCTTACCTCGGTTTAACCGGTCTAGCTCTGGTCTTGCCCGGTCTTACCTCGGTGGCGATGGGGAGGATGACTCGGTGGAAGGCACAGATGTAGTCCGAGTCTCCCATGCGTCCTCCGCTCCAGGCCACGTTCACGTTAAACCCCGCCCCACTGGCCACGCCCACTCTGTCACAGGCCGCGTCCGTTGACGAAGGAAAGAAGCTGCCGTTGTCATAGCGATGGAGCGATATGTAAAGCACACTGAGGAGAGAAAGGAGTCCTGGTTTAGTCCCGGTTTTGTCCTGGTTTTGTCCTGGTTTAGTCCTGGTTTAGACCTGGTTTAGACCTGGTTTAGTCCAGACCTGGGGTCATTCTCGAACAGGTGCTGCGTGCCGTTGCCGTGGTGGACGTCCCAGTCCAGGATCAGGACCCGCAGTGAGGGATTGTGGGAGATGTTCTGAGCGTGCCGAGCAGTGAGGGCTGCGGTGTTGAACAGACAGAAGCCACAGGGGACGTCCTGCTCTGCGTGATGACCGGGAGGACGCACGATGGCCACAGCATTAGACACCTGTCGACAAAAAACAGAGGACTAAAGCTTTACTGCGGCTTTTGAGTCTTCTCTAAAAACTGTTTTGTTTGCACAGGCTTTTGACAGGAGCTGAACTTTTGAACTTTGACCATTGCTTTTGTTTATTTTATATTTGTTTTGTTGGTGGATCTATTTATTTTGTGATTTTTGCCTGCCCTTAAAGTCTCGTGAAATTGTTTTTATTTTAGATTAAGTGCACTTTACTGAGCCTGTAAAGCACATTAGTTTTAAATGTGTTAAATAAATAACGTTGACTGTGACCCTTTAGTGAGGGGCCTGTCCTGAGCAGAGCACAACACTGATACTGATACTGATACTTCCAACAAACCGCACATAACCCAGCATCGCCCTCTAGTGGCAGAATGCAGGAGTTACTGGAAAACCAGGGGACAGAATATACCTCTCCTCTAAGCACTGCCTCGACGGCGCTGAAGCAGCCTCCTGCCGCCATCAGAGCGCACTCATAACTCTGATTATTGAGGAAGATGGAGTTGAACTCTTCTCCGAGTCTGTGTAACTCTCGGGGCTTCATCTGAGACGAGGCCTTCATCCGACACACATGCTCCTCACTGAGAAGAAGAGAGGGACCGTGGGCATGGATAACAGACTAAACACAGGCTAAACGCATGCTAAACGCATGCTAAACGCATGCTAAACGCATGCTAAACACATGCTAAACACAGGCTAAACACAGGCTAAACACAGGCTAAACACAGGCTAAACACAGGCTAAACACAGGCTAAACACAGGCTAAACACAGAATAAACTTGGATTAAACACAGCCTAAACTGAAACCAGGGTATAGCCTATGTATATAAATTTAATGAATAAAAATACAGTAGTAATGCAACTGCCCATTATCAAAGCTCATCTAAATCTGTGTCTGTGAGCCCAGTGTCCGTGAGCCCAGTGTCTGTTAGCTCTGGTTGTGAGCCCAGTGTCTGTGAGCCCTGTGTCTGTGAGCCCCGTGTCTGTGAGCCCCGTGTCTGTGAGCCCCGTGTCTGTGAGCCCCGTGTCTGTGAGCTCTGGCTGTGAGCCCAGTGTCTGTGAGCCCAGTGTCTGTGAGCTCTGGCTGTGAGCCCAGTGTCTGTGAGCCCAGTGTCTGTGAGCCCCGTGTCTGTGAGCCCCGTGTCTGTGAGCCCCGTGTCTGTGAGCCCCGTGTCTGTGAGCTCTTTGTCTGTGAGCTCTGTGTCTGTGAGCTCTGTGTCTCTGAGCTCTGTGTCTGTGAGCTCTTTGTCTGTGAGCTCTTTGTCTGTGAGCTCTGTGTCTCTGAGCTCTGTGTCTCTGAGCTCTGTGTCTCTGAGCTCTGTGTCTCTGAGCTCTGTGTCTGTGAGCTCTTTGTCTGTGAGCTCTTTGTCTGTGAGCTCTGTGTCTGTGAGCTCTGTGTCTGTGAGCTCTTTGTCTGTGAGCTCTTTGTCTGTGAGCTCTTTGTCTGTGAGCTCTTTATCTGTGAGCTCTTTATCTGTGAGCTCTTTATCTGTGAGCTCTGTGTCTGTGAGCTCTGTGTCTGTGAGCTCTGTGTCTGTGAGCTCGGTGTCTGTGAGCTCGGTGTCTGTGAGCTCTGTGTCTGTGAGCTCTGTGTCTGTGAGCTCTGTGTCTGTGAGCTCTGTGTCTGTGAGCTCTGTGTCTGTGAGCTCTTTGTCTGTGAGCTCTGTGTCTGTGAGCTCTTTGTCTGTGAGCTCTTTGTCTGTGAGCTCTGTGTCTGTGAGCTCGGTGTCTGTGAGCTCGGTGTCTGTGAGCTCGGTGTCTGTGAGCTCGGTGTCTGTGAGCTCGGTGTCTGTGAGCTCTGTGTCTGTGAGCTCTGTGTCTGTGAGCTCTGTGTCTGTGAGCTCTGTGTCTGTGAGCTCTTTGTCTGTGAGCTCTTTATCTGTGAGCTCGGTGTCTCTGAGCTCTCTGTCTCTGAGCTCTCTGTCTCTGAGCTCTGTGTCTCTGAGCTCTGTGTCTGTGAGCTCTGTGTCTGTGAGCTCTGTGTCTGTGAGCTCTGTGTCTGTGAGCTCTGTGTCTGTGAGCTCGGTGTCTCTGAGCTCGGTGTCTCTGAGCTCTGTGTCTCTGAGCTCTGTGTCTCTGAGCTCTGTCTGTGAGCTCTGTGTCTGTGAGCTCTGTGTCTGTGAGCTCTGTGTCTGTGAGCTCGGTGTCTCTGAGCTCTGTCTGTGAGCTCTGTGTCTCTAAACTCTGTCTGTGAGCTCTGTGAGAAAGAAAGCGCAACGAGTGACGTCTTTGAACTCAATAAATAAACACCAGAAGCAGTTTGAATGTAGTAAACTAAAACTGATCATGAATTAAGCCTCAGTCCATTTTATATTTTTAGTAATACGGTGTGTAGTCTACGATGCATTCGTGCGTACAGGACAATGTGGACTCAAACACACAGGCATCGACGTATTTAAGAGGTCGGCGTAATCGATTGCGTTGGCGCGTCGTGGCAGCTCTAGTGGTCTGTACCTGTGACACGTCCGGAGCTCCTCCTCTGAGGCCAGTCGGACCTTCAGCCTCTGACAGCGCTGCTCCAGACCCAGCTGCTGATGTCGACTGAAGATCTTTGAGATCCTCTGAGGCTGCTCCGGGTGGTATCTGCAGAAACACACAGAGAACATCAGGTTTCATCAGACTTCCCACTCGCTTCTCAAGAGCTTTTCTCTGACGTTCTGAGCAGCATTTTCTCCTACAAACCTAGTTTTGCTTAGTTCTTTAGCAGCAAAGTTTATTCAAAGAGTGAGTGGGGACAAGTTATTACAGACAACCATTGTTCAAAGATTAGTAAAAAAAAAATGGTGTAACTTGAACACTGTCTAATGTTCCTAAAACAGTTTGGATGAGACGACTAAGGCGTCGAGCAGAAAAGACACACACTCCTTTCTCCAGACCTGTCCCACAAGTTCAGGTGCTCCATCATCTTCTCGTCGTAAACCAGTCCTGTTGTTGTGGAAACAGAGGAGGCGGGGCTGACGCTGAAAGAGCTGACCTGATTGGCCGTTTCCCTCCGAACTTCACTGTCAGTGATCGAACAGCCCTCTGCAACAGAGCAGAGGATAAAACAGGAGTTTATACCCGTTTATGTGAGAGAGGGTGTTACTGAGGCACTCACCCAGGACTTGGAGCGAGGCCCAGTGAGGAAACAGAGCAGAGATGGTCTGAGAAATGGACTGGAGAGCACTGAGGAAGAGAGACATTACAAGTACATCTGAATCCAACAAATACAACACATTCTTCAATCTGTGTTTTAGACCTGTTCAACACATGCAGAAACGGTTTTCAGAGCCTTATAAAACCAGACACTAATCTTTGACTAAGACTGACCAGCGTTTCAAAGCAGTGTCCTCACTAACTTCACTCAGACACTTTTCTTTTCTTTGACACACATTTTACAAAACTCAGAAATATCACGAGAGTCCAGCTGCAGTTTTTGTTTACCTGTCTGAGGGAGCAGTGGGCGGAGTCAGAGGAGGACAGGCTCCGCCCAGTAAAGCTCTGACACACGCCGCAGTGCTCTCTGCTGTCGACGTCAGGTTATAACCCCCCTGGGAAAAAAACAACACACATCAACTGAAAATCAATTATTGTAACAAAAAGCGTGTCTGGTTTAGTAAAAACTGGCCTGATTTCTTTACCTCTAAAGCCAGAATGATCTTTCCTTCGGCCAAACTCATCAAGAGGTGAGTGAGAGTCTGGAAACACTGAGGACTCACGCTCATCTCGCCCTGAAAACACAGAAACACTGATTTCACATTTATTTCAGATAAAACAATGATGTAGTTTCACGTGGGGGCCACTGTAAAGACTGTTACCTTCGGGTCTCCTGCTGCGGCGTCAAATCCAGCAGACACGAGGACGAGCTGCGGCTGAAACTGGAACAACACACTCAGGTTCATGGATATGAAAAATCTTCCTTTGAGTGAGCTTACCTCGTAGGCGACAGGAAGCAGCAGCTGAAGAAAGGCTGCGATATAATCCGCATCAGTCATCCCCGTCTGAAGGAAAGGTGTTAGAAAGCAGCTGAATAAATACACTGAGTGGATTCTAAGCACAGATTTTGTAAATGTGTTGAGAACACATGTACAATTTCATTGTAGTTTGTGTTTGTGACACTAGAGGGCATATGAGTATTCTGAGTACATTTAAGCCAAAGGCTGAAGCGTTACAGGTGCAATGGACGGTCAAACGTGTGGTCGTACCTATAAACAGTTTGTTTGAATGAAACTATTTGTTTATTAATTAAGAAACAAAGTTACGTTTAAAGTTATATTTTTACCTTTATTTAATTAATGTTATTTGAAATGCCAAACAGACAATAAATGGATTCTCATATCCAACTTTATTTTGGACAATGACTTGATTTATTCAAGGGAACAGAAACAGACTAAATTCTATCTGCGTCCCTACACTTGTGATAGAATAGTTTGAAGAGTTTGAACTCACCTTGCTCCAGGCCAGGTTGATGTTCCGTCCTGTTCCTCGTGCGTTTCCGGTGAAGTTACAGTCAGACTCTGGGAGATGAGGCCAGAACGAGCCGCCCTCGAAGCGGTGCACACTGAAGTACAGCACGCTGCAGGAACACGGAGACAAACCAGAGCTTCACAATCACACCGTGTCCTTTTCCAGAGTCAAAGAGAGGCTTTACCTGGGGTCGTCCTGGAAGGAGGACTGTGTTCCCTGACCGTGGTGAACGTCCCAGTCCACGATCAGCACTCTGCAGGACACACCACTGGCATTAAATAAATGAAGGCGTAAAGGAGGAGGAGAGAGTTCGAAACCGACCTGTCGACTCTGTGTCTGCTCTGAGCGTAACGAGCGGCGATGGCCACGTTGTTGAAGAGGCAGTAGCCGTTGGCCTGGTCCCTCTGAGCGTGGTGTCCCGGGGGTCTGAGGACACACAGGTCACACTGTACATGTGCTTTTTTAGGTTTAAACAACCTTCTTTCACGTTGTCATTAGGGGATATTGTTTGTAGAATTTTGAGGCAGATACTGAATTTAATACTTTTTGAAATGAGGCTGTAAATGTGGAAAAAGTGAAGCGCTGTGAATACTTTCTGGATGCACTATATTTAGAAGCTATGGCTAAAGGGTCCTTTCTGAGGCGTTTCAGTGTTGAGCCAGGTACAGGAGCGTCTACCTGGACTAAACTGGGTTAAATCTCCTCGTTCTTCAGTGTAACAGAGCTCATACCTGTAGCTCCTCGGGGCTGTGTAAAACATCGAGAACGTGAGCTTATCCTGGATGTTTACCTGACGACGGCGAACCCGTTCCTGAGCTCAGCCGAGAGGACTCTGTCGACGAGCTGCAGCAGAGAGCCCACAGCGAGCAGCGCCACGGGGAACGACTCCTGCAGACGGACACACGGATTATTACATTTCTGACAAGACTTCACCTGAGCCTGTCCCTGACTCTTACCGGATGCAGATAAACAGAGTCGTATTGTTTTGACAGAGACTTCAGCTCCGTCTCTGACATCGCTTGAGTTGAACGCATCAGCTCCACGTACTTCTGTCTGTGAACGAGAACAAAGAAAGATGTTCAAAGAAAAGAGAGCTTTTATAATTTAACAGGATATAAACAGGAACCTTACGAATGAATGAGCAGCAGATCCTCGTCTGTGGCGTCTCGAGGCTGAACAGACAAATAGAGTCAGGTTAAAAAAAACACAGTAGAGTTAAAGTAAAGACGTGCTGCTGCTCAGACCTGGACTCTGACGCAACGACTGAACAGCTCCTGTGTTTCCAGCTCCGTCCTGATCCTCTCCACTCGCTCCGGACTCTCAGGGTGACTACAGAGACAGAGACAGAGTCAGAGTCAGAGTCAGAGACAGAGTCGGAGACAGAGTCGGAGACAGAGTCGGAGACAGAGTCAGAGACAGAGACAGAGTCAGAGACAGAGTCAGAGACAGAGTCAGAGACAGAGACAGAGTCAGAGACAGACACAGAGTCAGAGACAGAGTCAGAGACAGAGTCAGAGACAGAGACAGAGACAGAGTCAGAGACAGACACAGAGTCAGAGACAGACACAGAGTCAGAGACAGAGTCAGAGACAGACACAGAGTCAGAGACAGAGTCGGAGACAGAGTCGGAGACAGAGTCAGAGACAGAGTCAGAGACAGAGACAGAGTCAGAGACAGACACAGAGTCAGAGACAGAGACAGACACAGAGTCAGAGACAGAGACAGACACAGAGTCAGAGACAGAGTCAGAGTCAGAGTCAGAGACAGAGTCAGAGTCAGAGTCGGAGACAGAGTCAGAGACAGAGTCAGAGACAGAGACAGAGTCAGAGACAGACACAGAGTCAGAGACAGAGACAGAGTCAGAGTCAGAGACAGAGTCGGAGACAGAGTCGGAGACAGAGTCAGAGACAGAGTCAGAGACAGAGACAGAGTCAGAGACAGACACAGAGTCAGAGACAGAGACAGAGTCAGAGTCAGAGACAGAGTCAGAGACAGAGTCGGAGACAGAGTCAGAGACAGAGACAGAGTCAGAGTCAGAGTCAGAGACAGAGTCAGAGACAGAGTCGGAGACAGAGTCGGAGACAGAGTCAGAGACAGAGACAGAGTCAGAGACAGAGTCAGAGACAGAGTCAGAGACAGAATCGGAGACAGAGTCGGAGACAGAGTCAGAGACAGAGACAGAGTCAGAGACAGAGTCAGAGACAGAGTCAGAGACAGAGTCAGAGACGTAGACGGAGTCAGAGACGTAGACGGAGTCAGAAACGTAGACAGAGACAGAGTCAGAGTCAGAGACGTAGACAGAGACAGAGACAGAGTCAGAGACAGAGACAGAGTCAGAGAGAGAGACAGAGTCAGAGTCAGAGACAGAGTCAGAGACGGACACAGAGACAGAGACAGACACAGAGACAGAGTCAGAGACAGAGTCAGAGACAGAGTCAGAGACGGAGACGGAGTCAGAGACGTAGACAGAGACAGAGTCAGAGTCAGAGACAGAGTCAGAGACAGAGACAGAGTCAGAGTCAGAGACAGAGTCAGAGACAGAGACAGAGTCAGAGTCAGAGTCAGAGACAGAGTCAGAGACAGAGTCGGAGACAGAGTCAGAGACAGAGACAGAGTCAGAGACAGAGTCAGAGACAGAGTCAGAGACGGAGACGGAGTCAGAGACGTAGACAGAGACAGAGTCAGAGACAGAGACAGAGTCAGAGACGGAGACAGAGTCAGAAACGTAGACAGAGACAGAGTCAGAGTCAGAGACGTAGACAGAGACAGAGTCAGAGTCAGAGACAGAGTCAGAGAGAGAGACAGAGTCAGAGACAGAGTCAGAGACGGACACAGAGACAGAGACAGACACAGAGACAGAGTCAGAGACAGAGTCAGAGACAGAGTCAGAGACGGAGTCAGAGACGTAGACAGAGACAGAGTCAGAGTCAGAGACAGAGTCAGAGACAGAGTCGGAGACAGAGTCAGAGACAGAGACAGAGTCAGAGACGGAGTCAGAAACGTAGACAGAGACAGAGACAGAGACAGAGTCAGAGTCAGAGTCAGAGACAGAGTCAGAGACAGACACAGAGACAGAGTCAGAGACAGAGTCAGAGACGGAGTCAGAGACGGAGTCAGAGACGTAGACAGAGACAGAGTCAGAGTCAGAGACAGAGTCAGAGACAGAGTCGGAGACAGAGTCGGAGACAGAGTCAGAGACAGAGTCAGAGTCAGAGACAGAGTCAGAGACAGAGTCAGAGACAGAGTCAGAGTCAGAGACAGACACAGAGTCAGAGACAGAGACAGAGTCAGAGACAGAGTCAGAGACAGAGTCAGAGACAGAGTCAGAGTCAGAGACAGACACAGAGACAGAGACAGAGTCAGAGACAGACACAGAGACAGAGACAGAGTCAGAGACAGACACAGAGTCAGAGACAGAGACAGACACAGAGTCAGAGACAGACACAGAGTCAGAGACAGAGTCAGAGACGGAGACGGAGTCAGAAACGTAGACAGAGACAGAGACAGAGACAGAGTCAGAGTCAGAGACAGAGTCAGAGACAGAGTCAGACACAGAGACAGAGTCAGAGACAGAGTCAGAGTCAGAGTCAGAGACAGAGTCAGAGACAGAGTCAGAGACAGAGTCAGAGACGGAGTCAGAGACAGAGTCGGAGACAGAGTCGGAGACAGAGTCAGAGACAGAGTCAGAGACAGAGACAGAGTCAGAGACAGAGTCAGAGACGGAGACGGAGTCAGAGACGTAGACAGAGACAGAGTCAGAGACAGAGACAGAGTCAGAGACGGAGACGGAGTCAGAAACGTAGACAGAGACAGAGTCAGAGTCAGAGACGTAGACAGAGTCAGAGTCAGAGACAGAGTCAGAGAGAGAGACAGAGTCAGAGACAGAGTCAGAGACGGACACAGAGACAGAGACAGACACAGAGACAGAGTCAGAGACAGAGACAGAGTCAGAGACAGAGTCAGAGACAGAGTCAGAGACGGAGACGGAGTCAGAGACGTAGACAGAGACAGAGTCAGAGTCAGAGACAGAGTCAGAGACAGAGTCGGAGACAGAGTCAGAGACAGAGACAGAGTCAGAGACGGAGACGGAGTCAGAAACGTAGACAGAGACAGAGACAGAGACAGAGTCAGAGTCAGAGTCAGAGACAGAGTCAGAGACAGAGTCAGACACAGAGACAGAGTCAGAGACAGAGTCAGAGACGGAGTCAGAGACGGAGTCAGAGACGTAGACAGAGACAGAGTCAGAGACAGAGACGGAGACGGAGTCAGAGACGTAGACAGAGACAGAGTCAGAGTCAGAGACAGAGTCAGAGACAGAGTCGGAGACAGAGTCGGAGACAGAGACAGAGTCAGAGACAGAGTCAGAGACGGAGACGGAGTCAGAGACGTAGACAGAGACAGAGTCAGAGACAGAGACAGAGTCAGAGACGGAGACGGAGTCAGAGAGAGAGACAGAGTCAGAGACAGAGTCAGAGACGGACACAGAGACAGAGACAGACACAGAGACAGAGTCAGAGACAGAGACAGAGTCAGAGACAGAGACAGAGTCAGAGACAGAGTCAGAGACGGAGACGGAGTCAGAGACGTAGACAGAGACAGAGTCAGAGTCAGAGACAGAGTCAGAGACAGAGTCGGAGACAGAGTCAGAGACAGAGACAGAGTCAGAGACGGAGACGGAGTCAGAAACGTAGACAGAGACAGAGACAGAGACGGAGTCAGAGACGGAGTCAGAGACGGAGTCAGAGACGGAGTCAGAGACGAAGACAGAGACAGAGTCAGAGAGAGAGACAGAGTCAGAGACAGAGACAGAGTCAGAGACAGACACAGAGACAGAGTCAGAGACAGACACAGAGTCAGAGACAGACACAGAGACAGAGACAGAGTCAGAGACAGACACAGAGTCAGAGACAGAGTCAGAGACAGACACAGAGACAGAGTCAGAGACAGAGACAGAGTCAGAGTCAGAGACAGAGTCAGAGACAGAGTCAGAGACAGAGACAGACACAGAGACAGAGTCAGAGACAGAGACAGAGTCAGAGACAGAGTCAGAGACAGAGTCGGAGACAGAGTCAGAGACGGAGACGGAGTCAGAGACGTAGACAGAGACAGAGTCAGAGACAGAGTCAGAGACAGAGTCGGAGACAGAGTCGGAGACAGAGTCAGAGTCAGAGACAGAGACAGACACAGAGTCAGAGACAGACACAGAGACAGAGTCAGAGACAGAGACAGAGTCAGAGACAGAGTCAGAGACAGAGTCAGAGACAGAGTCGGAGACAGAGACAGAGTCAGAGACAGAGTCAGAGACAGACACAGAGACAGACACAGAGTCAGAGACAGACACAGAGACAGAGTCAGAGACAGAGACAGAGTCAGAGACAGAGTCAGAGTCAGAGACAGAGTCGGAGACAGAGTCAGAGACGGAGACGGAGTCAGAGACGTAGACAGAGACAGAGTCAGAGTCAGAGACAGAGTCAGAGACAGAGTCGGAGACAGAGTCGGAGACAGAGTCAGAGACAGAGACAGAGTCAGAGACAGAGTCAGAGACGGAGACGGAGTCAGAGACGTAGACAGAGACAGAGTCAGAGACAGAGACAGAGTCAGAGACGGAGACGGAGTCAGAGACGTAGACAGAGACAGAGACAGAGTCAGAGACAGAGTCAGAGACGGAGTCAGAGACGTAGACAGAGACAGAGTCAGAGACAGAGACAGAGTCAGAGTCAGAGACGTAGACAGAGTCAGAGTCAGAGACAGAGACAGAGTCAGAGAGAGAGACAGAGTCAGAGTCAGAGACAGAGTCAGAGACGGACACAGAGACAGAGACAGACACAGAGACAGAGTCAGAGACAGAGTCAGAGACAGAGACAGAGTCAGAGACAGAGTCAGAGACAGAGTCAGAGACGGAGACGGAGTCAGAGACGTAGACAGAGACAGAGTCAGAGTCAGAGACAGAGTCAGAGACAGAGTCGGAGACAGAGTCAGAGACAGAGACAGAGTCAGAGACGGAGACGGAGTCAGAAACGTAGACAGAGACAGAGACAGAGACAGAGTCAGAGTCAGAGACAGAGTCAGAGACAGAGTCAGACACAGAGACAGAGTCAGAGACAGAGTCAGAGACGGAGTCAGAGACGTAGACAGAGACAGAGTCAGAGACAGAGACGGAGACGGAGTCAGAGACGTAGACAGAGACAGAGTCAGAGTCAGAGACAGAGTCAGAGACAGAGTCGGAGACAGAGTCGGAGACAGAGACAGAGTCAGAGACAGAGTCAGAGACAGAGTCAGAGACAGAGTCAGAGACGGAGACGGAGTCAGAGACGTAGACAGAGACAGAGTCAGAGACAGAGACAGAGTCAGAGACGGAGACGGAGTCAGAGAGAGAGACAGAGTCAGAGACAGAGTCAGAGACGGACACAGAGACAGAGACAGACACAGAGACAGAGTCAGAGACAGAGACAGAGTCAGAGACAGAGTCAGAGACGGAGACGGAGTCAGAGACGTAGACAGAGACAGAGTCAGAGTCAGAGACAGAGTCAGAGACAGAGTCGGAGAC
Organism: Neodontobutis hainanensis; assembly: GCA_024349245.1. Lineage (NCBI taxonomy): Eukaryota > Metazoa > Chordata > Actinopteri > Gobiiformes > Odontobutidae > Neodontobutis > Neodontobutis hainanensis. Next base: position 218,414 of record JALDNG010000091.1, on the reverse strand, counting down.
AGAGTCAGAGACAGAGACAGAGTCAGAGACGGAGACGGAGTCAGAAACGTAGACAGAGACAGAGACGGAGTCAGAGACGGAGTCAGAGACGGAGTCAGAGACGAAGACAGAGACAGAGTCAGAGAGAGAGACAGAGTCAGAGACAGAGACAGAGTCAGAGACAGACACAGAGACAGAGTCAGAGACAGAGTCAGAGACAGACACAGAGACAGAGACAGAGTCAGAGACAGAGACAGACACAGAGTCAGAGACAGACACAGAGACAGAGTCAGAGACAGACACAGAGTCAGAGACAGAGTCAGAGACAGACACAGAGACAGAGTCAGAGACAGAGACAGAGTCAGAGTCAGAGACAGAGTCAGACACAGAGTCAGAGACAGAGACAGACACAGAGTCAGAGACAGACAGAGACAGAGACAGAGTCAGAGACAGAGTCAGAGACAGAGACAGAGTCAGAGACAGAGACAGACACAGAGTCAGAGACAGACACAGAGACAGAGTCAGAGACAGACACAGAGTCAGAGACAGAGTCAGAGACAGACACAGAGACAGAGTCAGAGACAGAGACAGAGTCAGAGTCAGAGACAGAGTCAGAGACAGAGTCAGAGACAGAGACAGACACAGAGACAGAGTCAGAGACAGAGACAGAGTCAGAGACAGAGTCAGAGTCGGAGACAGAGTCAGAGACGGAGACGGAGTCAGAGACGTAGACAGAGACAGAGTCAGAGTCAGAGACAGAGTCAGAGACAGAGTCGGAGACAGAGTCGGAGACAGAGTCAGAGTCAGAGACGTAGACAGAGACAGAGTCAGCGTCAGAGACAGAGTCAGAGACAGAGTCAGAGTCAGAGACAGAGACAGACACAGAGTCAGAGACAGACACAGAGACAGAGTCAGAGACAGAGACAGAGTCAGAGACAGAGTCAGAGACAGAGTCAGAGACAGAGTCGGAGACAGAGTCAGAGACGGAGACGGAGTCAGAGACGTAGACAGAGACAGAGTCAGAGTCAGAGACAGAGTCAGAGACAGAGTCAGAGACAGACACAGAGTCAGAGACAGACACAGAGTCAGAGACAGAGTCAGAGACAGAGTCAGAGACAGAGACAGAGACAGAGTCAGAGTCAGAGACAGAGTCAGAGACAGACACAGAGTCAGAGACAGACACAGAGTCAGAGACAGAGTCAGAGACAGACACAGAGTCAGAGACAGAGTCGGAGACAGAGTCGGAGACAGAGTCAGAGACAGACTCAGAGACAGAGACAGAGTCAGAGACAGACACAGAGTCAGAGACAGAGACAGACACAGAGTCAGAGACAGAGACAGACACAGAGTCAGAGACAGAGTCAGAGACAGAGTCAGAGTCAGAGTCAGAGACAGAGTCGGAGACAGAGTCGGAGACAGAGTCAGAGACAGAGTCAGAGACAGAGACAGAGTCAGAGACAGACACAGAGTCAGAGACAGAGACAGAGTCAGAGTCAGAGACAGAGTCGGAGACAGAGTCGGAGACAGAGTCAGAGACAGAGTCAGAGACAGAGACAGAGTCAGAGACAGACACAGAGTCAGAGACAGAGAATGAGTCAGAGTCAGAGACAGAGTCAGAGACAGAGTCGGAGACAGAGTCAGAGACAGAGACAGAGTCAGAGTCAGAGTCAGAGACAGAGTCGGAGACAGAGTCGGAGACAGAGTCGGAGACAGAGTCAGAGACAGAGACAGAGTCAGAGACAGAGTCAGAGACAGAGTCAGAGACAGAATCGGAGACAGAGTCGGAGACAGAGTCAGAGACAGAGTCAGAGACAGAGTCAGAGACAGAGTCAGAGACGTAGACGGAGTCAGAGACGTAGACGGAGTCAGAAACGTAGACAGAGACAGAGTCAGAGTCAGAGACGTAGACAGAGACAGAGACAGAGTCAGAGACAGAGACAGAGTCAGAGAGAGAGACAGAGTCAGAGTCAGAGACAGAGTCAGAGACGGACACAGAGACAGAGACAGACACAGAGACAGAGTCAGAGACAGAGTCAGAGACGGAGACGGAGTCAGAGACGTAGACAGAGACAGAGTCAGAGTCAGAGACAGAGTCAGAGACAGAGACAGAGTCAGAGTCAGAGACAGAGTCAGAGACAGAGACAGAGTCAGAGTCAGAGACAGAGTCAGAGACAGAGTCGGAGACAGAGTCAGAGACAGAGACAGAGTCAGAGACAGAGTCAGAGACAGAGTCAGAGACAGAGTCAGAGACGGAGACGGAGTCAGAGACGTAGACAGAGACAGAGTCAGAGACAGAGACAGAGTCAGAGACGGAGACAGAGTCAGAAACGTAGACAGAGACAGAGTCAGAGTCAGAGACGTAGACAGAGACAGAGTCAGAGTCAGAGACAGAGTCAGAGAGAGAGACAGAGTCAGAGACAGAGTCAGAGACGGACACAGAGACAGAGACAGACACAGAGACAGAGTCAGAGACAGAGTCAGAGACAGAGTCAGAGACGGAGTCAGAGACGAGACAGAGACAGAGTCAGAGTCAGAGACAGAGTCAGAGACAGAGTCGAGACAGAGTCAGAGACAGAGACAGAGTCAGAGACGGAGTCAGAAACGTAGACAGAGACAGAGACAGAGACAGAGTCAGAGTCAGAGTCAGAGACAGAGTCAGAGACAGACACAGAGACAGAGTCAGAGACAGAGTCAGAGACGGAGTCAGAGACGGAGTCAGAGGCGAGACAGAGACAGAGTCAGAGTCAGAGACAGAGTCAGAGACAGAGTCGGAGACAGAGTCGGAGACAGAGTCAGAGACAGAGTCAGAGTCAGAGACAGAGTCAGAGACAGAGTCAGAGACAGAGTCAGAGTCAGAGACAGACACAGAGTCAGAGACAGAGACAGAGTCAGAGACAGAGTCAGAGACAGAGTCAGAGACAGAGTCAGAGTCAGAGACAGACACAGAGACAGAGACAGAGTCAGAGACAGACACAGAGACAGAGACAGAGTCAGAGACAGACACAGAGTCAGAGACAGAGACAGACACAGAGTCAGAGACAGACAAAGAGTCAGAGACAGAGTCAGAGACAGAGTCAGAGTCAGAGTCAGAGTCAGAGACAGAGTCAGAGACAGAGTCAGAGACAGAGTCAGAGACGGAGTCAGAGACAGAGTCGGAGACAGAGTCGGAGACAGAGTCAGAGACAGAGTCAGAGACAGAGACAGAGTCAGAGACAGAGTCAGAGACGGAGACGGAGTCAGAGACGTAGACAGAGACAGAGTCAGAGACAGAGACAGAGTCAGAGACGGAGACGGAGTCAGAAACGTAGACAGAGACAGAGTCAGAGTCAGAGACGTAGACAGAGTCAGAGTCAGAGACAGAGACAGAGTCAGAGAGAGAGACAGAGTCAGAGACAGAGTCAGAGACGGACACAGAGACAGAGACAGACACAGAGACAGAGTCAGAGACAGAGTCAGAGACAGAGTCAGAGACAGAGTCAGAGACGGAGTCAGAGACGTAGACAGAGACAGAGTCAGAGTCAGAGACAGAGTCAGAGACAGAGTCGGAGACAGAGTCAGAGACAGAGACAGAGTCAGAGACGGAGTCAGAAACGTAGACAGAGACAGAGACAGAGACAGAGTCAGAGTCAGAGTCAGAGACAGAGTCAGAGACAGAGTCAGACACAGAGACAGAGTCAGAGACAGAGTCAGAGACGGAGTCAGAGACGGAGTCAGAGGCGTGACAGAGACAGAGTCAGAGACAGAGACGGAGACGGAGTCAGAGACGTGACAGAGACAGAGTCAGAGTCAGAGACAGAGTCAGAGACAGAGTCGGAGACAGAGTCGGAGACAGAGACAGAGTCAGAGACAGAGTCAGAGACGGAGACGGAGTCAGAGACGTAGACAGAGACAGAGTCAGAGACAGAGACAGAGTCAGAGACGGAGGACGGAGTCAGAGAGAGAGACAGAGTCAGAGACAGAGTCAGAGACGGACACAGAGACAGAGACAGACACAGAGACAGAGTCAGAGACAGAGACAGAGTCAGAGACAGAGACAGAGTCAGAGACAGAGTCAGAGACGGAGACGGAGTCAGAGACGTAGACAGAGACAGAGTCAGAGTCAGAGACAGAGTCAGAGACAGAGTCGGAGACAGAGTCAGAGACAGAGACAGAGTCAGAGACGGAGACGGAGTCAGAAACGTAGACAGAGACAGAGACAGAGACGGAGTCAGACGGAGTCAGAGACGAGTCAGAGACGGAGTCAGAGGAGTCAGAGACGAAGACAGAGACAGAGTCAGAGAGAGAGACAGAGTCAGAGACAGAGACAGAGTCAGAGACAGACACAGAGACAGAGTCAGAGACAGACACAGAGTCAGAGACAGAGACAGACACAGAGACAGAGACAGAGTCAGAGACAGAGACAGACACAGAGTCAGAGACAGACACAGAGACAGAGACAGAGTCAGAGACAGACACAGAGTCAGAGACAGAGTCAGAGACAGACACAGAGACAGAGTCAGAGACAGAGACAGAGTCAGAGTCAGAGACAGAGTCAGAGACAGAGTCAGAGACAGAGACAGACACAGAGACAGAGTCAGAGACAGAGACAGAGTCAGAGACAGAGTCAGAGACAGAGTCGGAGACAGAGTCAGAGACGGAGACGGAGTCAGAGACGTAGACAGAGACAGAGTCAGAGTCAGAGACAGAGTCAGAGACAGAGTCGGAGACAGAGTCGGAGACAGAGTCAGAGTCAGAGACGTAGACAGAGACAGAGTCAGCGTCAGAGACAGAGTCAGAGACAGAGTCAGAGTCAGAGACAGAGACAGACACAGAGTCAGAGACAGACACAGAGACAGAGTCAGAGACAGAGACAGAGTCAGAGACAGAGTCAGAGACAGAGTCAGAGACAGAGTCAGAGACAGAGTCGGAGACAGAGTCAGAGACGGAGACGGAGTCAGAGACGTAGACAGAGACAGAGTCAGAGTCAGAGACAGAGTCAGAGACAGAGTCGGAGACAGAGTCGGAGACAGAGTCAGAGACAGAGTCAGAGACAGAGTCAGAGACGGAGACGGAGTCAGAGACGTAGACAGAGACAGAGTCAGAGACAGAGTCAGAGACGGAGACGGAGTCAGAGACGTAGACAGAGACAGAGACAGAGTCAGAGACAGAGTCAGAGACGGAGACGGAGTCAGAGACGTAGACAGAGACAGAGTCAGAGACAGAGACAGAGTCAGAGTCAGAGACGTAGACAGAGTCAGAGTCAGAGACAGAGACAGAGTCAGAGAGAGAGACAGAGTCAGAGTCAGAGACAGAGTCAGAGACGGACACAGAGACAGAGACAGACACAGAGACAGAGTCAGAGACAGAGACAGAGTCAGAGACAGAGTCAGAGACAGAGTCAGAGACGGAGACGGAGTCAGAGACGTAGACAGAGACAGAGTCAGAGTCAGAGACAGAGTCAGAGACAGAGTCGGAGACAGAGTCAGAGACAGAGTCAGAGACGGAGACGGAGTCAGAAACGTAGACAGAGACAGAGACAGAGACAGAGTCAGAGTCAGAGACAGAGTCAGAGACAGAGTCAGACACAGAGACAGAGTCAGAGACAGAGTCAGAGACGGAGTCAGAGACGGAGTCAGAGACGTAGACAGAGACAGAGTCAGAGACAGAGACGGAGACGGAGTCAGAGACGTAGACAGAGACAGAGTCAGAGTCAGAGTCAGAGACAGAGTCGGAGACAGAGTCGGAGACAGAGACAGAGTCAGAGACAGAGTCAGAGACAGAGTCAGAGACAGAGTCAGAGACAGAGTCAGAGACGGAGACGGAGTCAGAGACGTAGACAGAGACAGAGTCAGAGACAGAGTCAGAGACGGAGACGGAGTCAGAGAGAGAGACAGAGTCATAGACAGAGTCAGAGACGGACACAGAGACAGAGACAGACACAGAGACAGAGTCAGAGACAGAGACAGAGTCAGAGACAGAGTCAGAGACGGAGACGGAGTCAGAGACGTAGACAGAGACAGAGTCAGAGTCAGAGACAGAGTCAGAGACAGAGTCGGAGACAGAGTCAGAGACAGAGTCAGAGACGGAGACGGAGTCAGAAACGTAGACAGAGACAGAGACAGAGACGGAGTCAGAGACGGAGTCAGAGACGAAGACAGAGACAGAGTCAGAGAGAGAGACAGAGTCAGAGACAGAGACAGAGTCAGAGACAGACACAGAGACAGAGTCAGAGACAGAGTCAGAGACAGACACAGAGACAGAGACAGAGTCAGAGACAGAGACAGACACAGAGTCAGAGACAGACACAGAGACAGAGTCAGAGACAGACACAGAGTCAGAGACAGAGTCAGAGACAGACACAGAGACAGAGTCAGAGACAGAGTCAGAGTCAGAGACAGAGTCAGACACAGAGTCAGAGACAGAGACAGACACAGAGTCAGAGACAGACAGAGACAGAGACAGAGTCAGAGACAGAGTCAGAGACAGAGACAGAGTCAGAGACAGAGACAGACACAGAGTCAGAGACAGACACAGAGACAGAGTCAGAGACAGACACAGAGTCAGAGACAGAGTCAGAGACAGACACAGAGACAGAGTCAGAGACAGAGACAGAGTCAGAGTCAGATACAGAGTCAGAGACAGAGTCAGAGACAGAGTCAGAGACAGAGACAGACACAGAGACAGAGTCAGAGACAGAGTCAGAGACAGAGACAGAGTCAGAGACAGAGTCAGAGACAGAGTCGGAGACAGAGTCAGAGACGGAGACGGAGTCAGAGACGTAGACAGAGACAGAGTCAGAGTCAGAGACAGAGTCAGAGACAGAGTCGGAGACAGAGTCGGAGACAGAGTCAGAGTCAGAGACGTAGACAGAGACAGAGTCAGCGTCAGAGACAGAGTCAGAGACAGAGTCAGAGTCAGAGACAGAGACAGACACAGAGTCAGAGACAGACACAGAGACAGAGTCAGAGACAGAGACAGAGTCAGAGACAGAGTCAGAGACAGAGTCAGAGACAGAGTCAGAGACAGAGTCGGAGACAGAGTCAGAGACGGAGACGGAGTCAGAGACGTAGACAGAGACAGAGTCAGAGTCAGAGACAGAGTCAGAGACAGAGTCGGAGACAGAGTCGGAGACAGAGTCAGAGACAGAGACAGAGTCAGAGACAGAGTCAGAGACGGAGACAGAGTCAGAGACGTAGACAGAGACAGAGTCAGAGACAGAGTCAGAGACGGAGACGGAGTCAGAAACGTAGACAGAGACAGAGTCAGAGTCAGAGACGTAGACAGAGACAGAGTCAGAGTCAGAGACAGAGTCAGAGAGAGAGACAGAGTCAGAGTCAGAGACAGAGTCAGAGACGGACACAGAGACAGAGACAGACACAGAGACAGAGTCAGAGACAGAGACAGAGTCAGAGACAGAGTCAGAGACAGAGTCAGAGTCAGAGACAGAGTCAGAGACAGAGTCGGAGACAGAGTCAGAGACAGAGACAGAGTCAGAGACGGAGACGGAGTCAGAAACGTAGACAGAGACAGAGTCAGAGTCAGAGTCAGAGACAGAGTCAGAGACAGACACAGAGACAGAGTCAGAGACGGAGTCAGAGACGGAGTCAGAGACGTAGACAGAGACAGAGTCAGAGTCAGAGACAGAGTCAGAGACAGAGTCAGAGACAGAGTCGGAGACAGAGTCGGAGACAGAGTCAGAGACAGAGACAGAGTCAGAGACAGAGTCAGAGACGGAGACGGAGTCAGAGACGTAGACAGAGACAGAGTCAGAGACAGAGACAGAGTCAGAGACGGAGACGGAGTCAGAGAGAGAGACAGAGTCAGAGTCAGAGACAGAGTCAGAGACGGACACAGAGACAGAGACAGACACAGAGACAGAGTCAGAGACAGAGACAGAGTCAGAGACAGAGTCAGAGACGGAGACGGAGTCAGAGACGTAGACAGAGACAGAGTCAGAGTCAGAGACAGAGTCAGAGACAGAGTCGGAGACAGAGTCAGAGACAGAGACAGAGTCAGAGACGGAGACGGAGTCAGAAACGTAGACAGAGACAGAGACAGAGTCAGAGACAGAGTCAGAGACGGAGTCAGAGACGGAGTCAGAGACAGAGACAGAGTCAGAGACAGAGACAGAGTCAGAGAGAGAGACAGAGTCAGAGACAGAGTCAGAGACGGACACAGAGACAGAGTCAGAGACGGAGACGGAGTCAGAAACGTAGACAGAGACAGAGTCAGAGTCAGAGACAGAGTCAGAGACAGACACAGAGACAGAGTCAGAGACAGAGTCAGAGACGGAGTCAGAGACAGAGTCAGAGTCAGAGACAGAGACAGAGTCAGAGACAGAGTCAAAGACAGAGACAGAGTCAGACACAGAGTCAGAAACAGAGTCAGAGACAGAGACAGAGTCAAAGACAGAGACAGAGTCAGAGACAGAGACAAAGACAGAAACAGAGTCAGGGTCAAAGACAGAGACAGAGTCAGAGTCAAAGACAGAGTCAAAGACAGAGACAGAGTCAGAGACAGACACAGAGTCAGAGACTGAGTCAAAGACAGAGACAGAGTCAAAGACAGAGACAAAGTCAGAGTCAAAGACAGAGTCAGAGTCAAAGACAGAGTCAGAGTCAAAGACAGACACAGAGTCAGAGACAGAGTCAGACACAGAGTCAAAGACAGAGTCAGAGACAGAGTCAAAGACAGAGACAAAGTCAGAGACAGAGACAAAGACAGACACAGAGTCAGAGACAGAGTCAGAGACAGAGTAAGACACAGAGTCAGAGTCAAAGACAGCGACAGAGTCAGAGTCAAAGACAGAGACAGAGTCAGAGTCAAAGTAAGAGACAGACACAGAGTCAGAGACAGAGTCAGAAACAGACAGAGTCAAAGACAGAGACAGAGTCAGAGACAGACACAGAGTCAGAGACAGACACAGAGTCAGAGACAGAGTCAGAGTCAAAGACAGAAACAGAGTCAGATTCAAAGACAGAGACAGAGTCAAAGACAGAGTCAAAGACAGAGTCAAAGACAGAGACAGAGTCAGAGACAGACACAGAGTAAGAGACTGAGTCAAAGACAGAGACAGAGTCAAAGACAGAGACAAAGTCAGAGTCAAAGACAGAGTCAGAGTCAAAGACAGAGTCAGAGTCAAAGACAGAGTCAAAGACAGACACAGAGTCAGACACAGAGACAGAGTCAGAGACAGAGTCAGAGACAGAGTCAAAGACAGAGTCAGAGACAGAGTCAGAGACAGAGTCAGAGACAGAAACAGAGTCAGAGACAGAGACAAAGTCAGACACAGAGTCAGAGACAGAGTCAGAGACAGAGTCAGAGACAGACACAGAGTCAGAGACAGAGTAAGAGACAGAGACAGAGTCAGAGACAGAGTCAGAGACAGACACAGAGTCAGACACAGAGTCAGAGACAGGGACAGACACAGAGTCAGAGACAGAGTCAGAGACAGAGTCAGAAACAGACACAGAGTCATAGACAGAGTCAAAGACAGAGTCAGAGTCAAAGACAGAAACAGAGTCAGGGTCAAAGACAGAGACAGAGTCAGAGTCAAAGACAGAGTCAAAGACAGAGACAGAGTCAGAGACAGACACAGAGTCAGAGACTGAGTCAAAGACAGAGACAGAGTCAAAGTCAGAGTCAAAGACAGAGTCAGAGTCAAAGACAGAGTCAGAGTCAAAGACAGAGACAAAGTCAAAGACAGACACAGAGTCAGAGACAGAGTCAGACACAGAGTCAAAGACAGAGTCAGAGACAGAGTCAAAGACAGAGACAAAGTCAGAGACAGAGACAAAGACAGACACAGAGTCAGAGTCAGAGACAGAGTCAGAGACAGAGTCAGAGTCAGAGACAGACACAGAGTCAGAAACAGAGTCAGAGACAGAGTCAGACACAGAGTCAGAGTCAAAGACAGAGACAGAGTCAAAGACAGAGACAGAGTCAGAGACAGACACAGAGTCAGAGACAGACACAGAGTCAGAGACAGACACAGAGTCAGAGACAGAGTCAGAAACAGACACAGAGTCATAGACAGAGTGAAAGACAGAGTCAGAGTCAAAGACAGAAACAGAGTCAGATTCAAAGACAGAGACAGAGTCAAAGACAGAGTCAAAGACAGAGACAGAGTCAGAGACAGACACAGAGTCAGAGACTGAGTCAAAGACAAAGACAGAGACAGAGTCAAAGACAGAGACAAAGTCAGAGTCAAAGACAGAGTCAGAGTCAAAGACAGAGTCAAAGACAGAAACAGAGTCAGAGACAGAGTCAAAGACAGAGTCAGAGTCAGAGACAGAGTCAGAGTCAGAGACAGAGACAGAGTCAGAGTCAGAGACAGACACAGAGTCAGAGACAGAGTCAGACACAGAGTCAGAGTCAAAGACAGCGACAGAGTCAGAGTCAAAGACAGAGTCAGAGACAGACACAGAGTCAGAGACAGACACAGAGTCAGAGACAGAGTCAGAGACAGACAGAGAGTCAAAGACAGAGACAGAGTCAGAGACAGAAACAGAGTCAGAGTCAAAGACAGAGACAGACACAGAGTCAGAGACAGAGACAGACACAGAGTCAGAGTCAAAGACAGAGACAGAGTCAAAGACAGAGACAGACACAGAGTCAGAGACAGAGACAGAGTCAGAGACAGACACAGAGTCAGAGTCAAAGACAGAGACAGAGACAGACACAGAGACAGACACAGAGTCAGAGACAGACACAGAGTCAGAGTCAAAGACAGAGACAGACACAGAGTCAGAGTCAGAGTCAGCGACAGAGTCAGAGACAGACACAGAGTCAGAGTCAAAGACAGAGTCAGAGACAGAGTCAGAGACAGACTCAGAGTCAGAGACAGACTCAGAGTCAGAGACAGACACAGAGTCAGAGACAGAGACAGAGTCAGAGACAGACACAGAGTAAGAGACAGAGTCAAAGACAGAGACAGAGTCAGAGTCAAAGACAGAGACAAAGTCAGACACAGAGACAGAGTCAGACACAGAGTAAGAGACAGAGTCAAAGACAGAGACAGAGTCAGAGTCAAAGACAGAGACAGAGACAGAGTCAGAGACGGAGTCAGAGTCAGAGTCAGAGACAGAGTCAGAGACAGAGACAGAGACAGAGACAGAGTCAGAGTCAGAGTCAGACACAGAGTCAGAGTAAGAAATAGAGTCAGAGACAGACACAGAGTCAGAGACAGAGTCAGAGTCAAAGACAGAGTCAAAGACAGAGACAGAGTCAGAGTCAAAGACAGATACAGAGTCAGAGTCAAAGACAGAGACAGAGTCAAAGACAGAGACAGAGTCAAAGACAGACACAGAGTCAGAGACAGAGTCAAAGACAGAGACAGAGTCAGAGACAGACACAGAGTCAGAGTCAAAGTCAGAGTCAGAGACAGAGTCAGAGACAGACTCAGAGTCAGAGACAGACTCAGAGTCAGAGACAGACACAGAGTCAGAGACAGAGTCAGAGACAGACACAGAGTAAGAGACAGAGTCAAAGACAGAGACAGAGTCAGAGTCAAAGACAGAGACAGAGTCAGAGTCAAAGACAGAGTCAGAGTCAAAGACAGAGACAAAGTCAGACACAGAGACAGAGTCAGACACAGAGTAAGAGACAGAGTCAAAGACAGAGACAGAGTCAGAGTCAAAGACAGAGACAGAGACAGAGTCAGAGACGGAGTCAGAGTCAGAGTCAGAGACAGAGTCAGAGACAGAGACAGAGTCAGAGACAGAGACAGAGTCAGAGTCAGAGTCAGACACAGAGTCAGAGTAAGAAATAGAGTCAGAGACAGACACAGAGTCAGAGACAGAGTCAGAGTCAAAGACAGAGTCAAAGACAGAGACAGAGTCAGAGTCAAAGACAGATACAGAGTCAGAGTCAAAGACAGAGACAGAGTCAAAGACAGAGACAGAGTCAAAGACAGACACAGAGTCAGAGACAGAGTCAAAGACAGAGACAGAGTCAGAGTCAAAGACAGCGACAGAGTCAGAGTCAAAGACAGAGACAGAGTCAGAGTCAAAGTAAGAGACAGACACAGCATCAGAGTTAAAGACAGAGACAGAGTCAAAGACAGAGACAGAGTCAGAGACAGACACAGAGTCAGAGACAGACACAGAGTCAGAGACAGACACAGAGTCAGAGACAGAGTCAGAAACAGACAGAGTCAAAGACAGAGACAGAGTCAGAGACAGACACAGAGTCAGATACAGACACAGAGTCAGAGACAGAGTCAGAGTCAAAGACAGAAACAGAGTCAGATTCAAAGACAGAGACAGAGTCAAAGACAGAGTCAAAGACAGAGACAGAGTCAGAGACAGACACAGAGTAAGAGACTGAGTCAAAGACAGAGACAGAGTCAAAGACAGAGACAAAGTCAGAGTCAAAGACAGAGTCAGAGTCAAAGACAGAGTCAGAGTCAAAGACAGAGTCAAAGACAGACACAGAGTCAGACACAGAGACAGAGTCAGAGACAGAGTCAGAGACAGAGTCAAAGACAGAGTCAGAGACAGAGTCAGAGACAGAGTCAGAGACAGAAACAGAGTCAGAGACAGAGACAAAGTCAGACAAAGAGTCAGAGACAGAGTCAGAGACAGAGTCAGAGACAGACACAGAGTCAGAGACAGAGTAAGAGACAGAGACAGAGTCAGAGACAGAGTCAGAGACAGACACAGAGTCAGACACAGAGTCAGAGACAGGGACAGACACAGAGTCAGAGACAGAGTCAGAGACAGAGTCAGAAACAGACACAGAGTCATAGACAGAGTCAAAGACAGAGTCAGAGTCAAAGACAGAAACAGAGTCAGGGTCAAAGACAGAGACAGAGTCAGAGTCAAAGACAGAGTCAAAGACAGAGACAGAGTCAGAGACAGACACAGAGTCAGAGACTGAGTCAAAGACAGAGACAGAGTCAAAGTCAGAGTCAAAGACAGAGTCAGAGTCAAAGACAGAGTCAGAGTCAAAGACAGAGACAAAGTCAAAGACAGACACAGAGTCAGAGACAGAGTCAGACACAGAGTCAAAGACAGAGTCAGAGACAGAGTCAGAGACAGAGTCAAAGACAGAGACAAAGTCAGAGACAGAGACAAAGACAGACACAGAGTCAGAGTCAGAGACAGAGTCAGAGACAGAGTCAGAGACAGACACAGAGTCAGAAACAGAGTCAGAGACAGAGTCAGACACAGAGTCAGAGTCAAAGACAGAGACAGAGTCAAAGACAGAGACAGAGTCAGAGACAGACACAGAGTCAGAGACAGACACAGAGTCAGAGACAGACACAGAGTCAGAGACAGAGTCAGAAACAGACACAGAGTCATAGACAGAGTGAAAGACAGAGTCAGAGTCAAAGACAGAAACAGAGTCAGATTCAAAGACAGAGACAGAGTCAAAGACAGAGTCAAAGACAGAGACAGAGTCAGAGACAGACACAGAGTCAGAGACTGAGTCAAAGACAAAGACAGAGACAGAGTCAAAGACAGAGACAAAGTCAGAGTCAAAGACAGAGTCAGAGTCAAAGACAGAGTCAAAGACAGAAACAGAGTCAGAGACAGAGTCAAAGACAGAGTCAGAGTCAGAGACAGAGTCAGAGACAGAGTCAGAGTCAGAGACAGACACAGAGTCAGAGACAGAGTCAGACACAGAGTCAGAGTCAAAGACAGCGACAGAGTCAGAGTCAAAGACAGAGTCAGAGACAGACACAGAGTCAGAGACAGACACAGAGTCAGAGACAGAGTCAGAGACAGACAGAGAGTCAAAGACAGAGACAGAGTCAGAGACAGACACAGAGTCAGAGTCAAAGACAGAGACAGAGACAGACACAGAGTCAGAGACAGAGACAGACACAGAGTCAGAGTCAAAGACAGAGACAGAGTCAAAGACAGAGACAGACACAGAGTCAGAGACAGAGACAGAGTCAGAGACAGACACAGAGTCAGAGTCAAAGACAGAGACAGAGACAGACACAGAGACAGACACAGAGTCAGAGACAGACACAGAGTCAGAGTCAAAGACAGAGACAGACACAGAGTCAGAGTCAGAGTCAGCGACAGAGTCAGAGACAGACACAGAGTCAGAGTCAAAGACAGAGTCAGAGACAGAGTCAGAGACAGACTCAGAGTCAGAGACAGACTCAGAGTCAGAGACAGACACAGAGTCAGAGACAGAGACAGAGTCAGAGACAGACACAGAGTAAGAGACAGAGTCAAAGACAGAGACAGAGTCAGAGTCAAAGACAGAGACAGAGTCAGAGTCAAAGACAGAGTCAGAGTCAAAGACAGAGACAAAGTCAGACACAGAGACAGAGTCAGACACAGAGTAAGAGACAGAGTCAAAGACAGAGACAGAGTCAGAGTCAAAGACAGAGACAGAGACAGAGTCAGAGACGGAGTCAGAGTCAGAGTCAGAGACAGAGTCAGAGACAGAGACAGAGTCAGAGACAGAGACAGAGACAGAGTCAGAGTCAGAGTCAGACACAGAGTCAGAGTAAGAAATAGAGTCAGAGACAGACACAGAGTCAGAGACAGAGTCAGAGTCAAAGACAGAGTCAAAGACAGAGACAGAGTCAGAGTCAAAGACAGATACAGAGTCAGAGTCAAAGACAGAGACAGAGTCAAAGACAGAGACAGAGTCAAAGACAGAGACAGAGTCAAAGACAGAGTCAAAGACAGAGACAGAGTCAGAGACAGACACAGAGTCAGAGTCAAAGTCAGAGTCAGAGACAGAGTCAGAGACAGACTCAGAGACAGACACAGAGTCAGAGACAGACACAGAGTAAGAGACAGAGTCAAAGACAGAGACAGAGTCAGAGTCAAAGACAGAGACAGAGTCAGAGTCAAAGACAGAGTCAGAGTCAAAGACAGAGACAAAGTCAAAGACAGAGACAAAGTCAGACACAGAGACAGAGTCAGACACAGAGTAAGAGACAGAGTCAAAGACAGAGACAGAGTCAGAGTCAAAGACAGAGACAGAGACAGAGTCAGAGACGGAGTCAGAGTCAGAGTCAGAGACAGAGTCAGAGACAGAGACAGAGTCAGAGACAGAGACAGAGTCAGAGTCAGAGTCAGACACAGAGTCAGAGTAAGAAATAGAGTCAGAGACAGACACAGAGTCAGAGACAGAGTCAGAGTCAAAGACAGAGTCAAAGACAGAGACAGAGTCAGAGTCAAAGACAGATACAGAGTCAGAGTCAAAGACAGAGACAGAGTCAAAGACAGAGACAGAGTCAAAGACAGACACAGAGTCAGAGACAGAGTCAAAGACAGAGACAGAGTCAGAGACAGACACAGAGTCAGAGTCAAAGTCAGAGACAGAGACAGACACAGAGTCAGAGACAGACACAGAGTCAGAGACAGAGTCAGAGACAGACACAGAGTCAGAGTCAAAGACAGAGTCAGAGACAGACACAGAGTCAGAGTCAAAGACAGAGACAGAGACAGACACAGAGTCAGAGACAGACACAGAGTCAGAGACAGAGTCAGAGACAGAGTCAGAGACAGAGTCAGAGACAGAGTCAGAGACAGAGACAGACACAGAGTCAGAGACAGAGTCAGAGACGGAGTCAGAGTCAGAGACAGAGTCAGAGTCAAAGACAGAGACAGAGTCAAAGACAGAGACAGAGTCAAAGACAGAGACAGAGTCAAAGACAGACACAGAGTCAGAGACAGACACAGAGTCAGAGACAGAGTCAAAGACAGAGACAGAGTCAGAGACAGACACAGAGTCAGAGTTAAAGTCAGAGACAGAGACAGACACAGAGTCAGAGACAGACACAGAGTCAGAGACAGAGTCAGAGACAGACACAGAGTCAGAGTCAAAGACAGAGTCAGAGACAGACACAGAGTCAGAGTCAAAGACAGAGACAGACACAGAGTCAGAGACAGACACAGAGTCAGAGACAGAGTCAGAGACAGAGTCAGAGACAGAGACAGAGACAGACACAGAGTCAGAGACAGAGTCAGAGACGGAGTCAGAGTCAGAGACAGAGTCAGAGTCAAAGACAGACACAGAGTCAGAGACAGAGTCAAAGACAGAGACAGAGTCAGAGACAGACATAGAGTCAGAGTCAAAGACAGAGACAGAGTCAGAGACAGACACAGAGTAAGAGACAGAGTCAAAGACAGAGACAGAGTCAGAGTCAAAGACAGAGACAGAGTCAGAGTCAAAGACAGAGTCAGAGTCAAAGACAGAATCAGAGTCAAAGACAGAGACAGAGTCAGAGACAGACACAGAGTCAAAGACAGAGACAGAGTCAGAGACAGACACAGAGTCAGAGTCAAAGACAGAGACAGAGTCAGAGACAGAGTCAGAGACAGAGACAGAGTCAGAGACAGACACAGAGTCAGAGTCAAAGACACAGTCAGAGACAGAGACAGAGTCAGAGACAGACTCAGAGTCAGAGACAGACACAGAGTCAGAGACAGACACAGAGTCAGAGACGGAGTCAGAGTCAGAGACGGAGTCAGAGTCAGAGTCAAAAACAGAGTCAGAGTCAAAAACAGAGTCAGAGTCAAAGACAGAGACAGAGTCAAAGACAGAGACAGAGTCAGAGTCAAAGACAGAGTCAGAGTCAAAGACAGAGTCAGAGTCAAAGACAGAGACAGAGTCAGAGTCAAAGACAGAGTCAGAGTCAAAGACAGAGACAGAAACAGAGACAGACACAGAGTCAGAGACAGAGTCAGAGACAGAGACAGACACAGAGTCAGAGACAGAGTCAGAGACAGAGTCAGAGACAGACACAGAGTCAGAGTCAAAGACAGAGACAGACACAGAGTCAGAGTCAGAGTCAAAGACAGAGACAGACACAGAGTCAGAGAGAGAGTCAGAGACAGAGTCAGAGTCAAAAACAGAGACAGAGACAGAGTCAAAGACAGAGTCAGACACAGAGTCAGAGTCAGAGACAGAGTCAGAGACAGAGTCAGAGTCAGAGACAGAGTCAAAGACAGACACAGAGTCAGAGTCAAAGACAGAGACAGACACAGAGTCAGAGACAGAGTCAGAGTCAGACACAGAGTCAGAGACAGAGTCAGAGTCAAAGTCAGAGTCAGAGTCAGAGACAGACACAGAGTCAGAGACAGAGTCAGAGTCAAAAACAGAGACAGAGACAGAGTCAAAGACAGAGACAGACACAGAGTCAGAGACAGAGTCAGAGTCAAAAACAGAGTCAGAGACAGAGTCAGAGACAGAGTCAGAGTCAGAGACAGAGACAGACACAGAGTCAGAGTCAGAGACAGAGACAGACACAGAGTCAGAGTCAGAGACAGAGTCAGAAAAACTGAAAGTGGTTTAAACCCATGAGACTTTACCTGAGCTCCCACAGGTTCCTGTGTTTGGTGAAGGATTCAGAAAAAACCAGTCCAGTTCCACAGACAACCTCTCGGATCGACAGGTCCTACACCAACACAACACCCCTGTGAGACTCTCTGGTTTAGTCCTGGTTTAGTCCTGGTTTAGTCCTGGTTTAGTCCTGGTTTAGTCCTGGTTTAGTCCTGGTTTAGTCCTGGTTTAGTCCTGGTTTAGACCTGGTTTAGACCTGGTTTAGATTTGGTTCAGACCTGGGTTAGTCCTGGTTTAGTCCTGGTTTAGACCTGGTTTAGTCCTGGTTTAGTCCTGGTTTAGTCCTGGTTTAGTCCTGGTTTAGTCCTGGTTTAGTCCTGGTTTAGACCTGGTTTAGACCTGGTTTAGATTTGGTTCAGACCTGGGTTAGTCCTGGTTTAGTCCTGGTTCAGACCTGGGTTAGTCCTGGTTTAGTCCTGGTTTAGTCCTGGTTTAGTCCTGGTTTAGACCTGGTTTAGACCTGGTTTAGACCTGGTTTAGACCTGGTTTAGACCTGGTTTAGACCTGGTTTAGACCTGCTTTCGTCTCCTAAGGCAGTATTCAGTCTGGTTTGTTGTTTTTGAGTCAGTGTTGGTAACTCCTGACGAGCTGAGAAACTGTTTAACTTCATAAATTCGTGACCTTTAATAATAATAATAATAATAATACGTCTGGTTGGTGTCAGTGTAGAAGCAGACGGTGAATATAAACTCCTCACCAGCTGCTGGAGCCTGTTGGTCAGCTCCTCTTCTTTCTGCTCTCGCTCCATTCGTCCTTGTCTCTTCGCCTCCTGCAGAGCGTTCCCTCGTTTCCTTCCCTTGTTTCCTTTGTTTGACTCTCCTCCAGAGCCTCTGATGCTGCCGTTTCCCTGAAAGAAAAGCCAGGACACTTCTACATTAACGAAGAAAAGTGAAGAAATCGGACTGTGAGTGAGGTCAGGGTCCGTCTGAGTTGATCATTGGCACCGGTCTGTAATGTTCACGGTGGTAATGGATGTCTGTAATAAAGTGTCTCTGAACCAAAAGAACTACAGCTTTGGTTACTCAGTGTCACTTCCATGTGACAGCTGATTGGTCCACTTTGGGTTTGTCTCTAAACCAGATTAAAACCTGCTCCGGAAAAAACAAACCACCATCTTGTGAAACACAAAAAGTTTGAGCAAAATAAAGTCCTGACAAAGGTTTGTCGCTTGTCACTGAGGAAAAAAGAACAAATAATTCAAACCTGAGATAACCGCGGGGAACTTTGGACGGACTTCGGCCCAGATTCTGGAGGATCTGAGCTGGACGACATCACTTCTCGCTCCTCCTGAAAGAGTCCTGAAAGAGTCACCATGAAACAATAATTACTTCAAAGGCAAAGGACTGTGTTGATTCAAATGGTGAGAATGTGTCCAGGTTGTGTTTTTTGGAGTGAACGTTTCTGATGATTTTTAGTCTTAGATACGTTCCTCCCGAGTCCCTTTCCTTTGGTGCCACTGACTCCCTCCACTTCTCAATACACTACCACTGCAACCTACCAAGTCCCTGGTGTTGATTTACAAGAGACTTTGAACAACATTTTTCTAAATCAGAATTAATGTCTTTAGACAGTAACCTCTCAAAAAAATCGAATTTGCCTTCAATGGATGGAAAATGCAAACAAAGAGACTAGAACATTCAGAAAATGTATAAATATGTGTTATTTATGGTGATGACTGAAGATAATACTCTCTAAAAGAGTGTTTGTTGTGTGTTTGAGGGACTCATGACGGACCCCTGAGGACATTGACTCATAACTTCATCTAGATCCTATAAAGCATGTGTAGTACTCACAGACATATACCTTTCAGTGATTTTTGTGTCAAACCAACAACTTAATAAACAAACAAGAGGAATTTGATCCTGGCACGTTTACATACGGGTACTTACATACGGGTCCTCATTTCATTCCACTAAATCAGTTTATAACAACCGCAAATGAACAAATCAATGACAAATACAACATTAAACGTGAGAAAACAGAAGCTGGCGTTTATTAGAAAATAGGTTTGTAATATTTTGGATATTATTTATGTGTTTGTTCCGTTTGTTGGTCAAGTTATTTAAATACTAGTCACTAAATTATGCTTCGAACCAGATCTAAATTAGGACAAAAACAAAGTAAAACCATATTAATGAATATGCAGACAAGAGAAATAGAAATATAGACACTAATAATGCCGCTAAACAAGTCGTTGTTTTAACCTTTTTCCTCTCGCATTCACCAACAATGATCCGATTTAACAGTTTACTCCAAACCCCGCGTTTATTTCCACTCACCGCGGTTTTATTCAGTCTTTATTTTCTTCTAAATGTTGACTTGTTTCCAGAGGCTGCTGCTGCGCGCGAACTGCTTCCACAGCTGTCCCGCGCGCATGACGTTTGACGCATAGAGGCGGCGCAGACTAGTGACGCAGAGACGGCGAGAACGGGCGCCATGTTTGACCGGGCTGTAGTTCTTTCAGTCCCAGTAAACACTGGAATATCAATAACAGACATTTTACCTGTTATTTTTTAGACTTTTCTTGTGTATTTTGTTTATAAAGATTTATAAAAAAATATGCTTACTTTTACATTTGAAAATTACTTGTTTGTCATTTTAAATGTTTTATTTGGAAAATGTTGGATTAAATAGTTAGTTAATAAGTTGACCTTAAAAAAAACATTGTAATAGTAGTATTTGGATTTTAATGTATTATTCTAACTAGTTGCAGATACTTTGGGAGAATTGTGCACAAAATAAAAGTAAATAAAGGCACAGATTTTTTAAAATGTTATCACTTTAATGAAGCACCAGTTTGAAAACAAGAATAAACTGTAGAAAATGACAGAATAAAATGGTATAAAAATATTTAAAAAATACACAAAGTTAAAGACACTGATAAGTGAAAGCAAAAAGAAAAACATGCAGAAATGTAGCTGCTTTTCTTATTAGTGTTTGATCAGGTGCATTATGGGTAGTGTAGTTCCATTGAGTTTATGCTGGCGGTTGTCTGTGAAGGTGCTCAGTCATCCAGGACATCTTAAAAAAAAGGTTTAAGTGAAAGCATCTGGACTCAGTTTTCAAGGTGAAGATGTTTCGTCTCTAATTCAAAGAGACTTAAGCCCCTCCCTCTAGAGATAAGCTCTCTTACAGTTGATCAATCTACAATTGATAAAGTCTTTTGGAATTAGAGACGAAACGTCTTCACCTTGAAAACTGAGTCACAATGCTTTCACTTAAAGCATTTTTCTGCTGAACGCTGAACAATGACATTACATGTGTCAGAAATAAAAAGTGTTATTTTAATACAAATGAGGCTGTTTAACATTAAAATCCTTAAACACACACTGTCTATGACATTTAACTACATCTCTCTACTCTGTGTCTTATCTCGCTTCAGCTGATCTCAGGTCAGTTTTATCTCTCTTTAGCTGATCTCAGGTCAGTTTTATCTCTCTTCAGCTGATCTCAGGTCAGTTTTATCTCGCTTCAGCTGATCTCAGGTCAGTTTTATCTTCCTTTAGCTGATCTCAGGTCAGTTTTATCTCTCTTCAGCTGATCTCAGGTCAGTCTTATCTCTCTTTAGCTGATCTCAGGTCAGTTTTATCTCTCTTCAGCTGATCTCAGGTCAGTCTTATCTCTCTTTAGCTGATCTCAGGTCAGTTTTATCTCTCTTCAGCTGATCTCAGGTCAGTCTTATCTCTCTTTAGCTGATCTCAGGTCAGTTTTATCTCTCTTCAGCTGATCTCAGGTCAGTCTTATCTCTCTTTAGCTGATCTCAGGTCAGTCTTATCTCTCTTCAGCTGATCTCAGGTCAGTTTTATCTCTCTTCAGCTGATCTCAGGTCAGTCTTATCTCTCTTTAGCTGATCTCAGGTCAGTAGTGATGGGGTCGTGCTGAATGGTTTGGTGCAGCATTAAAGCCAGGAGTCCTGCTCGGTTGGTCATGGCGGCTCTGAGGTTCCTCTCCTGCTCAAACAGTTCATCCAGTTTGTACCACTGCAGGAAAAACAAGGAGGTTAATAGTGTTAGTAACATTTCCAGTTTCAGCCTCTCTCATCTGCAGGTGGAGAGTAACATCTCTCCATTATTTACATTTGATTTAATATAGTGCATCCGGAAAGTATTCACAGTGCTTTACTTTTTCAACATGTTGTTATGTTTCAGCCTTATTTCAAAATAAGGCATGTCAGAGACAAACTGAGTCATGAAGTCCAAGGAACTGTTTGTAGACCTCTGAGACAGGATTGTATCAACACACAGATCTGTGGAAGGGTTCAGAAACACTTCTGCAGCATTGAAGGTTCCTATGAGCACAGTGGCCTCCATCCATCAGAGAAGGTCCTAAGTCAGGGAGGTGACCAAGAACCTGATGGTCTCTCTGACAGAGCTCCAGCGTGTCTCTGTGGAGAGAGGAGAACCTTCCAGAAGAACAAGCATCTCTGCAGCCCTCCACCATCAGGCCTGTGTGGTGGACGGAAGCCCCTTCTCTATAAAAGGCACCTGAAGGACTCTCAGACCACGAGAAACAAACCTCTCTGGTCTGATAAAACAAAGATTGAACTCTTTGGCTTGAATAACAAGCGCCAAATGTCTGGAGGAAACCAGGTAGAGTCATCACTTGGACAATACCATCTCTACAGTGAAATCTGGGGGTGGCCATGCTTCATGTTTTTCAGCAGAAACTGGGAGAATAGTCAGGATCCACGGACATCCTTGATGAAAACCTGCTCCAGAGGCTCTGGACCTCAGAGGCTCTGGACCTCAGAGGCTCTGGACAACAGAGGCTCTGGACAACAGAGGCTCTGGACAACAGAGGCTCTGGACCTCAGAGGCTCTGGACCTCAGAGGCTCTGGACAACAGAGGCTCTGGACAACAGAGGCTCTGGACAACAGAGGCTCTGGACCTCAGAGGCTCTGGACCTCAGAGGCTCTGGACAACAGAGGCTCTGGACCTCAGAGGCTCTGGACCTCAGAGGCTCTGGACAACAGAGGCTCTGGACCTCAGAGGCTCTGGACCTCAGAGGCTCTGGACCTCAGAGGCTCTGGACCTCAGAGGCTCTGGACAACAGAGGCTCTGGACCTCAGAGGCTCTGGACAACAGAGGCTCTGGACCTCAGAGGCTCTGGACCTCAGAGGCTCTGGACCTCAGAGGCTCTGGACCTCAGAGGCTCTGGACAACAGAGGCTCTGGACAACAGAGGCTCTGGACCTCAGAGGCTCTGGACCTCAGAGGCTCTGGACCTCAGATGCTCTGGACAACAGAGGCTCTGGACCTCAGAGGCTCTGGACAACAGAGGCTCTGGACCTCAGAGGCTCTGGACAACAGAGGCTCTGGACCTCAGAGGCTCTGGACCTCAGAGGCTCTGGACCTCAGATGCTCTGGACAACAGAGGCTCTGGACCTCAGAGGCTCTGGACAACAGAGGCTCTGGACCTCAGAGGCTCTGGACAACAGAGGCTCTGGACCTCAGAGGCTCTGGACCGCAGACTGGAATGAAGGGTCATCTTCCAACAGGACAACGTGGACCCTAAGCACACAGCCACAATAACAAAGGAGTGGCTACAGGACACCTCTGTGAATGTCCTTGAGTGGACCAGAGCCAGACCTGAACATCTCTGAGATGCTCACCATCCAACCTGATGGAGCTCGAGAGGTTCTGGAAAGAAAAATGGAAGAAACCGACCAAAAAGGAGGGTGCCAAGCTTATTGCATTAAACTCCAAAAAGCTTGAGGCTGTAATTAGTGCCAAAGGTGTTTCAACAAAGTGTTGAGCAAAGGCTGTAGTACATGAGCAATTTTAGATTTTTTATTTTTAATAAATTTGCAAATATTTCATTTTTACGTTGTTATTATGGGGTATTGTTTGTATAATTTTTGAGACAAGTAATGAATTTAATCCATTTTTAAAATAATGCTGTAACATAAACTGTGGACAAAGTGAAGCGCTGTGAAAACTTTCAGATGCACTGTGTATTGTCTGTGGGAGGATCCGCAGCTGCTGCTGGAGTCAGACCTGCTCTAACCCTGTGTTCCTGTAGACATTAAACTAGTCTCTGTACCACTCTGACTCTCTCCAGGTCGACCTCGGCTCTCCTCAGCTTCTCCCAGCAGTAGTGCTTGTTACACTTCCTCTTCGAGACACGGCAGAACTCTCCCGTCGGCTCAAACACGTCTTTGACCAGAGGACAGCCGCACACCTCGTCGGCCGGCACCTGCAGCGCAGACCGGTCGGGACGGGTATTAGGGACAAAACACAGTAGAATGACCATAACAGAGACGATGAGAAGCAGGTGAGGCGTACCTTGGGATCTCTGGAGTGCTCTGGACACAGCACCTGCAGCCGTTTGCAGTAGGTTTTACTCTGAGGGTTGTACACGTCACAGAAGAGTCGAGTGGCTCTGAAACAGAACAGCTGCTCAGGATGGATTAAACAAACTGTCCTCAGGAAGCAACGAGTGACAGGAGCAGACAAGGTTTAATCAAATAATGTGTGTGTGAGTGAAATAAGAAAGGTTTGTGAACTCACCCCTCGATGCGAGTGGGATACATGGAGCCGAAGGAGGTCTGACTCTCGTACTGAGGACACAGACAATGTCACTGTGCAAGCATCTACAACAGTTCTATTCACTCAGACCAGGAGGACCTCTGCTGAGGTTCAGACCAGATCAGCACTGACCTTAGCGTAGCACCTCTCCATGTGCCGCAGCGCCACCTTGGGGTTAACAGGGTGACTGCAGGACACACAGAAGATCTGCAGGTCGGTGTCGTCCCCATCTCCTTCTGTTACCTGCAAAAAAGGATGTGAACAGGGTTTAGATGGATCTGACCTGGTTCTGTCTGGATCAGACCTGGTTCTGTCTGGTCTCACCTGGTTCTGGCAGGACTCACCTGGTTCTAGCTGTATCAAACCTGGTTCTGGCAGGACTCACCTGGTTCTGGCTGGATCAGACCTGGTTCTGGCTGGTCTCACCTGGTTCTATCTGGATCAGACCTGGTTCTCTCTGGTCTCACCTGGTTCTGGCAGGACTCACCTGGTTCTCTCTGGTCTCACCTGGTTCTGGCAGGACTCACCTGGTTCTCTCTGTTCTCACCTGGTTCTCTCTGGTTTCACCTGGTTCTGGCAGGACTCACCTGGTTCTGGCTGGATCAGACCTGGTTCTGGCTGGTCTCACCTGGTTCTGGCAGTACTCACCTGGTTCTCTCTGGTCTCACCTGGTTCTGGCCGGATCAGACCTGGTTCTGGCAGGACTCACCTGGATCTGGCTGTATCAAACCTGGTTCTGGCAGGACTCACCTGGTTCTGTCTGGATCACACCTGGTTCTGGCAGGACTCACCTGGTTCTCTCTGGTCTCACCTGGTTCTGGCAGGACTCACCTGGTTCTCTCTGGTCTCACCTGGTTCTGGCAGGACTCACCTGGTTCTCTCTGGTCTCACCTGGTTCTGGCAGTACTCACCTGGTTCTCTCTGGTCTCACCTGGTTCTGGCAGGACTCACCTGGTTCTCTCTGGTCTCACCTGGTTCTGGCAGTACTCACCTGGTTCTCTCTGGTCTCACCTGGTTCTGGCCGGATCAGACCTGGTTCTGGCAGGACTCACCTGGATCTGGCCGGATCAGACCTGGTTCTGGCAGGACTCACCTGGATCTGGCTGTATCAAACCTGGTTCTGGCAGGACTCACCTGGTTCTGTCTGGATCACACCTGGTTCTGGCAGGACTCACCTGGTTCTCTCTGGTCTCACCTGGTTCTGGCAGGACTCACCTGGTTCTCTCTGGTCTCACCTGGTTCTGGCAGGACTCACCTGGTTCTCTCTGGTTTCACCTGGTTCTGGCCGGACTCACCTCCTCGTGCTGCTGGACCTGCTGCTGCTTGGCGTTGCCGATGATGGCCTCCAGCTCGTGGAAGCGCTGTTCCATGGCCGTGAGCCGGAGCCTGGCGGCCTGCTGCTCTCTCCTGATGCGCTCCAGCTGCCGGCGGCCCATCTCCTCGGCCACACACGGGCTCTGCTGCCACTGCTGGATCCTCTGAGGCAGGATCTCGTACAGACGGCTGGAGAAGATCAGAGCTCCGCTTTAACATCACGTGACCACACCTTAACCCCACCCTAACCTTGTAAACGCTCCGCTCTGATTGGATAAATCTGTATAAATCTAATCCCCTCCAGGTGTTCATTTATAGAATCCTTTCAGTGGGAGCCTCCAGGTTGTGTGGAGAATAAGGTTTAGTCCTCTCCTTTAACCTCTCTCGGGCCCTTCTCAGGACACAGGCCATAATGGAGTTAAAAACCTGTTGCATATTTGTGTTTACAAATGAGCTCAAAGGAACGAGGCGGAGCAGAGCGACGCCACATTAACTTCACTGACCGCAATCATTTCAAACACATTCATTTTTCATTCAGCTCCTCGTAGTGTTCGATTGTTCCTCCAAAGGTGTTCTTTTTTGGTCAGATTCAGAGCTCTAGTTGTACTTTAATAGATCTTAATGTTGGAGTGGAAGGAGTCCTTGTTTTGTGCTTTCCCAGCTTTAGAAATGTGAACCTGAGCTGGACCTTAGTTAGAGTTTAGACCGTTTTAACAGAAACCTTTACATCAGAGGCACTCACTTAGCGGCGAGCTTCATGCCGCAGTCCTCGGAGCAGTACTTGGAGTTGTTCCGGGCGGGTTCTGTGCAGCCGGGCCCCAGACACTGTCTCATGGAGCCCGTGGTGTCTTTAGCCCCGCCCTCTCCTCGTTCGCTGTGTCTCACTCGCTCTCGGTGTCTCTGTTTGGCTTTGTGTCGACGAAGCTTCGGCTCCTCTTTAGGAACAGACACAGACTTCTGCAACAGAGTTATTCAGGTTTAATTTAGAGAACGTTCCAGGCCAGGTTTCTGAGGCTGGTACCTTTTTCTCGGGTTTCTTGTCTCGTCTCTTCACGTGTTTGACCTTCACTGCCTTCTTCATCATAGACTGACCCTCCTCTTCCTCACTGTGCCACACCTACAGCAGGAAACAAGAGTCACTGACAGTCCTTCAAACACACCCTTAAGGACTGAGGAAGTCCTGCAACAGAAAGAACGAGGCTCACAGGCCCCCTCGGCTCTGTAACGGTCGTCATGATCAGAACAAGGCCAAAAACAAAAGAACATAATTCTGTCTTGTTCATTAGGTTTTCTTTTATGTTTTAACGGTTATTGCACTTTTACATGTTTTCTGTTTTTGGGAAAAAGACCCGTAGCAGAACCAGGCCTGAGTCCCAGACTCACCAGGTCCCTGTAGCCGGCTGCTCTGTACTGTTCATACAGCTCCAGCTCACTCTCACTGAAGCCGTCCTCCTCGTCCTCCTCATCCTCCTCCTCAGTATGAAGCCCCGCCCCCCTCTTCTGCAGGCTCCGCCCCCTCACAGCAGGACGACCGCCCGCCTCCTCCTCGTCTCGAACTCGAAGCATCTTCTGCTCGGACGAAAGAGACCAGTTTTAACCAACTTTAACTAAACAGATGACTCACCCTGGCCCTGACCCCTGACCTCACACTGACGCAGACAGAGAAAGTTTGAACTCACCCTGGCCCTGACCTCACACTGACGCAGACAGAGAAAGTTTGAACTCACCCTGGCTCTGACCTCACACTGACGCAGACAGAGAAAGTTTGAACTCACCCTGGCCCTGACCTCACACTGACGCAGACAGAGAAAGTTTGAACTCACCCTGGCTCTGACCTCACACTGACGCAGACAGAGAAAGTTTGAACTCACCCTGGCCATGACCTCACACTGACGCAGACAGAGAAAGTTTGAACTCACCCTGGCCCTGACCTCACACTGACGCAGACAGAGAAAGTTTAAACTCACCCTGGCCCTGACTTCACACTGACGCAGACAGAGAAAGTTTAAACTCACCCTGGCTCTGACCTCACACTGACGCAGACAGAGAAAGTTTGAACTCACCCTGGCCCTGACCTCACACTGACACAGACAGAGAAAGTTTAAACTCACCCTGGCCCTGACTTCACACTGACGCAGACAGAGAAAGTTTAAACTCACCCTGGCCCTTACCTCACACTGACGCAGACAGAGAAAGTTTAAACTCACCCTGGCTCTGACCTCACACTGATGCAGACAGAGAAAGTTTAAACTCACCCTGGCTCTGACTTCACACTGACGCAGACAGAGAAAGTTTAAAATCACCCTGGCCCTGACCTCACACTGACGCAGACAGAGAAAGTTTAAACTCACCCTGGCCCTGACTTCACACTGACGCAGACAGAGAAAGTTTAAACTCACCCTGGCTCTGACCTCACACTGACGCAGACAGAGAAAGTTTGAACTCACCCTGGCCCTGACCTCACACTGACACAGACAGAGAAAGTTTAAACTCACCCTGGCCCTGACTTCACACTGACGCAGACAGAGAAAGTTTAAACTCACCCTGGCCCTTACCTCACACTGACGCAGACAGAGAAAGTTTAAACTCACCCTGGCTCTGACCTCACACTGATGCAGACAGAGAAAGTTTAAACTCACCCTGGCTCTGACTTCACACTGACGCAGACAGAGAAAGTTTAAAATCACCCTGGCCCTGACTTCACACTGACGCAGACAGAGAAAGTTTAAACTCACCCTGGCCCTTACCTCACACTGACGCAGACAGAGAAAGTTTAAACTCACCCTGGCCCTTACCTCACACTGACGCAGACAGAGAAAGTTTAAACTCACCCTGGCCCTTACCTCACACTGACGCAGACAGAGAAAGTTTAAACTCACCCTGGCCCTTACCTCACACTGACGCAGACAGAGAAAGTTTGAACTCACCCTGGCCCTGACCTCACACTGACGCAGACAGAGAAAGTTTAAACTCACCCTGGCCCTGACTTCACACTGACGCAGACAGAGAAAGTTTAAACTCACCCTGGCTCTGACCTCACACTGACGCAGACAGAGAAAGTTTAAACTCACCCTGGCTCTGACCTCACACTGACGCAGACAGAGAAAGTTTAAACTCACCCTGGCCCTGACCTCACACTGACGCAGACAGAGAAAGTTTGAACTCACCCTGGCCCTGACTTCACACTGACGCATGCGACACTTCTGTCGGATCCTGTTGGGGCCTCCGAACTTCTTCATGTCTTTACAGAAGTCACACTGAGCACAGTCCTCTGTCCTGAGGCAGGCGTCGCACTCTCCACACATCCGAGCCGAGCGCTTTATCTGAGGACCAGACAGAACCTGTTCAAGACCAGAGAAAACCAGTTCAAGACCAGACAAAACCTGTTCAGATCCCTCTAAACCCCGGCAGGTGAGTGTTACCTGTGAGCCCCTCCTTCTGTCGGAGGGTGAAGGTTGTGGGATGGAGTCTTCCTCTGTGTCAGGTTTGTCCGGCTCCGGCTCCAGCAACTTTTTAGGACGAAATTTAACCTCCAACGACGGGTCTTTTTCTGAACGATACAACAGCTTTCTCAGAGTTTTAATGTTAAGCTTTACTGAGAACACGTTTAAAACAACAAATGTTTACTAATGTAGTGTGTACATTTTGTGTGTGTGTCTCAGGTGTGTGTGTGTGTGTGTGTGTGCCTCAGGTGTGTGTGTCTCAGGTGTGTGTGTGTGTCTCAGGTGTGTGTGTGTCTCAGGTGTGTGTGTGTCTCAGGTGTGTGTGTGTGTCTCAGGTGTGTGTGTGTGTCTCAGGTGTGTGTGTGTCTCAGGTGTGTGTGTCTCAGGTGTGTGTGTCTCAGGTGTGTGTGTCTCAGGTGTGTGTGTCTCAGGTGTGTGTGTGTGTCTCAGGTGTGTGTGTGTCTCAGGTGTGTGTGTCTCAGGTGTGTGTGTCTCAGGTGTGTGTGTCTCAGGTGTGTGTGTGTGTCTCAGGTGTGTGTGTGTCTCAGGTGTGTGTGTGTCTCAGGTGTGTGTGTGTGTCTCAGGTGTGTGTGTGTCTCAGGTGTGTGTGTCTCAGGTGTGTGTGTCTCAGGTGTGTGTGTCTCAGGTGTGTGCCTCAGGTGTGTGTGTCTCAGGTGTGTGTGTGTGTCTCAGGTGTGTGTGTGCCTCAAGTGTGTGTGTCTCAGGTGTGTGTCTCAGGTGTGTGTGTGTGTGTGTGTGTGCCTCAGGTGTGTGTGTCTCAGGTGTGTGTGTGTGTCTCAGGTGTGTGTGTGTCTCAGGTGTGTGTGTGTGTCTCAGGTGTGTGTGTGTCTCAGGTGTGTGTGTGTGTCTCAGGTGTGTGTGTGTGTCTCAGGTGTGTGTGTGCCTCAGGTGTGTGTGTCTCAGGTGTGTGTCTCAGGTATGTGTGTGTGTCTCAGGTGTGTGTGTCTCAGGTGTGTGTCTCAGGTGTGTGTGTGCCTCAGGTGTGTGTGTGCCTCAGGTGTGTGTGTGCCTCAGGTGTGTGTGTGTCTCAGGTGTGTGTGTGCCTCAGGTGTGTGTGTGCCTCAGGTGTGTGTGTGTCTCAGGTGTGTGTGTGTCTCAGGTGTGTCTCAGGTGTGTGTGTGTGTCTCAGGTGTGTCTCAGGTGTGTGTGTGTCTCAGGTGTGTGTGTATCAGGTGTGTGTCTCAGGTGTGTGTGTGTCTCAGGTGTGCGTGTGTCTCAGGTGTGTGTGTCTCAGGTGTGTGTGTGTCTCAGGTGTGTGTGTGTCTCAGGTGTGTGTGTGTGCCTCAGGTGTGTGTGTCTCAGGTGTGTGTCTCAGGTGTGTGTGCCTCAGGTGTGTGTGTCTCAGGTGTGTGTGTGTGCCTCAGGTGTGTGTGTCTCAGGTGTGTGTCTCAGGTGTGTGTGCCTCAGGTGTGTGTGTCTCAGGTGTGTGTCTCAGGTGTGTGTGTGTCTCAGGTGTGTGTGTGCCTCAGGTGTGTGTGTGTCTCAGGTGTGTGTGTGTCTCAGGTGTGTGTGTGTCTCAGGTGTGTCTCAGGTGTGTGTGTGTGTGTGTGTCTCAGGTGTGTGTGTGTCTCAGGTGTGTGTGTGTCTCAGGTGTGTGTGCGCCTCAGGTGTGTGTGCGCCTCAGGTGTGTGTGCGCCTCAGGTGTGTGTGTCTCAGGTGTGTGTCTCAGGTGTGTGTGTGAATCTCAGGTGTGTGTGTGCCTCAGGTGTGTGTGTGCCTCAGGTGTGTGTGTCTCAGGTGTGTGTCTCAGGTATGTGTGTGTGTCTCAGGTGTGTGTGTCTCAGGTGTGTGTCTCAGGTGTGTGTGTGCCTCAGGTGTGTGTGTGTCTCAGGTGTGTGTGTGCCTCAGGTGTGTGTGTGTCTCAGGTGTGTCTCAGGTGTGTGTGTGTGTGTGTCTCAGGTGTGTCTCAGGTGTGTGTGTGTCTCAGGTGTGTGTGTGTCTCAGGTGTGTGTGTCTCAGGTGTGTGTCTCAGGTGTGTGTGTGTCTCAGGTGTGCGTGTGTCTCAGGTGTGTGTGTCTCAGGTGTGTGTGTGTCTCAGGTGTGTGTGTGTCTCAGGTGTGTGTGTACCTCAGGTGTGTGTGTCTCAGGTGTGTGTCTCAGGTGTGTGTGTCTCAGGTGTGTGTGTCTCAGGTGTGTGTGTGTCTCAGGTGTGTGTGTGTGTGTGTGTGTGTGTGTGTGTGTGTGTGTGTGTGTGCGTCTCAGGTGTGTGTGTGTGTGTGTGTCTCAGGTGTGTCTCAGGTGTGTGTGTGTCTCAGGTGTGTGTGTGTGTGTGTGTCTCAGGTGTGTCTCAGGTGTGTGTGTGTCTCAGGTGTGTGTGTATCAGGTGTGTGTCTCAGGTGTGTGTGTCTCAGGTGTGTGTGTGTGTGTGTGTCTCAGGTGTGTCTCAGGTGTGTGTGTGTCTCAGGTGTGTGTGTATCAGGTGTGTGTCTCAGGTGTGCGTGTGTCTCAGGTGTGTGTGTCTCAGGTGTGTGTGTGTCTCAGGTGTGTGTGTGTCTCAGGTGTGTGTGTGTGCCTCAGGTGTGTGTGTCTCAGGTGTGTGTCTCAGGTGTGTGTGCCTCAGGTGTGTGTGTCTCAGGTGTGTGTGTGTGCCTCAGGTGTGTGTGTCTCAGGTGTGTGTCTCAGGTGTGTGTGCCTCAGGTGTGTGTGTCTCAGGTGTGTGTCTCAGGTGTGTGTGTGTCTCAGGTGTGTGTGTGTCTCAGGTGTGTGTCTCAGGTGTGTGTGTGTGTGTGTCTCAGGTGTGTGTGTGTCTCAGGTGTGTGTGTGTCTCAGGTGTGTCTCAGGTGTGTGTGTGTGTGTGTCTCAGGTGTGTGTGTGTCTCAGGTGTGTGTGTCTCAGGTGTGTGTGCGCCTCAGGTGTGTGTGCGCCTCAGGTGTGTGTGTGCCTCAGGTGTGTGTGTCCTCAGGTGTGTGTGTGTGTCTCAGGTGTGTGTCTCAGGTATGTGTGTGTGTCTCAGGTGTGTGTGTCCTCAGGTGTGTGTCTCAGGTGTGTGTGTGCTCAGGTGTGTGTGTGTCTCAGGTGTGTGTGTGCCTCAGGTGTGTGTGTGTCTCAGGTGTGTCTCAGGTGTGTGTGTGTGTGTGTCTCAGGTGTGTCTCAGGTGTGTGTGTGTCTCAGGTGTGTGTGTGTCTCAGGTGTGTG
The DNA here is from genome assembly GCA_024349245.1 of Neodontobutis hainanensis. Taxonomy (NCBI): domain Eukaryota; kingdom Metazoa; phylum Chordata; class Actinopteri; order Gobiiformes; family Odontobutidae; genus Neodontobutis; species Neodontobutis hainanensis. The sequence continues at coordinate 186,697 of JALDNG010000091.1, read as the reverse complement.
TGTCTCAGGTGTGTGTCTCAGGTGTGTGTGTGTCTCAGGTGTGCGTGTGTCTCAGGTGTGTGTGTCTCAGGTGTGTGTGTGTCTCAGGTGTGTGTGTGTCTCAGGTGTGTGTGTGCCTCAGGTGTGTGTGTCTCAGGTGTGTGTCTCAGGTGTGTGTGTCTCAGGTGTGTGTGTCTCAGGTGTGTGTGTGTCTCAGGTGTGTGTGTGTGTGTGTGTGTGTGTGTGTGTGTGTGTGTGTGTGTCTGTGTGTGTGTGTGTGTGTCTCAGGTGTGTGTGTGTGTGTGTGTGTGTGTGTGTCTCAGGTGTGTGTGTGTGTGTGAGTGTGCGTCTCAGGTGTGTGTGTGTGTGTGTGTGTGTGTGTCTCAGATGTGTGTGTGTGTCTCAGGTGTGAGTGTGTGTGTGTGTGTGTCTCAGGTGTGTGTGTTTGTGTGTGTGCGTCTCAGGTGTGTGTGTGTGTGTGTGTGTGTCTCAGGTGTGTGTGTGTGCGTCTCAGGTGTGTGTGTGTGTGTGTGTGTGTCTCAGATGTGTGTGTGTGTCTCAGTTGTGTGTGTGTGTGTCTCAGGTGTGTGTGTGTCTCAGGTGTGTGTGTGTCTCAGGTGTGTGTGTGTGTGTCTCAGGTGTGTGTGTGTGTGTCTCAGGTGTGTTTGTGTCTCAGGTGTGTGTGTGTCTCAGGTGTGTGTGTGTGTCTCAGGTGTGTGTGTGTGTCTCAGGTGTGTGTGTGCGTCTCAGGTGTGTGTGTGTGTCTCAGGCGTGTGTGTGTGTGTCTCAGGTGTGTGTGTGTGTGTGTGCGTCTCAGGTGTGTGTGTGTGTGTGTCTCAGGTGTGTGTGTGTGTGTGTGTGCGCGTCTCAGGTGTGTGTGTGTGTGTGTGTGTGTCTCAGATGTGTGTGTGTGTCTCAGTTGTGTGTGTGTGTGTGTGTGTGTGCGTCTCAGGTGTGTGTGTGTGTCTCAGGCGTGTGTGTGTGTGTCTCAGGTGTGTGTGCGTCTCAGGTGTGTGTGTGTGTGTGTCTCAGGTGTGTGTGTGTGTGTGTGTGTCTCAGGTGTGTGTGTGTATGTGTGTGTGTGTGTGTGTGTGTGTGTCTCAGGTGTGTGTGTGTCTCAGGTGTGTGTGTGTCTCAGGTGCGTGTGTGTCTCAGGTGTGTGTGTGTCTCAGGTGTGTGTGTGTGTGTGTGTGTCTCAGGTGTGTGTGTGTGTGTGTGTGTGTGTCTCAGGTGTGTGTGTGTGTGTCTCAGGTGTGTGTGTGTGTCTCAGGTGTGTGTGTGTATCTCAGGTGTGTGTGTGTGTGTGTGTCTCAGGTGTGTGTGTGTGTCTCAGGTGTGTGTGTGTGTCTCAGGTGTGTGTGTGTATCTCAGGTGTGTGTGTGTGTGTCTCAGGTGTGTGTGTGTGTCTCAGGTGTGTGTGTGTCTCAGGTGTGTGTGTGCCTCAGGTGTGTGTGTCTCAGGTGTGTGTGTGTGTCTCAGGTGTGTGTCTCAGGTGTGTGTGTGTGTGTGCGTCTCAGGTGTGTGTGTGTGTGTGTCTCAGGTGTGTGTGTGTGTGTCTCAGGTGTGTGTGTGTGTGTGTGTGTCTCAGGTGTGTGTGTGTGTGTGTGTGTGTGTGTGTGTGTGTGTCTCAGGTGTGTGTGTGTGTGTGTGTGTCTCAGGTGTGTGTGTGTGTCTCAGGTGTGTGTGTGTGTATCTCAGGTGTGTGTGTGTGTCTCAGGTGTGTGTGTGTGTGTCTCAGGTGTGTGTGTGTGTGTCTCAGGTGTGTGCGTGTGTGTCTCAGGTGTGTGTGTGTCTCAGGTGTGTGTGTGTGTGTGTGTCTCAGGTGTGTGTGTGTCTCCGGTGTGTGTGTGTCTCAGGCGTGTGTGTGTGTGTCTCAGGTGTGTGTCTCAGGTGTGTGTCTCAGGTGTGTGTGTGTGTCTCAGGTGTGTGTGTGTGTGTGTGTGTGTGTGTCTCAGGTGTGTGTGTGTCTCAGGTGTGTGTGTGTGTGTCTCAGGTGTGTGTGTGTGTGTCTCAGGTGTGTGTGTGTGTCTCAGGTGTGTGTGTGTCTCAGGTGTGTGTGTGTCTCAGGTGTGTGTGTGTGTGTCTCAGGTGTGTGTGTGTGTCTCAGGTGTGTGTGTGTCTCAGGTGTGTGTGTGTGTGTGTGTGTGTGTGTCTCAGGTGTGCGTGTGTGTGTGTGTGTGTGTGTCTCAGGTGTGTGTGTGTGTGTATCTCAGGTGTGTGTGTGTGTCTCAGGTGTGTGTGTGTGTGTGTCTCAGGTGTGTGTGTGTGTCTCAGGTGTGTGTGTGTGTGTGTCTCAGGTGTGTGTGTGTCTCAGGTGTGTGTGTGTCTCAGGTGTGTGTGTGTGTCTCAGGTGTGTGTGTGTCTCAGGTGTGTGTGTGTGTGTGTGTGTGTGTGTGTCTCAGGTGTGTGTGTGTGTGTCTCAGGTGTGTGTGTGTGTGTGTCTCAGGTGTGTGTGTGTCTCAGGTGTGTGTGTGTCTCAGGTGTGTGTGTGTGTGTCTCAGGTGTGTGTGTGTCTCAGGTGTGTGTGTGTGTCTCAGGTGTGTGTGTGTCTCAGGTGTGTGTGTGTCTCAGGTGTGTGTGTGTGTGTCTCAGGTGTGTGTGTGTGTGTCTCAGGTGTGTGTGTGTGTGTCTCAGGTGTGTGTGTGTCTCAGGTGTGTGTGTGTGTGTCTCAGGTGTGTGAGGTTCTGAGGGGTTTAAACAGACCTCTGCAGGACGGACAGTACCAGACTCTGATGGGTTTAGCTGCTTTCTCTGAAACTCCAACACAGTCTCCATGGAACCACTCTGAGCAGCTGTCACACCCTCTGGACACACAGAGACACATGAGGTCAGAGGTCAGAGGGACTGGGACAATCAGACCCTAACAGTGTCTTGTTGCTCACATCATGAAACAGTTAATGTCGGGTTTTCTACAGACACAATAAACTGGAGCCGAGGGTTTCTTCTTAGTGACGTCTACTTCCTGTTCTGCTCTTTTACTTCCTGTTTCTGACTCCTCCTTTTCCTCCTTTGGCCCTGGATGCACTGCTGCCTCCCCCTCAGCCTCAAGGACAGACAGAAAAGAAAAGACACTGTTATTAACAAAGGGATTCAGGAAGTGGAACCGATGATGTGGACTGGACCGGAGCTGGTCCCACAGAGTCCAAAAGTGTAGTGTCTTTTGTCCCAGTAGCTAAAGCCTGTGGTGCACTGCTGTCCCGTCACATGTCAGTGTAAACACTATCAAACATGAAAAAAGAAAACCCAAGGCTCTCTCTTATTGTCCAGACACAAGTGGTACTTAGGGCGTCCAAATATAACCATGAAACCAACTCTTCCAATCAGTCTAAAATCTGTTCATGTAAAAGTAAATATATAACTAAAACTAAAATCACTTAGAGCCGGTTCTGATCTCACTAAAACCCTCTTTCAGAAACCCACTATAGCTCCATAAATCCTGGCAGAACAGAAGAGTGTTTGTTCTCTCGAGGCAAAAACAACCACTCCAACTTCAGGTTTCTGACCAATCACAACAAGAAGAGTTCTGCCCAAACATGTGTCGAGAACAAGCTGCAAGAACTCACAGCTTTGGGAGAAGAGTTTGGAGAATGTACCGGCCTTAAATCCGGCTAGAAATCAAACAAAAACATTTGAAATTGTATAAAGTCCTACTATAACCAACTTAAAACTAATTCAACTCCATTAAAAATCACGTCAGACACTTTTCTGGAACATTATTTGCCTTTAATCCTAGTTTGACCAGAGTTAATCCTTTGTGATTAATAACATTCTTACACTCCTCGCTGAGCCTCACACCTGGCTCTGTCCTCACTCTTTCACAATATCCTTTACATTTCTGTCCTCTGTCCCATCTCCTCCGGGGAGTGGACACCGTCGTCCCTCTGTCCCATCTCCTCCGAAGGGAGTGGACACCGTCGTCCCTCTGTCCCATCTCCTCCGAAGGGAGTGGACACCGTCGTCCCTCTGTCCCATCTCCTCCGAAGGGAGTGCACACCGTCGTCCCTCTGTCCCCTTCTCCTCTGTGGGACAGAGGGGACAGAGGGACGATTGCATAAAAAGATGGATTAATCAAACCCCCCAGAGTTGTTCTGTGGTAATAACTTTAGACCCGACTGTAAGTTTACATTTGTCAAGTCCCCATTGGATCTGTTTATATTTCTGCTTTTGGAGCCTGCCCCCTGGTGGACGGAGGTGCAGTGGTGGAAAAAACACCCTAAATACTGCAAGAATCACTTTAAGTCTTCAAGAATACTAAATATACATTTAATGATGTGATGGTTTATATATTTAGTTCAGTTTTGAACACATTCTGTTCTTTTTTTTACTTTGAAACTGTCAAGAATTTAGTTTTGTTAGTTTTTCTTGAAAACATTAAACAAAGAAATGTCATTTCTATTTGTTTGTGTCGGTCTAATGCCGACACACCTTTTAAAACACAAAAAAGATTTTTCACAAATATTTTATGATTGTGTTCCAAACCTTTCTTCACCACTGTGTATCACTGTTTGGTGGAAGCCCAGAAGTGACGCCCATATAAGGGGCTCAATGAGAGAGGCTTGGTCCTGACCCCAGCTGCTCTCGGATGATATTATTATGGACTACAGTCATATGTGGCCCCTCCTTCTTTTCCTGGGATGGGTTTTTGAGATTGTCCTCTGAGCCTGATGGAGGCTCTGAGGACAACCTGTTGCATATTTACTGTCTTTTGTTTTTGTGAAGCCCTTTGAGGCAGTGGTGGTTGAGCTTTACAGATTTATTATTTACACTAACTGTGTAACTGTGTGGTCCTCAAAGTGAGGCCCAGAGGAAACATTTCAGGATGAACTACACAAGCAACAGAGCAAATCTGTGACACATGCAACAACTGAGTCCTTTAGAGGTAAATGTTAAAAAATGGAACCATAAAGTAAATCCATATTTAAACCCGCTTTTTCCTCAGAGAGAATACAGCTGTGGGGGAGAATAAACAAAGGGATTTGGAACAAATAAAGCGAATAACTAAGAGTAATTACAAACTAAACGTGTCAAATTTATTAATTGGCACAGTTTTCTTTGAATATTCATTATTTCTTATGTTTTTTCATCAAATGGAGCTGTTTTCTTGAGGCTTTGGCGGCGTTTGTTGGGATTCTGGAAGAAGATGCTGCGGTTTGCATCAACATCACATCTGCATCAAACACTCACCATCGCGAGAAAACACGGGATCTCAGGGGGGTTTTAAGCAGTTTTTCCTTTAAATAACCCCCTGTGTCTGGAGTTCAGTCCATTTTTGTGGTTTTGTGGATTCTCAAAATGAAAAAAATGGAGAAAAATGAGGAAAAAATTGCTTTGTTTCCGCTGCAGCTTCTTCTTCTTCTGCTGCTGAAACACAGCGGGTTTAACGCAGTGAGGACACCTAATGGTCACAGAAGGTAACGCACGAATTAATAATTATAGCTAAAATGCAGTTTTTTGTTGTGTTCCAACTGCTTACACGCGAAATCTTTTTATGTCACACAGTTTTTGAAACCTCTGACTCAAAGTGCAAAAGTACACACTAAGTTTCCAAAACCATAAGCCTTTTCTCAGGCTTTAACAAAACACTACACAGTTCTTAACCTAAAACACTAAACTCTAACAAGAAGTCCAAACACAACCAATCCAAATGCTTCACTTATTCAGACACAAACTGAATAACTGCTCACTAACCAATCACTGCAGACGGTAGAATAGCAGCAAACTTGAAAAATGTATTTTATTATACTTTAGGTTAAAAAAATTTAAACACACCTTTAACACTGACTTACACCTGTAACACCGACACACACCTTTAACACTGACACATACCTGTAACACTGACACCCACCTGTAACACCGATACACACCTTTAACACTGACACACACACCTGTAACACTGACACATACCTGTAGCACTGACACCCACCTGTAACACCGATACACACCTTTAACACTGACACACACACCTTTAACACTGACACACACCTGTAACACTGACACACACACCTGTAACACCGACACACACCTTTAACACTAACACACACCTGTAACACCGACACACACTTTTAACACTGACACACACCTGTAACACTGACACACACACCTGTAACACCGACACACACCTTTAACACTGACTAACACCTGTAACACTGACACACACCTGTAACACTGACACATACCTGTAGCACTGACACCCACCTGTAACACCGATACACACCTTTAACACTGACACACACCTGTAACACTGACACACACACCTGTAACACCGACACACACTTTTAACACTGACACACACCTGTAACACTGACACACACACCTGTAACACCGACACACACCTTTAACACTGACTAACACCTGTAACACTGACACACACACCTGTAACACCGATACACACCTGTAACACTGACACATACCTGTAGCACTGACACCCACCTGTAACACCGATACACACCTTTAACACTGACACACACACCTGTAACACTGACACATACCTGTAGCACTGACACCCACCTGTAACACCGATACACACCTTTAACACTGACACACACACCTTTAACACTAACACACATCTGTAACACCAACCCACACCTGTAACACCGATACACATCTGTAACACTGACACACACCTTCAACACTGACACACACCTTTAACACCGACACACACCTGTAACACCAATAAACACCTTTAACACTGACACACACCTGTAACACTGACACACACCTGTAACACCAATACACACCTTTAACACTGACACACACCTGTAACACTGACACACACCTGTAACACTGACATACACCTTTGACACCGACACACACACCTGTAACACCAATACACACCTTTAACACTGACACACACCTTTAACACTGACACACACCTGTAACACCGACACACACCTTTAACACCGACACACACACCTGTAACACCGACACACACCTTTAACACAGACACACACACCTTTAACACTGACACACACCTGTAACACTGACACACACCTTTAACACTGACACACACCTGTAACACTGACACACACTTTTAACACTGACACACACCTGTAACACTGACACACACCTGTAACACTGACACACACCTGTAACACCGACACACACCTGTAACACCGACACACACCTTTAACACCGACACACACACCTGTAACACCGACACACACCTTTAACACAGACACACACACCTTTAACACTGACACACACCTGTAACACTGACACACACACCTGTAACACCGACACACACCTTTAACACTGACACACACCTGTAACACCGACACACACTTTTAACACTGACACACACACACCTGTAACACTGACACACACCTGTAACACCGACACACACCTGTAACACCGACACACACACCTGTAACACCGATACACACCTTTAACACTGACACACACCTGTAACACCGACACACACTTTTAACACTGACACACACACACCTGTAACACTGACCCACACCTGTAACACCGACGCACACCTGTAACACCGACACACACCTTTAACACCGACACACACACCTGTAACACCGACACACACCTTTAACACAGACACCCACACCTTTAACACTGACACACACCTGTAACACTGACACACACACCTGTAACACCGACACACACCTGTAACACTGACACACACCTGTAACACCGACACACACTTTTAACACTGACACACACCTGTAACACTGACACACACACCTGTAACACCGACACACACCTTTAACACAGACACACACACCTTTAACACTGACACACACACATGTAACACTGACACACACACCTGTAACACCGACACACACATGGAACACCGACACACACCTTTAACACTGACACACACCTGTAACACCGACACACACACCTGTAACACCGACACACACCTTCAACACAGACACACACACCTTTAACACTGACACACACACCTGTAACACTGACACACACACCTGTAACACTGACACACACCTGTAACACTGACACACACCTTTAACACAGACACACACACCTTTAACACTGACACACACACCTGTAACACCGACACACACCTTTAACACAGACACACACACACCTTTAACACTGACACACACACCTGTAACACTGACACACACACCTGTAACACTGACACACACCTGTAACACTGACACACACCTTTAACACAGACACACACACCTTTAACACTGACACACACACCTGTAACACTGACACACACCTTTAACACTGACACACACACCTTTAACACTGACACACACACCTGTAACACTGACACACACACCTGTAACACTGACACACACCTGTAACACTGACACACACCTTTAACACAGACACACACACCTGTAACACTGACACACACCTTTAACACAGACACACACACCTTTAACACTGACACACACCTGTAACACTGACACACACCTGTAACACCAATACACACCTTTAACACTGACACACACCTGTAACACTGACACACACCTGTAACACTGACATACACCTTTGACACCGACACACACACCTGTAACACCGATACACACCTTTAACACTGACACACACCTGTAACACCGACACACACCTTTAACACCGACACACACACCTGTAACACCGACACACACCTTTAACACAGACACACACACCTTTAACACTGACACACACCTGTAACACTGACACACACACCTGTAACACCGACACACACCTTTAACACTGACACACACCTGTAACACTGACACACACTTTTAACACTGACACACACCTGTAACACTGACACACACCTGTAACACTGACACACACCTGTAACACCGACACACACCTGTAACACCGACACACACCTTTAACACCAACACACACACCTGTAACACCGACACACACCTTTAACACAGACACACACACCTTTAACACTGACACACACCTGTAACACTGACACACACACCTGTAACACCGACACACACCTTTAACACTGACACACCTTTAACACTGACTAACACCTGTAACACTGACACACACCTGTAACACTGACACACACCTGTAACACCGACACACACCTTTAACACTGACACACACCTGTAACACCGACACACACACCTGTAACACTGACACACACACCTGTAACACTGACACACACACCTGTAACACTGACACACACCTGTAACACTGACACACACCTGTAACACTGACACACACCTTTAACACAGACACACACACCTTTAACACTGACACACACACCTGTAACACCGACA